>JALPQI010000779.1:0-196415 GCA_025490895.1 Thaumatotibia leucotreta
AAAATTCGCTGTGATCGACGGAAGGTCGTCTGGTGTAATTGGTAGCACGTTGGACCGGCAATCCAGAGGCAGCGGGTTCGAATCCCGTGACAACCAGAGTCTTTCGTAGTTGATTTTTTCTATGGTAAGCACATCTGTTACGACATTGTGGGATTATCCGCATTGTAAAAAAGTAACTTCAATATCAATTTGTTTAATTATAAAAATAAATTGATGTTTTCTAATCTTGTATTGATTACAGCGCCCTCTCTAGCAAATTCAACGCAGCGTAGAGTTGCCGAGTTTGCAGACGATTATGTGATGCATACGTCTTAGGAGTGTGGCTAAGGTTGTAGTACCTTCGAAACATTACGTACAGATGTCGCTAGTGATTAGATTCACAATACCATTGGAAAAATTCGCTGTGATCGACGGAAGGTCGTCTGGTGTAATTGGTAGCACGTTGGACCGGCAATCCAGAGGCAGCGGGTTCGAATCCCGTGACAACCAGAGTCTTTCGTAGTTGATTTTTTCTATGGTAAGCACATCTGTTACGACATTGTGGGATTATCCGCATTGTAAAAAAGTAACTTCAATATCAATTTGTTTAATTATAAAAATAAATTGATGTTTTCTAATCTTGTATTGATTACAGCGCCCTCTCTAGCAAATTCAACGCAGCGTAGAGTTGCCGAGTTTGCAGACGATTATGTGATGCATACGGGTCTTAGGAGTGTGGCTAAGGTTGTAGTACCTTCGAAACATTACGTACAGATGTCGCTAGTGATTAGATTCACAATACCATTGGAAAAATTCGCTGTGATCGACGGAAGGTCGTCTGGTGTAATTGGTAGCACGTTGGACCGGCAATCCAGAGGCAGCGGGTTCGAATCCCGTGACAACCAGAGTCTTTCGTAGTTGATTTTTTCTATGGTAAGCACATCTGTTACGACATTGTGGGATTATCCGCATTGTAAAAAAGTAACTTCAATATCAATTTGTTTAATTATAAAAATAAATTGATGTTTTCTAATCTTGTATTGATTACAGCGCCCTCTCTAGCAAATTCAACGCAGCGTAGAGTTGCCGAGTTTGCAGACGATTATGTGATGCATACGTCTTAGGAGTGTGGCTAAGGTTGTAGTACCTTCGAAACATTACGTACAGATGTCGCTAGTGATTAGATTCACAATACCATTGGAAAAATTCGCTGTGATCGACGGAAGGTCGTCTGGTGTAATTGGTAGCACGTTGGACCGGCAATCCAGAGGCAGCGGGTTCGAATCCCGTGACAACCAGAGTCTTTCGTAGTTGATTTTTTCTATGGTAAGCACATCTGTTACGACATTGTGGGATTATCCGCATTGTAAAAAAGTAACTTCAATATCAATTTGTTTAATTATAAAAATAAATTGATGTTTTCTAATCTTGTATTGATTACAGCGCCCTCTCTAGCAAATTCAACGCAGCGTAGAGTTGCCGAGTTTGCAGACGATTATGTGATGCATACGTCTTAGGAGTGTGGCTAAGGTTGTAGTACCTTCGAAACATTACGTACAGATGTCGCTAGTGATTAGATTCACAATACCATTGGAAAAATTCGCTGTGATCGACGGAAGGTCGTCTGGTGTAATTGGTAGCACGTTGGACCGGCAATCCAGAGGCAGCGGGTTCGAATCCCGTGACAACCAGAGTCTTTCGTAGTTGATTTTTTCTATGGTAAGCACATCTGTTACGACATTGTGGGATTATCCGCATTGTAAAAAAGTAACTTCAATATCAATTTGTTTAATTATAAAAATAAATTGATGTTTTCTAATCTTGTATTGATTACAGCGCCCTCTCTAGCAAATTCAACGCAGCGTAGAGTTGCCGAGTTTGCAGACGATTATGTGATGCATACGTCTTAGGAGTGTGGCTAAGGTTGTAGTACCTTCGAAACATTACGTACAGATGTCGCTAGTGATTAGATTCACAATACCATTGGAAAAATTCGCTGTGATCGACGGAAGGTCGTCTGGTGTAATTGGTAGCACGTTGGACCGGCAATCCAGAGGCAGCGGGTTCGAATCCCGTGACAACCAGAGTCTTTCGTAGTTGATTTTTTCTATGGTAAGCACATCTGTTACGACATTGTGGGATTATCCGCATTGTAAAAAAGTAACTTCAATATCAATTTGTTTAATTATAAAAATAAATTGATGTTTTCTAATCTTGTATTGATTACAGCGCCCTCTCTAGCAAATTTCAACGCAGCGTAGAGTTGCCGAGTTTGCAGACGATTATGTGATGCATACGTCTTAGGAGTGTGGCTAAGGTTGTAGTACCTTCGAAACATTACGTACAGATGTCGCTAGTGATTAGATTCACAATACCATTGGAAAAATTCGCTGTGATCGACGGAAGGTCGTCTGGTGTAATTGGTAGCACGTTGGACCGGCAATCCAGAGGCAGCGGGTTCGAATCCCGTGACAACCAGAGTCTTTCGTAGTTGATTTTTTCTATGGTAAGCACATCTGTTACGACATTGTGGGATTATCCGCATTGTAAAAAAGTAACTTCAATATCAATTTGTTTAATTATAAAAATAAATTGATGTTTTCTAATCTTGTATTGATTACAGCGCCCTCTCTAGCAAATTCAACGCAGCGTAGAGTTGCCGAGTTTGCAGACGATTATGTGATGCATACGTCTTAGGAGTGTGGCTAAGGTTGTAGTACCTTCGAAACATTACGTACAGATGTCGCTAGTGATTAGATTCACAATACCATTGGAAAAATTCGCTGTGATCGACGGAAGGTCGTCTGGTGTAATTGGTAGCACGTTGGACCGGCAATCCAGAGGCAGCGGGTTCGAATCCCGTGACAACCAGAGTCTTTCGTAGTTGATTTTTTCTATGGTAAGCACATCTGTTACGACATTGTGGGATTATCCGCATTGTAAAAAAGTAACTTCAATATCAATTTGTTTAATTATAAAAATAAATTGATGTTTTCTAATCTTGTATTGATTACAGCGCCCTCTCTAGCAAATTCAACGCAGCGTAGAGTTGCCGAGTTTGCAGACGATTATGTGATGCATACGTCTTAGGAGTGTGGCTAAGGTTGTAGTACCTTCGAAACATTACGTACAGATGTCGCTAGTGATTAGATTCACAATACCATTGGAAAAATTCGCTGTGATCGACGGAAGGTCGTCTGGTGTAATTGGTAGCACGTTGGACCGGCAATCCAGAGGCAGCGGGTTCGAATCCCGTGACAACCAGAGTCTTTCGTAGTTGATTTTTTCTATGGTAAGCACATCTGTTACGACATTGTGGGATTATCCGCATTGTAAAAAAGTAACTTCAATATCAATTTGTTTAATTATAAAAATAAATTGATGTTTTCTAATCTTGTATTGATTACAGCGCCCTCTCTAGCAAATTCAACGCAGCGTAGAGTTGCCGAGTTTGCAGACGATTATGTGATGCATACGTCTTAGGAGTGTGGCTAAGGTTGTAGTACCTTCGAAACATTACGTACAGATGTCGCTAGTGATTAGATTCACAATACCATTGGAAAAATTCGCTGTGATCGACGGAAGGTCGTCTGGTGTAATTGGTAGCACGTTGGACCGGCAATCCAGAGGCAGCGGGTTCGAATCCCGTGACAACCAGAGTCTTTCGTAGTTGATTTTTTCTATGGTAAGCACATCTGTTACGACATTGTGGGATTATCCGCATTGTAAAAAAGTAACTTCAATATCAATTTGTTTAATTATAAAAATAAATTGATGTTTTCTAATCTTGTATTGATTACAGCGCCCTCTCTAGCAAATTCAACGCAGCGTAGAGTTGCCGAGTTTGCAGACGATTATGTGATGCATACGTCTTAGGAGTGTGGCTAAGGTTGTAGTACCTTCGAAACATTACGTACAGATGTCGCTAGTGATTAGATTCACAATACCATTGGAAAAATTCGCTGTGATCGACGGAAGGTCGTCTGGTGTAATTGGTAGCACGTTGGACCGGCAATCCAGAGGCAGCGGGTTCGAATCCCGTGACAACCAGAGTCTTTCGTAGTTGATTTTTTCTATGGTAAGCACATCTGTTACGACATTGTGGGATTATCCGCATTGTAAAAAAGTAACTTCAATATCAATTTGTTTAATTATAAAAATAAATTGATGTTTTCTAATCTTGTATTGATTACAGCGCCCTCTCTAGCAAATTCAACGCAGCGTAGAGTTGCCGAGTTTGCAGACGATTATGTGATGCATACGTCTTAGGAGTGTGGCTAAGGTTGTAGTACCTTCGAAACATTACGTACAGATGTCGCTAGTGATTAGATTCACAATACCATTGGAAAAATTCGCTGTGATCGACGGAAGGTCGTCTGGTGTAATTGGTAGCACGTTGGACCGGCAATCCAGAGGCAGCGGGTTCGAATCCCGTGACAACCAGAGTCTTTCGTAGTTGATTTTTTCTATGGTAAGCACATCTGTTACGACATTGTGGGATTATCCGCATTGTAAAAAAGTAACTTCAATATCAATTTGTTTAATTATAAAAATAAATTGATGTTTTCTAATCTTGTATTGATTACAGCGCCCTCTCTAGCAAATTCAACGCAGCGTAGAGTTGCCGAGTTTGCAGACGATTATGTGATGCATACGTCTTAGGAGTGTGGCTAAGGTTGTAGTACCTTCGAAACATTACGTACAGATGTCGCTAGTGATTAGATTCACAATACCATTGGAAAAATTCGCTGTGATCGACGGAAGGTCGTCTGGTGTAATTGGTAGCACGTTGGACCGGCAATCCAGAGGCAGCGGGTTCGAATCCCGTGACAACCAGAGTCTTTCGTAGTTGATTTTTTCTATGGTAAGCACATCTGTTACGACATTGTGGGATTATCCGCATTGTAAAAAAGTAACTTCAATATCAATTTGTTTAATTATAAAAATAAATTGATGTTTTCTAATCTTGTATTGATTACAGCGCCCTCTCTAGCAAATTCAACGCAGCGTAGAGTTGCCGAGTTTGCAGACGATTATGTGATGCATACGTCTTAGGAGTGTGGCTAAGGTTGTAGTACCTTCGAAACATTACGTACAGATGTCGCTAGTGATTAGATTCACAATACCATTGGAAAAATTCGCTGTGATCGACGGAAGGTCGTCTGGTGTAATTGGTAGCACGTTGGACCGGCAATCTAGAGGCAGCGGGTTCGAATCCCGTGACAACCAGAGTCTTTCGTAGTTGATTTTTTCTATGGTAAGCACATCTGTTACGACATTGTGGGATTATCCGCATTGTAAAAAAGTAACTTCAATATCAATTTGTTTAATTATAAAAATAAATTGATGTTTTCTAATCTTGTATTGATTACAGCGCCCTCTCTAGCAAATTCAACGCAGCGTAGAGTTGCCGAGTTTGCAGACGATTATGTGATGCATACGTCTTAGGAGTGTGGCTAAGGTTGTAGTACCTTCGAAACATTACGTACAGATGTCGCTAGTGATTAGATTCACAATACCATTGGAAAAATTCGCTGTGATCGACGGAAGGTCGTCTGGTGTAATTGGTAGCACGTTGGACCGGCAATCCAGAGGCAGCGGGTTCGAATCCCGTGACAACCAGAGTCTTTCGTAGTTGATTTTTTCTATGGTAAGCACATCTGTTACGACATTGTGGGATTATCCGCATTGTAAAAAAGTAACTTCAATATCAATTTGTTTAATTATAAAAATAAATTGATGTTTTCTAATCTTGTATTGATTACAGCGCCCTCTCTAGCAAATTCAACGCAGCGTAGAGTTGCCGAGTTTGCAGACGATTATGTGATGCATACGTCTTAGGAGTGTGGCTAAGGTTGTAGTACCTTCGAAACATTACGTACAGATGTCGCTAGTGATTAGATTCACAATACCATTGGAAAAATTCGCTGTGATCGACGGAAGGTCGTCTGGTGTAATTGGTAGCACGTTGGACCGGCAATCCAGAGGCAGCGGGTTCGAATCCCGTGACAACCAGAGTCTTTCGTAGTTGATTTTTTCTATGGTAAGCACATCTGTTACGACATTGTGGGTCTATCAACGATTTTTGGTTTGATTAAATCATAAAGTTAGAATCCGCGCTAGCGCTTAATAGAGAAAGGAAGCGTGTAAAAGGGAAGCCACCAGTCATATGACTATTACACGAGTGCAAAAGAGATGGGAAATAATCACAAAAGCGTACCCACTTTTGAACTGACATATCAGCCGTATCAGCCTTCTCAACGGAGACTGTTATTTAAAAGTGATTTTATATTTAATTCTAGTAAGAAGTAAATTTGCACAAATAATTAAACCGATATGGTATCGTGTAGTGTAAAGGATTGCCCTGTTACCCACCGAAAAAATGACGGCAAACACTCATTTCACAAGTAAATATGATTTGCCGGTTGATTGTTTTCAACCGATATTTTGTCGATTTAGTAGCATAAATCGTGTAAGTTGTCACTTTCTAGCATTAATTATTAGTTATCCTATCACTGCGAGCTAATAATTTAACACAATAGTTAATATTAAAGGATATTTTGTGTAAAAATATAAATTGTCACGCTATGCTAGAGCTTGACTAAATGTTGAACTACCGATATCGATATTCGTTCGATAAACATACCTAATCAGTCTATTACATTACAATGCCGCCAGAATCCCAGATTTTAAATACGAATGTGTATTTAACAAACTTGAAGGACCTTACTATGTTTTTTGAGATTTTTTTGATAATATACGATTTTTATTACTTTTGTTAAGTTTAAGGGATACGCCAGATAATAAGTTCATACACGTTTGCAATTTGTAATTCGACACCCTCAATTCACATTGTACTATAAAAGCTATAGCAAAAAACGAAGATAAAAAATACCATGTTGTCGATAAAACAGTCAGATATCGATAGATAATTGCTCTGTTGTAATAGGCAACCCTATTCCTGACCACACATAGACAAATTTACGCACACTTGCGTTTCGTTTTTGGTTACGCTTTTAATCGTTGTCGATCATTCTTTGTCATCTTAGTTCTGTGGATTAAATTATCTCTTATAGTTTTTGAGGTAGGTTGATTTAACTGTATTTTTTTAAAGATAAATTAATAATGGTACGGAACCCTTCGCGCGCGAGTCCGACTCGCACTTGGCCGGTTTTTATTACTACGATAGCGATTTTTGTTTATAATAATTAAAAAAAAAAACAAGAATGGTTTACTTATCAAATAAAAAAATGAGAGGGTGCCCTATAGAATATTGGAATCGGAAAGGCCAAGAACTCCTTTATTGGTTCTAACATCCTACAAAATTGCAAAAATAAGGACCACTCTAATACACATACATAGAGCAAAAAAACATAGGGATAAAAAGGTGCCACGAAATGGTTTCATCTCAGCATGTTGCTGGCGTGAGCTAGCGCTGATCTTCCGAAGAGACCATCAGGTGAAGGGTTCACGACAGAATAGCAGAAATTTTGATATTGGTCCTAGAGTGACCTTACATGAAGAACAAGTTTAGTATTTTTATGAATAAATGCACAAAGAGATGCCCTCGTTTGGATTCGAACCAACAACGATCTAGATCCATGCTCTCGAAAAATTGGCCATGCATTTCACATTTTTATTATTACATCATCATAATTATGATGTATGTACATTATCAGCCTATCTCAGTCCACTGCTGGACGTAGGCATCTCCTATTAACTATGCGTATATGCGCATAGGGAGGTAAATGCCCATAAGTGCCACGCTGGGCAAGCAGATTGGCGATCGCAGTAATGTGTCCACTATGATGACGCCGCTGCCCACCATCAATCTTATATCATAGAATGGTCAGCGACAGTTCAATCCCTTAGTCGACTCTTACCCGCAGGAAGTGTTGGGGTGGCGACAAATGTATTCTTACTGCTGTCACCACACGGCCAAACATAAATAACACCACCAATAAATAACACCCCAACACCTCCTGCGGGTGTCGTAAGAGTCGACAAAAGCATTGAAGTGTCACTGACCATTATTTGATAAAAGATTGATGATGGGCTGCAGCGTTATCATTATACCTCGATATTTTTCTAGCAGGAACTAGAGATTGACAAAATTATACATCAACATAATTGTTATCGATAAGTCTTATAGTGGTCGAGAAATAAATGTACTTAATAAAAAAATAATTTACCGTAGCTTAATATATTAAGAATGCACATCATACCTACTCAAAATGATACATTATTTTTCTTATATCTCATATTTTGTACTCATCAAAGTAACAAAGACTAATAAAATATACTCTAAAGCCATAGGAAATAATTAATATGAAGTGTTATATTTAAAACAAGACCTAAACTGAATTCATCCTTACTTGTCTTATCAGGTAAACAAACATTTTTTGAAAACATTATCACACTTTTCTCTGCAATTACACATTAATCATCACGTCAACTGTTGTTGCATACTTAATTAAACTCGCAAAGTATTATAATCACTCAAAAAAGCACTGAAAAATATCATTTCTGTAAAGATTTTCGTCAATAAACGCTGTTACGGTCGGATAAATTTAAAAACATCTGACATTGATGTGACATTGCGATGTCTAGATTGTCTATGTATCGTAATGTTGGCATGTCAATATATCGATATTAATACTTGAAGTACAACTTGAGGAAAATGCAATTAAAATAAATTGCAGTAATGTACCAAAATTTATTAGGGTTTCGTAGCAAAAATGGCAACGACGGAACCTATAATTATAGCTTCGCTATGTCCGTCTTTCCGCAGCATACTTAGCTCAGTGGCCGTTAATACTAGAAATCTGAAATTTGGTACAGGTATACAATATTGATCATGCCAACAAAGTGATACAATAAAAAGTAGAAAAATTTTTTTTTCGGGTACCTCCCCAATTGGTGATGTGGGGATGATTTTTTTTATTTGCTGTAATCGTATAGTGTGGGGTATCATTGAATAGGTCTCTTAAAAAGAAAAAGGGTCTTTTAAGAAAGTTTTTTTCTAAAGTCAATATTTTCGGAGATAATCGCTCCAGATGAAAAAAAAATGTCCCCCTCTTACTTTTGATCCAAAGGTCCAAAAAAATCATGAATAGTGGGCTGGCATAAAACTATTTCGAACATAATCGGCCCAGCCGTTTTTGAATAACTACGGAACCCTACATGATGAAGAAAATTGCAAAAAAAAGTTGCCGCTATCTTGGATCTTAGAATGGACCCGAAAATCGGATTCCACGTATGCGAATTAGTCGGAAACGAGTATAATGATGAAAATTGCTAAAAAAGTTGCCGCCATCTTGGATCTTAGAATGGACCCGAAAATCGGATTCCACGTATGCGAATTAGTCGGAAACGAGTATAATGATGAAAATTGCTAAAAAAGTTGCCGCCATCTTGGATCTTAGAATGGACCCGAAACTCGGATTCCACGGATGCGAATTAGTCGGAAACGAGTATAATGATGAAAATAGCAAAAAAAAGTTGCCGCCATCTTGGATCTTAGAATGGACCCGAAAATCGGATTCCACGGATGCATATTAGTCGGAAACGAGTATAATGATGAAAATTGCTAAAATAGTTGCCGCCATCTTGGATCTTAGAATGCACCCGAAAATCGGATTCCACGGATGCGAATTAGTCGGAAACGCGTATAACGATGAAAATTGCTAAAAAAGTTGCCGCCATCTTGGATCTTAGAATGGACCCGAAAATCGGATTCCACGTATGCGAATTAGTCAAAAACGAGTATAATGATGAAGATTGCAAAAAAAGTTGCCGCCATTTTGTATCTTAAAAATATTCAGAATACGTTTTTAACAATCATGAAACTGCTAGGATGTCAGATATCAACTAGAATGACATATAAATCAAAAACAATTTTCTTCGAGTAATAGTAACAAAATTACGTTGTAAGTAATGCAGATTACAGAAGTACTTGATTACGGTGGATTCAATATTACAGTAGCTGATTACAATACCGATCCCAAAGGAATGGATTACAGGCGTAACCATAGTACAGCATTACAGTAATTTTTATTATACTAGTAATTCATTACTGAGGAATCGTCATTACTGGAATGTAACCCTGTAATTAATTCCAAAAGGAATTGATTACGCCCAACTCTGATGTCTAGATTGTCTATGTACTGCAATGTTGGCATGACAATATATCGATATTAATACTTCAAGTACAACTTGGGAAAAATGCAATTAAAATAAATTGCAGTAATTAACCAAAATTGTTGCAGTTGATTTCAATATTTATTTTATTCAAAGACAGGCTGTGCTTAGTTGTCTATTGAATATTTAATAAAATCTTCACGTCATTCGTTTCGCTACTTCGCTTCATGTTGTTGGTTACGGGTGCTCTTCATATGATTTTTCTCATGACTCTAGTGGTGCCTTCGTTGGAGTGACAGAGAAAAATCCTCGAAATTTACGAAATTCGAAGTTCGCGGTAGGGCCGCTGGCTTGCCTGCGGATTTCTGTTACCAATATCTTTTTATTTTCTACCCTTTCTTTACAATAAAAAAAATAAATATTTGAGTAACCATAGTTTTTGATATAATATTGTACTAATTAATTATTTTCCTGACAGACGATGCAAAATCGATAATCCTCTATTTACGTAAGCAGTGAAATGAGGGTTTTCGATAATTGTTCTGCCACCAGGCGGCGCTTCGTACGCACCTGGTCTCGACAGCTGTCAGATTCATACTATTCATAGGCACCTGGGCCTAAAATATTGAAATTCTATTTTATTTGGAAGAGAATTGATTTTGTAATGGATTACGACTAATACACGGTCGTCGAACTGAAGACGGAGCTATAAAACAGGCGCGCAAAGTCATTGGTATTAAAAATAATTACTTTAACTTTGTTAATTTCATGGGAATTGACTTGGAACTATTTTTTTTATTTATTTTAGAAAACAATATTCCTAAAGTAATGGTTTTCAGAATAAAGAAACCTATAAATATATAGAAAATTAAATGCGCGTATTTATTTTGACAATTCGTCAAAACCCCCGCTCAGTGCTGCCATCTCACCTCCCCATAGCGGCAGAAAAAGTATCAAAAACCCTCATTAAGCTGACATTTCATTATATCGACATTTCTAATCACTAGTGATTGTCTTTTGATCATCGTTGACGTTTTGTTTATTTCACTTGGTCTGTGGTTTGTTTACATGATAAGACAAGTAAAGATGAATAGACCTTAAATGGATCCTGTATTTCTGATTATACCTGGTATTATGAAGTTAGTGTTTTTATGAAATCGACCATATAAATGCGACCATATAAATGACAAATAAAAGTACGGGAGTAGAAAAATATTATTCCGTATTGGTATGTTTGCAGGCACATATTCACACGTGGAAGGGACACACGAAGGGCATCGCCGCCGCTCGTTGGTTCCCCGGCACGGCGCACCTCATGCTGTCCGCCGGCATGGACTGCCGGGTGAAGGTACGTTAGCAGGCCCACGCCCACTAGTGGGAGGGGCACACGAAGGGCATCGCCGCTCGTTGGTTCCCCGGCACGGCGCACCTCATGCTGTCCGCCGGCATGGACTGCCGGGTGAAGGTACGTTAGCAGGCCCACGCCCACTAGTGGGAGGGGCACACGAAGGGCATCGCCGCTCGTTGGTTCCCCGGCACGGCGCACCTCATGCTGTCCGCCGGCATGGACTGCCGGGTGAAGGTACGTTAGCAGGCCCACGCCCACTAGTGGGAGGGGCACACGAAGGGCATCGCCGCTCGTTGGTTCCCCGGCACGGCGCACCTCATGCTGTCCGCCGGCATGGACTGCCGGGTGAAGGTACGTTAGCAGGCCCACGCCCACTAGTGGGAGGGGCACACGAAGGGCATCGCCGCCGCTCGTTGGTTCCGCCGTGAAATTAAGGAGGCGGCTTCTTATGAGTTGTTTGTCAAAAAGTTAAAAGATTTCCTAATTGACCAGGCTTTTTATTCCGTTCGGGAATTTTACACAAAAACTTAATTTTTTTTTTCTTGTAGTATTGGATGATTTTCGTGTATTAGTTTTTAATTTATATGACAATTTTTAATTTATATAATTTCAGTTGTTTTCGTGTTTTGTATTTTTTTTATTTTTGACGTGTGTTTTATGAACATTAAAGAACTTGAGCTTGAACTTGAACTAAGGTACATTCTATTTTATTTCCACGTTGGTGGGAAATAAACATGTGGCCCCTACGAACAAGTAAAACATGGAAGCCGCACGCCATATTAAATTGCTTTTCAAAAACGGTCCTGAATTTTAATTGACAAGTTTCACCCCTTTTTCTATGCATCACGATAATGAATGTCAATATTGACCTATAAAAACTTTAGCGCCATTTAAAAATAGTTGTAATTGGTGCATCAAAATTTTGATTGGCTATATTCTATAAACATTTGTCAAAGTTGTTGCGCCGAAATATGCGCGGTGTTAAGAAAAGCGCTATGTCCTGCTCATCTCGGCACAATTGAACAATTGTTTTTGGGGGCATTTTAGAGTTGGCGTTAGACGTCCATGTATTTTTTTGGTCGCAGTGTGGCCCATAGTAACCGGTCACCATACACCGACCGTATAGATTGTCGATTTTTGAGACCAAATCTGCCAAAAATGCACATTTGAAGTAGATCGAAACAAAGTCGTTATATTTTCCAATTTCTAAGAATGAACTTTTGACAGTTATAGATTGATCTTTATTAATATGGGGGTAAGACTCACCATTTTTCCCGTAGACTTAACGCCGTATATATAATTATGGCTTATTTCTAAACTGTCAAAAGTTCATTCTTAGAGATCGACAACTATACTGTATGTATTTGCGCTTGGATTACTTAAATGGTTTATCTGAATCTGTCCGGTTCAATAATCTAGGTTCTAACGGGCAAATTCACCTTTAGGGACACCTAATTAGCGTGAGATTAAAAAACTTTAATTGCAGTCAGCTTCGTAATAACGGCAATTAAATACCTACGATATCTTTAGGAATTTAAATTTTATTGGCATTTTTATATTACAATTTCGCTTATAGCTTATAAAATTAACACCAAAATTGAGTTTTTTTTTAAATTTAGTGCTTAATTGTCGTTACAAAGCTGAGTGAAATTAACAGGTTTTTTAATTTCACGCTTATTTGGTGTCCCGAAAGGTGAAAAAGTTCATAGCCACTCACTTGCTTTGTATTTGATATCCACTCTTATTTTACATACAAATAAGATTGACAGCTCGCAACCATAGTTGCATGAAGCAATAGACTACTTGACCCATTTTTAAAGTTTGTCTTATATTATTAATCAATATCTGATTAACGGAAAAATATATATAAATATATTTTTTCACGACCTAGAAAACCGCAAAATTATAACTTAAAATTTAAACTTTCGTTACCGGGCGAAAACGATACTAGCCATGTTAATGCTTAGATTATCTTTGGTGTGACGTCACTCAAACCGAAAACAAACATTTGACATGTCGCTTATGTTATGTTAATGTCACAGCAAAGCTACATGCCTACATGTCCATGGCGAATTTCACTCGTATAAGATTCATGAAGTTAGTTTAAGATCCTATGACGTCACATCATGGCCGACACCGTTTTCAGAGTACGAAATTAAAAAAATTAAAACAACTTTTTCAATAAAAAATATATACCCATCAAACACTTTTAATACACCGTAATCGAAAAATATTGATCTTTTCAATAAATACTACAGATTATAATAATTTTTTGCACTAAATTTGATATGAGTCAAGTAGCCTATTGAGTGGATAGGCAAACATGACAGTTTTATTTTTAAAAAAGTGTATAGTTTGCAGTCTTCAACCGTGCGTTTTTATAGAAATTTCCTGCCTCGCACGGCTATACTCTGGAATGCTTTGTCGCCTGTGGTGTTTCTGGACCGTTACGATCTTCAAATCTTCAAGAAAAGAGCGTATCTCATCTTAAAGGTCGGCAACGCACTTGTAATACCATGGGTGTTGCGGGTGTCCATGGGCGACGGTAATCGTTTACTATCAGGCGATACGTCTGCTCGTTCTATTCCATAAAAAAAAAGTTCATTTCATTTATTTATTGTTAGGTCACGAACATATTTTTACATAATAAGGTTTTATAGCTAGTTTGTGAATTCATGACACCCTGTTAGGGCACACAATATTTGTTAATTCTAAGTTCTTATATCTATCAAAACATTTATATTGGAATTAATGCATAAAACAATAACATCATAAATTTAAATTAAGCATATCAATGCAAATTATTTAAAATCTATATCACAATAAATTAATAAATTAAAACAAATTATGTAAATAAATATTTAAAATGTATAATTTAGAAATTCCTCAATTGAATAATACGCCTGGTCAATTAACATGTCTTTTAATTTGTTTTTAAATAATCTGTCGCTTGGCATTTGATATTGTCCGGAATTTTATTGAAAATTAAAATACATTTATAGTACGGTCAAATCGTACATTAAACTCGCAAAACATGTAGTAAAGCTGCATTTTTGGTATGTTATTTAGACACCATAGGGCAGTATAAAACCACATTTTGCAAGCAAAAAAAAGTTGTGCTTGCTGCGTTATACGTGAAAAACTGTGAAATTTACTGTCTATTTTTAGTTTCTGATTTTTATAAAAAAAGCCTTACGTTTTTTGATAATATGTATCAGGTAACGTTTAAAGATGAATGAATTTGTAACAAGATGAGATAACATGCATTACCGTACGTCTTATAGTTTCAGAGATTCGAGACTTCAAATAGTACCCTGTTTTGTAAACTAGATAAAATGTTGAGTTTTGCTAAAGTTCTTGGTTTAATATAGCCTTACCTAATTATGCTACGAAAAGCATGACATAATTATCTAATAGCGCAATTAATATTCTTTCATTTAAGGTTAAAATCAGGTCAGTAAACTTTGTAATTGAAACTAAAAACGCGAAATTCAAAAAGCAGGAGGTCCGCTATCTAAGTTTTTCATACAAATGGCAAGTCGTGTTGCAAAGCTGCAATTTTTGTATATTATAAAGGCTCTATAGGGATGTTCGAAAATGCATATTACAAGAAGAAAAAAAAAAGGATTTAGGTATAGGACGTAAAAAACTGAAAAAAAATCGGACTTTTTTCAGTTTTTGATGTTTACCTAAAAAAACTATAACTTTTTGATACTAATTGCTATAAAACTATGAAAGAATATTAAATTTGAAAGGATTTCAGCTACCTTGCATTACCCTAAATTATATAGATTTAGAGATACGACATTTCAAAATGTGCCCTTCATTAAGTTAAGAAAATAAATGCATGTTTTGAAGCCTCGTGTACCCCCAACTATAAGACTTACAGTAATTGTTATCGGCTCAATTTGTTCCAAATTTAATGTAGTTATTATCTACAATTACTTTTTTTTCTTAGCGCGAACGTTTTGCCAATATTTAGTGAATAGCTTTAACGTAACCTAAAATTTGTTTATGTTTTGATAAAAGGGCACTTTATGAAATGTCGTATCTCAAAATATATATAACTTACGGTGATGCAACGTAGCTCAAATCCTTTTAAATTTAATGTTCTTTCTTAGTTTTATAGCAATCAGTATCAAAAAGATAATAGATTTTTAGTTAAACGTCAAAAACTAAAAAGAAGTGCGTTTTTTTTCCGTTTTTTACATCCTATGCCCAAATTATTTTTTTGTTTTTCTTTTAATATGCATTTTCGTATATATCTATAAGGCCTTTATAATATACCAAAATTGCAGCTTTGCAACTCGACTTGCGATTTGTATGAAAAACTTAGATAGCGGGCCTCCTGCCTTTGGAATTTCGGGTTTATACTTTCAACTACAAAGTTCACAGACCTAATTTTACTCTTAAATTAAAGAATATTAAGTGCGCTATAAGGTCATTATTGCATGTTTTTCGTAGCATAATTAGGTGAGGCGATATCAAGTCGAAAACGTTAGCAAAACACAAAATTTTATCTAGTTTACAAAAAGGGGTACTTTTTAAAGTCTCGAATCTCTGAAACTATAAGACCTACGGTAATGTATGTTAGCTCAACTTGTTGCAAATTTATTAGTCTTTAAACGTTTATTACATATGATATCAAAAAACGAAAGGTTTTTTAAATAAAAATCAGAAACTAAAAAATGGCCGTAAATTTCGCGGTTTTTCACGTACTACCCAGCTAGCACAACTTTTTTTTGCTTGCAAAATATGGTTTTATACTGTCCTATGGTGTCTAAACAACATACCAAAAATGCAGCGATACTAATTGATTTGCGAGTTTAGGGTAAAATTATATACGATTTGACCGTACTATTATATTGAGGAGTTTATTTGGAGATGAAAAAGTAGTTATAAAAATAAGACAAGTACAATCAACAACACACCTGTGAACACAGGCAAAATGCCAAAAATATGTAAACAGAACTTTATTGCCTGGACATAAAGGTGTGTATACATATTTCTGGCACTTTGTCTGAATCCACAGCTGTGTTGTCGATTGTACGGAGTCATAAGCAGTAAATGTGTGTAGATCTGGGAGGTGTACGGGTCCCGTCGCTGCGTGCGGACGTACTTCGGGCACCGCCAGGCCGTGCGAGACATCAACTTCAACAACGCAGGGGACCACTTCCTCTCCGCTGGTGAGTTGTTTATTTACAGTGCCGTAGTAAAGGGGAAAGTTGCGCGTAGAACCGATGGCCGTTGGGGCGGGAAGGTTTTTGAGTGGCGGCCACGTACCGGAAGGCGTAGCGTGTTTTATTCCCTAAAATACAATAAATTATGACTTTACTCCCCCAGCTTACGACCGCTACATAAAGCTATGGGACACGGAAACCGGCGCCTGCACCGGCCGCTTCACGTCCCGCAAGGTCCCCTACTGCGCCAAGTTCCACCCCGACGACGACAAGCAACATCTGTTCGTGGCCGGCACTTCCGACAAGAAGATTATATGCGTGAGTGTCTTTATTATATACTTCACGTCCCGCAAGGTCCCCTACTGCGACAAGTTCCACCCCGACGACGACAAGCAACATCTGTTCGTGGCCGGCACTTCCGACAAGAAGATTATATGCGTGAGTGTCTTTATTATATACTTCACGTCCCGCAAGGTCCCCTACTGCGCCAAGTTCCACCCCGACGACGACAAGCAACATCTGTTCGTGGCCGGCACTTCCGACAAGAAGATTATATGCGTGAGTGTCTTTATTATATACTTCACGTCCCGCAAGGTCCCCTACTGCGCCAAGTTCCACCCCGACGACGACAAGCAACATCTGTTCGTGGCCGGCACTTCCGACAAGAAGATTATATGCGTGAGTGTCTTTATTATATACTTCACGTCCCGCAAGGTCCCCTACTGCGCCAAGTTCCACCCCGACGACGACAAGCAACATCTGTTCGTGGCCGGCACTTCCGACAAGAAGATTATATGCGTGAGTGTCTTTATTATATACTTCACGTCCCGCAAGGTCCCCTACTGCGCCAAGTTCCACACTTCCGACAAGAAGATTATATGCGTGAGTGTCTTTATTATATACTTCACGTCCCGCAAGGTCCCCTACTGCGACAAGTTCCCGACGACAAGCAACATCTGTTCGTGGCCGGCACTTCCGACAAGAAGATTATATGCGTGAGTGTCTTTATTATATACTTCACGTCCCGCAAGGTCCCCTACTGCGCCAAGTTCCACACTTCCGACAAGAAGATTATATGCGTGAGTGTCTTTATTATATACTTCACGTCCCGCAAGGTCCCCTACTGCGCCAAGTTCCACACTTCCGACAAGAAGATTATATGCGTGAGTGTCTTTATTATATACTTCACGTCCCGCAAGGTCCCCTACTGCGCCAAGTTCCACACTTCCGACAAGAAGATTATATGCGTGAGTGTCTTTATTATATACTTCACGTCCCGCAAGGTCCCCTACTGCGCCAAGTTCCACACTTCCGACAAGAAGATTATATGCGTGAGTGTCTTTATTATATACTTCACGTCCCGCAAGGTCCCCTACTGCGCCAAGTTCCACACTTCCGACAAGAAGATTATATGCGTGAGTGTCTTTATTATATACTTCACGTCCCGCAAGGTCCCCTACTGCGCCAAGTTCCACACTTCCGACAAGAAGATTATATGCGTGAGTGTCTTTATTATATACTTCACGTCCCGCAAGGTCCCCTACTGCGCCAAGTTCCACACTTCCGACAAGAAGATTATATGCGTGAGTGTCTTTATTATATACTTCACGTCCCGCAAGGTCCCCTACTGCGCCAAGTTCCACACTTCCGACAAGAAGATTATATGCGTGAGTGTCTTTATTATATACTTCACGTCCCGCAAGGTCCCCTACTGCGCCAAGTTCCACACTTCCGACAAGAAGATTATATGCGTGAGTGTCTTTATTATATACTTCACGTCCCGCAAGGTCCCCTACTGCGCCAAGTTCCACACTTCCGACAAGAAGATTATATGCGTGAGTGTCTTTATTATATACTTCACGTCCCGCAAGGTCCCCTACTGCGCCAAGTTCCACACTTCCGACAAGAAGATTATATGCGTGAGTGTCTTTATTATATACTTCACGTCCCGCAAGGTCCCCTACTGCGCCAAGTTCCACACTTCCGACAAGAAGATTATATGCGTGAGTGTCTTTATTATATACTTCACGTCCCGCAAGGTCCCCTACTGCGACAAGTTCCACACTTCCGACAAGAAGATTATATGCGTGAGTGTCTTTATTATATACTTCACGTCCCGCAAGGTCCCCTACTGCGACAAGTTCCACACTTCCGACAAGAAGAATATATGCGTGAGTGTCTTTATTATATACTTCACGTCCCGCAAGGTCCCCTACTGCGCCAAGTTCCACACTTCCGACAAGAAGATTATATGCGTGAGTGTCTTTATTATATACTTCACGTCCCGCAAGGTCCCCTACTGCGCCAAGTTCCACACTTCCGACAAGAAGATTATATGCGTGAGTGTCTTTATTATATACTTCACGTCCCGCAAGGTCCCCTACTGCGCCAAGTTCCACACTTCCGACAAGAAGATTATATGCGTGAGTGTCTTTATTATATACTTCACGTCCCGCAAGGTCCCCTACTGTGCCAAGTTCCACACTTCCGACAAGAAGATTATATGCGTGAGTGTCTTTATTATATACTTCACGTCCCGCAAGGTCCCCTACTGCGCCAAGTTCCACACTTCCGACAAGAAGATTATATGCGTGAGTGTCTTTATTATATACTTCACGTCCCGCAAGGTCCCCTACTGTGCCAAGTTCCACACTTCCGACAAGAAGATTATATGCGTGAGTGTCTTTATTATATACTTCACGTCCCGCAAGGTCCCCTACTGCGCCAAGTTCCACACTTCCGACAAGAAGATTATATGCGTGAGTGTCTTTATTATATACTTCACGTCCCGCAAGGTCCCCTACTGCGCCAAGTTCCACACTTCCGACAAGAAGATTATATGCGTGAGTGTCTTTATTATATACTTCACGTCCCGCAAGGTCCCCTACTGTGCCAAGTTCCACACTTCCGACAAGAAGATTATATGCGTGAGTGTCTTTATTATATACTTCACGTCCCGCAAGGTCCCCTACTGCGACAAGTTCCACACTTCCGACAAGAAGAATATATGCGTGAGTGTCTTTATTATATACTTCACGTCCCGCAAGGTCCCCTACTGCGCCAAGTTCCACACTTCCGACAAGAAGATTATATGCGTGAGTGTCTTTATTATATACTTCACGTCCCGCAAGGTCCCCTACTGTGCCAAGTTCCACACTTCCGACAAGAAGATTATATGCGTGAGTGTCTTTATTATATACTTCACGTCCCGCAAGGTCCCCTACTGCGACAAGTTCCACACTTCCGACAAGAAGATTATATGCGTGAGTGTCTTTATTATATACTTCACGTCCCGCAAGGTCCCCTACTGCGCCAAGTTCCCGACGACAAGTGACATCTGTTCGTGGCCGGCACTTCCGACAAGAAGATTATATGCGTGAGTGTCTTTATTATATACTTCACGTCCCGCAAGGTCCCCTACTGCGACAAGTTCCACACTTCCGACAAGAAGATTATATGCGTGAGTGTCTTTATTATATACTTCACGTCCCGCAAGGTCCCCTACTGCGACAAGTTCCACACTTCCGACAAGAAGATTATATGCGTGAGTGTCTTTATTATATACTTCACGTCCCGCAAGGTCCCCTACTGCGACAAGTTCCACACTTCCGACAAGAAGATTATATGCGTGAGTGTCTTTATTATATACTTCACGTCCCGCAAGGTCCCCTACTGCGCCAAGTTCCACACTTCCGACAAGAAGATTATATGCGTGATTGTCTTTATTATATACTTCACGTCCCGCAAGGTCCCCTACTGCGCCAAGTTCCACACTTCCGACAAGAAGATTATATGCGTGAGTGTCTTTATTATATACTTCACGTCCCGCAAGGTCCCCTACTGCGACAAGTTCCACACTTCCGACAAGAAGATTATATGCGTGAGTGTCTTTATTATATACTTCACGTCCCGCAAGGTCCCCTACTGCGCCAAGTTCCACACTTCCGACAAGAAGATTATATGCGTGAGTGTCTTTATTATATACTTCACGTCCCGCAAGGTCCCCTACTGCGCTAAGTTCCCGACGACAAGAGACATCTGTTCGTGGCCGGCACTTCCGACAAGAAGATTATATGCGTGAGTGTCTTTATTATATACTTCACGTCCCGCAAGGTCCCCTACTGCGACAAGTTCCACACTTCCGACAAGAAGAATATATGCGTGAGTGTCTTTATTATATACTTCACGTCCCGCAAGGTCCCCTACTGCGACAAGTTCCACACTTCCGACAAGAAGATTATATGCGTGAGTGTCTTTATTATATACTTCACGTCCCGCAAGGTCCCCTACTGCGACAAGTTCCACACTTCCGACAAGAAGATTATATGCGTGAGTGTCTTTATTATATACTTCACGTCCCGCAAGGTCCCCTACTGCGCCAAGTTCCACACTTCCGACAAGAAGATTATATGCGTGATTGTCTTTATTATATACTTCACGTCCCGCAAGGTCCCCTACTGTGCCAAGTTCCACACTTCCGACAAGAAGATTATATGCGTGAGTGTCTTTATTATATACTTCACGTCCCGCAAGGTCCCCTACTGCGACAAGTTCCACACTTCCGACAAGAAGATTATATGCGTGAGTGTCTTTATTATATACTTCACGTCCCGCAAGGTCCCCTACTGCGCCAAGTTCCACACTTCCGACAAGAAGATTATATGCGTGAGTGTCTTTATTATATACTTCACGTCCCGCAAGGTCCCCTACTGCGCTAAGTTCCCGACGACAAGAGACATCTGTTCGTGGCCGGCACTTCCGACAAGAAGATTATATGCGTGAGTGTCTTTATTATATACTTCACGTCCCGCAAGGTCCCCTACTGCGACAAGTTCCACACTTCCGACAAGAAGAATATATGCGTGAGTGTCTTTATTATATACTTCACGTCCCGCAAGGTCCCCTACTGCGACAAGTTCCACACTTCCGACAAGAAGATTATATGCGTGAGTGTCTTTATTATATACTTCACGTCCCGCAAGGTCCCCTACTGCGACAAGTTCCACACTTCCGACAAGAAGATTATATGCGTGAGTGTCTTTATTATATACTTCACGTCCCGCAAGGTCCCCTACTGCGCCAAGTTCCACACTTCCGACAAGAAGATTATATGCGTGATTGTCTTTATTATATACTTCACGTCCCGCAAGGTCCCCTACTGTGCCAAGTTCCACACTTCCGACAAGAAGATTATATGCGTGAGTGTCTTTATTATATACTTCACGTCCCGCAAGGTCCCCTACTGCGACAAGTTCCACACTTCCGACAAGAAGATTATATGTGTGAGTGTCTTTATTATATACTTCACGTCCCGCAAGGTCCCCTACTGCGCCAAGTTCCACACTTCCGACAAGAAGATTATATGCGTGAGTGTCTTTATTATATACTTCACGTCCCGCAAGGTCCCCTACTGTGCCAAGTTCCACACTTCCGACAAGAAGATTATATGCGTGAGTGTCTTTATTATATACTTCACGTCCCGCAAGGTCCCCTACTGCGACAAGTTCCACACTTCCGACAAGAAGATTATATGTGTGAGTGTCTTTATTATATACTTCACGTCCCGCAAGGTCCCCTACTGCGCCAAGTTCCACACTTCCGACAAGAAGATTATATGCGTGAGTGTCTTTATTATATACTTCACGTCCCGCAAGGTCCCCTACTGCGCTAAGTTCCCGACGACAAGAGACATCTGTTCGTGGCCGGCACTTCCGACAAGAAGATTATATGCGTGAGTGTCTTTATTATATACTTCACGTCCCGCAAGGTCCCCTACTGCGACAAGTTCCACACTTCCGACAAGAAGAATATATGCGTGAGTGTCTTTATTATATACTTCACGTCCCGCAAGGTCCCCTACTGCGACAAGTTCCACACTTCCGACAAGAAGATTATATGCGTGAGTGTCTTTATTATATACTTCACGTCCCGCAAGGTCCCCTACTGCGACAAGTTCCACACTTCCTACAAGAAGATTATATGCGTGAGTGTCTTTATTATATACTTCACGTCCCGCAAGGTCCCCTACTGCGCCAAGTTCCACACTTCCGACAAGAAGATTATATGCGTGAGTGTCTTTATTATATACTTCACGTCCCGCAAGGTCCCCTACTGTGCCAAGTTCCACACTTCCGACAAGAAGATTATATGCGTGAGTGTCTTTATTATATACTTCACGTCCCGCAAGGTCCCCTACTGCGACAAGTTCCACACTTCCGACAAGAAGATTATATGCGTGAGTGTCTTTATTATATACTTCACGTCCCGCAAGGTCCCCTACTGCGACAAGTTCCACACTTCCGACAAGAAGATTATATGCGTGAGTGTCTTTATTATATACTTCACGTCCCGCAAGGTCCCCTACTGCGCCAAGTTCCACACTTCCGACAAGAAGATTATATGCGTGAGTGTCTTTATTATATACTTCACGTCCCGCAAGGTCCCCTACTGCGCTAAGTTCCCGACGACAAGAGACATCTGTTCGTGGCCGGCACTTCCGACAAGAAGATTATATGCGTGAGTGTCTTTATTATATACTTCACGTCCCGCAAGGTCCCCTACTGCGACAAGTTCCACACTTCCGACAAGAAGATTATATGCGTGAGTGTCTTTATTATATACTTCACGTCCCGCAAGGTCCCCTACTGCGACAAGTTCCACACTTCCGACAAGAAGATTATATGCGTGAGTGTCTTTATTATATACTTCACGTCCCGCAAGGTCCCCTACTGCGCCAAGTTCCACACTTCCGACAAGAAGATTATATGCGTGAGTGTCTTTATTATATACTTCACGTCCCGCAAGGTCCCCTACTGCGCTAAGTTCCCGACGACAAGAGACATCTGTTCGTGGCCGGCACTTCCGACAAGAAGATTATATGCGTGAGTGTCTTTATTATATACTTCACGTCCCGCAAGGTCCCCTACTGCGACAAGTTCCACACTTCCGACAAGAAGAATATATGCGTGAGTGTCTTTATTATATACTTCACGTCCCGTAAGGTCCCCTACTGCGACAAGTTCCACACTTCCGACAAGAAGATTATATGCGTGAGTGTCTTTATTATATACTTCACGTCCCGCAAGGTCCCCTACTGCGACAAGTTCCACACTTCCGACAAGAAGAATATATGCGTGAGTGTCTTTATTATATACTTCACGTCCCGCAAGGTCCCCTACTGCGACAAGTTCCACACTTCCGACAAGAAGATTATATGCGTGAGTGTCTTTATTATATACTTCACGTCCCGCAAGGTCCCCTACTGCGACAAGTTCCACACTTCCGACAAGAAGAATATATGCGTGAGTGTCTTTATTATATACTTCACGTCCCGCAAGGTCCCCTACTGCGACAAGTTCCACACTTCCGACAAGAAGATTATATGCGTGAGTGTCTTTATTATATACTTCACGTCCCGCAAGGTCCCCTACTGCGACAAGTTCCACACTTCCGACAAGAAGAATATATGCGTGAGTGTCTTTATTATATACTTCACGTCCCGCAAGGTCCCCTACTGCGACAAGTTCCACACTTCCGACAAGAAGATTATATGCGTGAGTGTCTTTATTATATACTTCACGTCCCGCAAGGTCCCCTACTGCGACAAGTTCCACACTTCCGACAAGAAGATTATATGCGTGAGTGTCTTTATTATATACTTCACGTCCCGCAAGGTCCCCTACTGCGCCAAGTTCCACACTTCCGACAAGAAGATTATATGCGTGATTGTCTTTATTATATACTTCACGTCCCGCAAGGTCCCCTACTGTGCCAAGTTCCACACTTCCGACAAGAAGATTATATGCGTGAGTGTCTTTATTATATACTTCACGTCCCGCAAGGTCCCCTACTGCGACAAGTTCCACACTTCCGACAAGAAGATTATATGTGTGAGTGTCTTTATTATATACTTCACGTCCCGCAAGGTCCCCTACTGCGCCAAGTTCCACACTTCCGACAAGAAGATTATATGCGTGAGTGTCTTTATTATATACTTCACGTCCCGCAAGGTCCCCTACTGTGCCAAGTTCCACACTTCCGACAAGAAGATTATATGCGTGAGTGTCTTTATTATATACTTCACGTCCCGCAAGGTCCCCTACTGCGACAAGTTCCACACTTCCGACAAGAAGATTATATGTGTGAGTGTCTTTATTATATACTTCACGTCCCGCAAGGTCCCCTACTGCGCCAAGTTCCACACTTCCGACAAGAAGATTATATGCGTGAGTGTCTTTATTATATACTTCACGTCCCGCAAGGTCCCCTACTGCGCTAAGTTCCCGACGACAAGAGACATCTGTTCGTGGCCGGCACTTCCGACAAGAAGATTATATGCGTGAGTGTCTTTATTATATACTTCACGTCCCGCAAGGTCCCCTACTGCGACAAGTTCCACACTTCCGACAAGAAGAATATATGCGTGAGTGTCTTTATTATATACTTCACGTCCCGCAAGGTCCCCTACTGCGACAAGTTCCACACTTCCGACAAGAAGATTATATGCGTGAGTGTCTTTATTATATACTTCACGTCCCGCAAGGTCCCCTACTGCGACAAGTTCCACACTTCCTACAAGAAGATTATATGCGTGAGTGTCTTTATTATATACTTCACGTCCCGCAAGGTCCCCTACTGCGCCAAGTTCCACACTTCCGACAAGAAGATTATATGCGTGAGTGTCTTTATTATATACTTCACGTCCCGCAAGGTCCCCTACTGTGCCAAGTTCCACACTTCCGACAAGAAGATTATATGCGTGAGTGTCTTTATTATATACTTCACGTCCCGCAAGGTCCCCTACTGCGACAAGTTCCACACTTCCGACAAGAAGATTATATGCGTGAGTGTCTTTATTATATACTTCACGTCCCGCAAGGTCCCCTACTGCGACAAGTTCCACACTTCCGACAAGAAGATTATATGCGTGAGTGTCTTTATTATATACTTCACGTCCCGCAAGGTCCCCTACTGCGCCAAGTTCCACACTTCCGACAAGAAGATTATATGCGTGAGTGTCTTTATTATATACTTCACGTCCCGCAAGGTCCCCTACTGCGCTAAGTTCCCGACGACAAGAGACATCTGTTCGTGGCCGGCACTTCCGACAAGAAGATTATATGCGTGAGTGTCTTTATTATATACTTCACGTCCCGCAAGGTCCCCTACTGCGACAAGTTCCACACTTCCGACAAGAAGATTATATGCGTGAGTGTCTTTATTATATACTTCACGTCCCGCAAGGTCCCCTACTGCGACAAGTTCCACACTTCCGACAAGAAGATTATATGCGTGAGTGTCTTTATTATATACTTCACGTCCCGCAAGGTCCCCTACTGCGCCAAGTTCCACACTTCCGACAAGAAGATTATATGCGTGAGTGTCTTTATTATATACTTCACGTCCCGCAAGGTCCCCTACTGCGCTAAGTTCCCGACGACAAGAGACATCTGTTCGTGGCCGGCACTTCCGACAAGAAGATTATATGCGTGAGTGTCTTTATTATATACTTCACGTCCCGCAAGGTCCCCTACTGCGACAAGTTCCACACTTCCGACAAGAAGAATATATGCGTGAGTGTCTTTATTATATACTTCACGTCCCGTAAGGTCCCCTACTGCGACAAGTTCCACACTTCCGACAAGAAGATTATATGCGTGAGTGTCTTTATTATATACTTCACGTCCCGCAAGGTCCCCTACTGCGACAAGTTCCACACTTCCGACAAGAAGAATATATGCGTGAGTGTCTTTATTATATACTTCACGTCCCGCAAGGTCCCCTACTGCGACAAGTTCCACACTTCCGACAAGAAGATTATATGCGTGAGTGTCTTTATTATATACTTCACGTCCCGCAAGGTCCCCTACTGCGACAAGTTCCACACTTCCGACAAGAAGAATATATGCGTGAGTGTCTTTATTATATACTTCACGTCCCGCAAGGTCCCCTACTGCGACAAGTTCCACACTTCCGACAAGAAGATTATATGCGTGAGTGTCTTTATTATATACTTCACGTCCCGCAAGGTCCCCTACTGCGACAAGTTCCACACTTCCGACAAGAAGAATATATGCGTGAGTGTCTTTATTATATACTTCACGTCCCGCAAGGTCCCCTACTGCGACAAGTTCCACACTTCCGACAAGAAGATTATATGCGTGAGTGTCTTTATTATATACTTCACGTCCCGCAAGGTCCCCTACTGCGACAAGTTCCACACTTCCGACAAGAAGAATATATGCGTGAGTGTCTTTATTATATACTTCACGTCCCGCAAGGTCCCCTACTGCGACAAGTTCCACACTTCCGACAAGAAGATTATATGCGTGAGTGTCTTTATTATATACTTCAAGTCCCGCAAGGTCCCCTACTGCGACAAGTTCCACACTTCCGACAAGAAGATTATATGCGTGAGTGTCTTTATTATATACTTCACGTCCCGCAAGGTCCCCTACTGCGACAAGTTCCACACTTCCGACAAGAAGAATATATGCGTGAGTGTCTTTATTATATACTTCACGTCCCGCAAGGTCCCCTACTGCGACAAGTTCCACACTTCCGACAAGAAGATTATATGCGTGAGTGTCTTTATTATATACTTCACGTCCCGCAAGGTCCCCTACTGCGACAAGTTCCACACTTCCGACAAGAAGAATATATGCGTGAGTGTCTTTATTATATACTTCACGTCCTGCAAGGTCCCCTACTGCGACAAGTTCCACACTTCCGACAAGAAGAATATATGCGTGAGTGTCTTTATTATATACTTCACGTCCCGCAAGGTCCCCTACTGCGACAAGTTCCACACTTCCGACAAGAAGATTATATGCGTGAGTGTCTTTATTATATACTTCACGTCCCGCAAGGTCCCCTACTGCGACAAGTTCCACACTTCCGACAAGAAGATTATATGCGTGAGTGTCTTTATTATATACTTCACGTCCCGCAAGGTCCCCTACTGCGACAAGTTCCCGACGACAAGCGACATCTGTTCGTGGCCGGCACTTCCGACAAGAAGATTATATGCGTGAGTTTTTTTTTACCTAAATCGACCTACTCTCACGATAAGCTCAATTAAGGCTTGTGATGTGAGTACACTGGCTACTAAGAGACGATATACCTATAATAGATTGATACATATAGATACTTAAATACATAGACAGTCACCAACTAGGCTACGGAGACAAGTTTCATTCCGACGACGAGAAACAACACCTATTCGTTCCTTTGTTGTGTTCTCTTATTTTGTGTCCCTAAAAACGTGACGCAGTGGTGATTTTTGTATGAGTTGATGTTGTGTTTTCAGTTTCTGATGTATGGATTAAAATATAACTTGAAAAAAAAAAATACAAGTGCACCGGATTTTTTTTATATACCGAGTCGAAACAGCAACTAAAAGCGTGACAGAGTGGTATGAAACAAGACAACGAAAAGTATTTTGACCCACCTACCTACACATTGTAAACATTTTCTTCGATTACCGCGAGGATTACACATGAAATAAAACTCATTTTAACTGACATAGGTAACTGATAAGTATTTGAACAGGTGTCCTATATACTTTGGCTTTGTTTTGTAATAAAATTACATTCAATTATTCAATCAATGTTGTACAAAATAAACTTATTTGTCAACGAAATTCTTTTAGAATATGAAATAAAACTATGAAAACGGATAAACTCGGGTATATTAACAAATTTTAACTTCATTCCGACGTTTCGAACACTTTACAGGGTTCGTGGTCTGCGGATGACTGACAATGCAAAAGACAATGACAATGACTTGTAAAGTGTTCAAAACGTCGGAATGAAGTTAAAATTAGTTAATATACGCGAGTTTATCCGTTTTCATAGTTTTATTTCACATTTTCAACATCTCATCCGCAGTGTAGAAACAACTACTCAATTGTCTATGAAATAACAAATTATCCGCAATGAATGATACTCAATTCGGACCTTATTTTCAACAACCATTTGTTTCTCAGTGGGACACCCGAACAGGAGAGATAGCACAAGAATACGACCGTCACCTCGGCGCCGTCAACACAATCACATTCGTCGACGACAACCGTCGCTTCGTCACCACTTCTGACGACAAGAGCTTAAGAGTGTGGGAGTGGTGAGTGACGAGAAGTCAATAAAGCTATTTTTTAGTACAGATGGTGCCTTTTTTAGGCACTGGTCTCACCGCGAGCTACTAAGCTATGAACTATCGGCTATAAACACTAACAAAAGATACGCACTCCCGTCTAAATAAAAGAGACACGGCGATATTCGCCCAGCTATCAGCTATCACCGCCGGGCGAGTATCGCCGTGTCTCTTTTTTTTGCATGGGAATGCGTATCTATTGTTCGTGTTTATAGCCCATAGTTCATCGCTTAGTAGCTCGCAGTGAGACCAGTGCCTAAGGCTCTAGTGCGAGAAGTGTGTCATTTTACGTCAGGTCCAAAACTTCGGAGGGCCATCTGCACTAAAAAACGTCGTACGAGACAGGTGCAACAATGAAATTCGTAACTTGTGTCGATTTAAAACAATCCCTATCGGTCGTGTTTAACACATCGCCACTCGTATCGAATTTCAAGTTTTTCGCACTTGTGTCGTAATGTACTATTATACTGCTCTTGTAAAAAGCAAGCTTGAAGCGGCATCAATTGTTTGGAACCTGCGTAAAACTGCATAAGTGCATTTACCCAAATATTACACGGTTCTATTGTCGGGCATAGTGCAATACCGCGTAACTACCAAAGCAGATAGAGTTCAAATATCAAACGATTAACACTCAAATTGACCCTAATTGAATTTGTTAGTTACGCGGTATTGCACTATCACCAACGCTATGTTACATTGTAGAGGTAATTAAATCTGGACTATGTGTCAGTGTGACAATGTTCAAATTTCAAGTTGATTAAAGTGCGACATGGAACCTTGTAATAATGGGGCAGCGATATGACATAACACTTCCTTTTCGCTTGCTAAAATGTAGGTCACATAAATAAATAAATTATCTTGGGACATCTTACACACATCAACCTAGTCCCACGGTAAGGTCAATTAAGGCTTGTAATGTGGGTACCAGGCGACGATATACAGGGTGTAATCGATAAGTGTTTACAGGCCATAATTCCGTAAATATGAGAGATATCAGAAAACTTTTAACTGATATCGAAAGTACGTTACCCAACGAGTAAAATTACACTAATAACTTTTTTGAGATAAAATCAGAAATATATCAATTATTAACTTCAAACCCTCCAATACATTTAGTACGTAACTGTTCATTCAAAGACTAGTTTAATACCAATATTTTTTTATTTAAGAATAAATGTTAGATTAATTATTTCATAAACGGTAGTATTATTATTTTATTACAATGTACTAGTACAAATAACGAATCTCTAGCAGTTTTATCTCTTACGACACCCGACATTCTTTAAGGCCGTAAGTCGTCATACTAAATGTATGGGAGCGATTTAAGTTACTATTTTTAATATTACTTCATCTATTTAGAAAAAGTTATTAATGTAATTTTACTCGTTGGGTAACGTACTTTCGATATCAGTTAAAAGTTTTCTGATATCTCTCATATTTACGGAATTATGGCCTGTAAACACTTATCGATTACACCCTGTATAAAATAGATAGATACATGTAGATACTTAAATACATAGCCATGACCAAGGAACAAATATTTGTGATAAATAAATACACAAATAATGCCCTCGCCGGCATTCGAACCCGGAACTTACAGCTTCGTAGGCAGGGTCACTACCAACTAGGCTACGGAAGCTGACAACATGGGTAAAATGTTGATGTGTATAACGATCTGCTTATTTTATTTTTAATTTTATTTGAAAGGTACAGTAATAAATTACAGACACAGAATAAATTGTTATACAATAACATAGCTCAGTTTAATCGTACACAGTCTGCAACTCAACAGAAACTGTACACGACATTTACAAAATAACACGACATTAGGGATGGGATACCGGCTTTTTCCCCATACAAAAGAATGGTTCTGATTTCGTTCTTCGGTATATAAATTTCTTGTTAATGGAGTAATTTATAAAAACCTAATCACAAAATCTCTTCCAGGGACATACCAGTGGACATGAAATACATCGCCGACCCATCCATGCATTCGCTACCAGCTGTCACAAGAGCGCCCAACGGCAAATGGCTGGCTTGCCAGAGCATGGACAACAAAGTGATCGTGTTTAGTGCCTTGAACCGGTTTAAGATGAACCGGAAGAAGACTTTTACCGGCCACATGGTGGCTGGGTACGCGTGTTCTGTCGATTTCTCACCGGATATGAGGTAAGTTCTAGAAAATTAACTTAATTTTTTTTTCTATCCAATACAGGTATTGTCTCTTAGTAGCCCTTAAATGGTTATACATAAGTGGCTCGCCTGCCAGAGCATGGACAAAGTGATCGTGTTTAGTGCCTTAAACCGGTTCAAGATGAACCGCAAGAAGACTTTTACCGGCCACATGGTGGCTGGGTACGCGTGCTCTGTGGATTTCTCACCGGATATGAGGTAAGTTCTAGAAATATTGTCTTCCATTTTTTTTCTATCCAATACAGGTGTATTGTCTATATACATAAGTGTCGGTATATATGTACATAAGTGGCTCGCTTGCTAGAGTATGGACAACAAAGTGATCGTGTTTAGTGCCTTGAACCGGTTCAAGATGAACCGGAAGAAGACTTTTACCGGCCACATGGTGGCTGGGTACGCGTGCTCTGTCGATTTCTCACCGGATATGAGGTAAGTTCTAGAAACATTATCTTTTTTTCTATCCAATACAGGTATATTGTCTCTTAGTAACCCTTAAATGGTTATACATAAGTGGCTGGCCCGCCAGAGCATGGACAACAAAGTGATCGTGTTTAGTGCCTTGAACCGGTTCAAGATGAACCGCAAGAAGACTTTTACCGGCCACATGGTGGCTGGGTACGCGTGCTCTGTCGATTTCTCACCAGATATGAGGTAAGTTTTAGAAACAGTCTCTTTTTCGCCATTTTTTTTCTATCAAATACAGGTATATTGTCTCTTAGTAGCCCTAAAAAGGTTATACATAAGTAGCTCGCCTCCTAGAGCATAGAAAACAAAGTTATCGTGTTTAGTACCTTGAACCGGAAGATGACTTTTACAGTGGAATTCTCGCCGGATATGAGGTAAGTTTTTGATAAATACCTACATATATATTTTTTATATCGAATATTGGGACAGGTAGATTGTCAGCTCCTAAAATGGCTGCTAGTGGCTCACAGAGCAAGGGTTATAAAGTGATTGTGTTCAGCGCTTATACCGGTTAAAGATGAACTGGGGAAAATACCGGTTTCATATACCGGCGGAATAGGATTGATCTGGATATGGGGGTAAGTTCTGTAAGAAATTTCTTCTTCTAGCTAAGCTATAATAGGCATTATATCTTACTGTCTCTAAAATGATAATATATGTATAAGTGGCTGGCTTCCTAAAGTATGGTCTTAGGTCTATAAAGTGATTGTGTTTAGTGCTTTGAACCGGTTCAGGTGAACCGGAAAAATACCGGTTATATGGTGGCTGGATACGCGTGTTCTGTGGGTTTCTCACCCGATGTTTAGGTATGTTTTAGGTTTTAGAAACATATTTTATTTTTTTAGCCAATAGATCCATTATACTTTGACAATTCCTAAAATAGATGTATAGAAATCGCTCGCGAAGTAGCTATTGGAAAAATAAGATTATTCTAAAGGAATTTCGTTGACAAATAAGTTTATTTTGTACAACATTGATTGAATAATTGAATGTAATTTTATTACAAAACAAAGCCAAAGTATATAGGACACCTGTTCAAATACTTATCAGTTACGTACGTCAATTAAAATGAGTGTCGCAACATTAATGAAGAAGTAGGGTTTGATTTCCTTTGTGTGTTAATAGAAAAATACTTTATAATTGCGCAATGCTTTAACGTGACAGAATTAATAATATTGCTTTTTGTTCTAAAGGGGCACGTACTTTATATGTATTTAACATTTATTTTTAACAAAGCGGCCTTACATTAAAATACAGTAGAGCCTCGATAATCCGAACACCAAAAAAATACCCCCTGTTCGGATTAGTAGAGCGTTCGGATTATAGTATGGTAAAAATAAAAACTTGTAAATACGAAAAAAAAACATTTATTGACACTTGTAAGTAACAAAAACAAAATCCTGTTTTTTTTCTTCAGGTCACTAATTGTAGCTTTTCCAACACCGTACTTCTTAGAAAGTGAGGTTGCAATCACTCCATCTTTTAGGGCATCCAATATAGCGCACTTTTGAGAATTAGTCAAAGTTTGATGTGTACGCTTTGGTGTAGGATCAATATTAACCCTTAACCACCTACGTGCGGTCTCACAGACACTGGATTATACAAAATTGACAATAACTGAACGCAAGTACATCGCTCACGCCTCTGTGACCTTGTACCTTTGCCCGGCCCCTCCGCAGTGCCGGCCATGCTGTCGACTCGTTCAGACGTGCACTCATTTGGATTTGGTGAGGAATAAACTTGCATCGGCGGTCTGTGAGACCGCATGTAGGTGGTTACGATACGTTTTGTAAGCGTCTCAGGGACCGCACGTAGGTGGTTGTGTTATTTAAATGTCATAATAATTGTTACTATAGTTTGACACAGTTTTGCAAAAGGTTCAAATTTATGAAGAAACTTGCCCAAAAATTAGTGAGACCCTATTTAGAGCATCGTGCAAATAATAAGCGTCTTCCGCGGGACTAGAAAATTGCTTTGAATTTGAATGTTCGAACAAATTGTGTGTCGAAGGCAGACAAGAATGGTTATTTTAAAAGCATGTAATTTTACAAAAATTTCTTATTTGTAACCAAATTAAATAGTTTAATAGCATTTTTGATTGATCAATTTTATTTTTTTATAATGAAAAGACTTATATTAATGTTCTTTAATTTTGTAATCTCATATCCTAAAGGATACTTAGTTTTGTAACCGAAAATACGACACGTTATTAAATATGTTAAGTTTGAAATACAAAATGTTGATTATTTTTGTATTCTTGTTGGTTAATAAATGCCTGAAAAATTTAAAGTGTATTTAATATATTTAAAGCCCCTTCAGTCACGCCAAAGTAAATAAATCAGGTCCCATAAGAAGAAGCGGTCTCCATGACCGCACGTAGGTGGTTGTGTGATACAAACAGGACGTAGGTAGTCAAGGGTTAAACGGTTTTATTTTAACAATAATAACCTCAAATCATGTGGCATACACTAAGAGACATGATAAATTAATTACAATCCATAGCTAAAAACTGGGGTCAGGTGCCACAGTGAAAGAGGAAGGGGTCATTCGGGAGTTCGGATTGCAGCGACGTTCGGATTAGCCTATGTACGGATTATCAAGGCCCTACTGTACTAGTGTTAGCTGACACAGTATAAAAAATACATTTCTAATTCTTTTTTTTATTTAGTACAAACAAATTATAAGACAAAGTGGACCGCAGCTCCAAATGTACATATTTCGTTTCTATTCCAGTTTTTATTGAATATTAGACACAATTTTAATCACAATTTTTACATTATCGTGTCACAAAACTGATGCAACAGTTTGACTGTGTGTTTAGCATTGACAGTTGACACTCAAATCAAATCAAAGTCATTTATTTGCAGTAAAACATAATGAAATTCCTGCAAATATAGTTGTACATTAAGTCTGGCATGACATTCCATAACTGGTAGTGCCAATGTCAAACTGATAATAACATTAAAAAAGTATGCCCAACATATTCAATAATCCAAAACAAATTATTTGTATGAACTGTGACATAATGACATCTTTTTTTTTCTATATTATTAATATTATTATACTCGTTGCGTACTAACGTATTAGGCTCTGTGCATATGTCATCACGATCACTTAAAAAATCTAATAAATAATAGGAAAAAAACAAAAGAGATGCATTTCCTTGATATTTAACACGACAGCTATCGGATAAAAAGATTTTGACATATTCAAAAAACTTTACATACCCAATTATTTTGTATATTCTTATAAAAATGTAATATATTTAGCGTTCACATACCGGAGTACAAAATTTAATTTACCGAGCGTCCACATAGGCCAGACATACCGAAATTGGTTATGTAAAGTTTTGTGAAGGTATATATTATATTTTTCTCTGATAGCCGTCGTTTTAAGGTTCAAGAAAATGCAGATCTTTTATTTTTATTTCCTATAAATTATTAATAAAAAAAATTTAAGTGAGTGAGGTGACGTTTGTGTAGTTTTATGGATGAATAGAGCTTAACGCGTCCGCCCGCAATCAGTACAATAATATAGGAAAAAATAACTGTCAGTGTCAATCTGTCACTCGTGTCACTCTTTTTTTTCTATTTCATTGTACTTCTTGCAGACGAAAGCATTAGGCTCTGTTTAGCCACAATACTGAACAAATGTCATCACACTCACTTAAAAAAAGATTGTTAACAAATTATAGGTCATAAAAATAAAAGAACCGCATTTTCTTTAACCTTAAGACAACGGCTATCAGGGAAAAATATAATATTCATACCTTCAGAAAACTTGACGTAGCCAATTTAACTTTGATGTATTAATTTAAAGTATCTATAAAAGAATTGGTAACTGATGTGAGTGATGTCGTCTCGTGAATTTGTCTAATAGCGACATCTTCCTATCCTAATGCTTTTCGAAACTATTATAAAATGTTCTAATTCCGAATGCGCACTTGTGATATTAGGTACTTATTAGGTAATCTATTCGTGTTGTTTGTCATATATTGGTATGATAAAATATCGCAAGTAAGCATGAACGGATGTTTCTTGTTCATCAAGTCATGGCGTGACATTGGTTAACAATCATATCACCTCGATTCACCTTCGAACTCCTTGTTTCGGCTTTAAATGATTACTAGGCGTATTTTGTGATGAGATGCAATGACAGAGCAAAACAGTATTTTTGTTTGTTTTACTTACGCTTAAATCTTTCTATTCATCATCATCATATCAGCCGAAATACGTCCACTGCTGAACATAGGCCTCCACCATTTCTAGGATTTCTATTAGAAAACAAAAGTGTTTTAAAGCTCAGTAAATTGAATAAGTACCATTTTTTTAATCCACTTCAAAAAAGGAGGAGGTTCTCAATTCGACTGTTTTTTTTATTTAACATACTCGATATGATATCTCTGAAAATCACGAACCGCTTTTTTTTTTCTTGCGGGCATATCTCCGAGATGGTCCCGTTGGCACCAAGTTAGGGTCTGGTTATGGGTTCTTGGAGAAATTTAATTTGCTCATTATTATGGAGTATCTACAAAACATAAACTAATAATGAATAAATTATCCATACCTCTAGAGACCCCACTATTCATTAAAATCTACGAAAATCGACGGTGAGTCCTGTCAAGTTATCATTTAGTCACATGATTTCACCAAAGACAAATGATACATGTGTCATTATGATTTGTTCATTGACTCCTAACCCTCACGATATTGTAATATCAAATCAACGTTTATTCAATTCCGCCGCTGTAATTTTTATCAAGTATTATGAACCTTATTCGTTTAACTTAAGGCTGAATGTATCATGAAAACTACATCAAAGTCAGACCATAGACGAACAAACCTATAGAAATCGTATCTATAGCAGGGTGACGGGAGTAGTGTTGAGTAGAGCTGCGACCATTTATACATACAGTGTGCTACCATTGCGGATTAAGTTTATATAATATCCTATATAAATATAATCCGCTATTTAAAAAACTGGCCAAGTGCGAGTCGGACTCGCGCGCGAAGGGTTCCGTACCATTATCAATTTATTATTTAAAAAATACAGTTAAATCAACCTACCTCAAAAACTAAAAGAGATAATTTAATCAAACCAAAAATCGTTGATAGAGTTTATTAATGTGCATAACATATATTTTTTTTAGAATTTTATATTGCGTAGTTTAAAAAATAGAGGGGGGGGACACATTTTTCAGACTTTGAGAGCTGATATCTCGAAAACGATTTGCTTAAATTTAAATAAGATTTATGAACCTTCATATCATTTTCAAAGACCTTTATATTAATACCCCACACGCTTATATACAACTAAAAAAAAATATATATCCCTCAGTTACATGTATGGAGGGCCCCCACCCTGATGGTTTTTTTTACAATTTAGTATCATAAGCCTGTAGCGGTTCATACAACACATATCCTTACCAAATTTCGTTACTGTAGCATTTATAGTTTCCGAGTAAATCAGCTGTGACAGACGGACAGACGGACAGACGGACATGACGAATCTATAAGGGTTCCGTTTTTGCCATTTTGGCTACGGAACCCTAAAAAAAGTTTTATTTGGATCATCAAAGTTTTGATTGGCTGTATTCTATTTGCATTTGTCAAAGATGTTGCGCCGATATATGCGCATTGTTAAGAAAGGCGCTAAGTCCTGCCCATCTTGGCTCAATTCCACAATTTATTTTGCACAATCTATATGGTTGCAGTCCATGGTTTATTTGTTCGTAGGCAAAGACTGAAGTATTTTTACGGGACTCTCGGACTCCATATTTTTCAATCTTAGAATGGAGCGCGCAATAAAAATGGTTTGGAAATCCCTGCTCTGAGATATAGGTCCTCCCCTACCCCTTCCCTTTCATTAACAGCTTGAGTCTTGAAAAAATGCGCATAGCGACCTCTATAAGATCTGTTGTCTGTGGTTCAGTATAATGCTATCTGCAGTCAGTACCGGTTTAATCCGGTATCGTACGATCTTTGTTTTGAGCTTGCGGTGAGAAGCGATTACTAGTTACCACACACTGTGCTACCAGACAGACAATTAAATAATATAGACTGTTTATGTCCCAGAGAAAGTGTTATTTATGTACATTCTACTATTTGTATGTATACAAGTGACACTAGGTAGGGATGATTACACATAACATATTGGATTCATGTATTAATATTTATAAACATTTAACTATCGAACAAACACAAAACGATATCTACAGTTTGACATTTAAGAAATAGATTTCGATTTTAATGTTAATCTAGAATATGATGAAGTTATAAGTAGTCTGTGGTGCACACTTCGCTTGAGGCAATCATAATGTTATGCCTTCTTAGTCTTTATTCTTACATACAGTGGTTTTTGTGATTTTGTTTTGTTGCATCTTGATGGCCCGGATGGATTTTCTTGGCCCGGAGTTACGAAATACTGTACAACAGATGTTATTTTGTATAATAGTGTTTAAAAAATGTAATAGTTATTTGTTATACAAGGGTGCAAAGTTGTATTTTACCCGCGAGTATGAAATTGAAACACGAGCAAGCGAAAGGATTCTATAGTTGAACCACGAGCGAAGCGAGTGGTTCTAAAATAGAATCCTGAGCGCAGCGAGTGTTTTAACATACGAGAAGTAAAATACATTTGCACCCGTGTGTAACACAAAACTTTTCCCCTCACTATAGCGAGGAAACTCAAAAAAGGTAATTATTTGTTCACATTACAATCATCATCGGGTTAGTGATAATAATTTTCCAAATGCATCATGTATTTAATGCAAGATTTTGTCGCAGTAAACTTAGCACGAAAAAGTAAACGCAGCACGATTTTAACACATTCCTGTAGTTGCACACCAACGCCAATGCATTATTAAATCATTCACATTCATTATTTTTACAAAATTATAACAGAACACCCTGAAAGTTGTTTAGTTTACTATTTTTATGCGTGTTCGAGTCGGTAAATAAAGATTATAACCTATAATATTCTTTGACAATGTTGACGTTGACATTTTCTGCGTTTTGTGATTGCATCTAGTCATCTTATCATCATTCACTAAAACAATTGTTACTTATGGAATTTTAGGATTTATATGTTAGAATCATCATATATATAAAGGTTTGTATTTTACACTAAATTCTCAAACAAATTATTTAATTATCATTAATATGGAACAATTTCCATGAGCATTTTTCGTTTTGTTATTCCAAAACCAAGGTCATTACTTTGCCACACAAGTGAATAATATGCGTTTTTACACGTTCGTATTAAAGGATAAACGAGCACTTTACGAGCTAGTGAGGGGAAAACATAATTTACATGGCAATGGCATACAAAACTACAAATATCTTTACAGGTGTTGTATAAAAGAATTCGGTCACAGGTCAAGCTCGGTGTTTATGCAAAAAAAGAAAGTAGCTTATGCAGGCGATACAACTGACAAACGAAGCGATATATTCTAAATTCTATAATATTTACAATAGCGACGCAAATTATCAATTACTAGTACGTGTGTGTAAGTAGTGAATAAGTTACGTTATTACTCGTATACGTTGGTAAACAAAGAATTAGCCCCTTTAAAATAGTGCACGTATGGTATTAATAGAGTTGTAATGTATAAATTACCAAGTTCTTTAGTGAGAATATTTAGTCAAAATTGAAACATTTTTTTTTTCTAAACTCAACGTGCAGTTAGTTTTTTAGAAATTATACCCGTTAAAGATTCACCTGTCGCCGTGTTTTTACTCGTAACTTTACTTACATTGATAAAAAAGTGGATACACTACTCTACTCTGTATTTGTATCTTAGGTACTTGAATTTTCAGTTACCTAACTCCGACATTGTTTACTAATAGTAACTTTTCGTCTTTGTTTTTCTTTATCATTAATGTAAGTATTATGCATAGTGACCTCACGTCTACCTCATGTTGTTTCCTTCCTCGATGTCCATTCAGAAGATGAATCTCAGTCATTTATAATTATTACGTATATGAATTAATGCCTAATTGGGTTTCCCGAACTACAAAACCTTACACAAGTAATATTGTCATATTCTTGACTCGCTTTAAGATTTACGGTGCGGCTCCACTGACGCGGAGCGGAGCGGAGCTGTGGGAGCTCGGCCAATGAGACCGCATCACAGTGTTTCGAATTCGAATTTGAAGAATGTAAGGTGTGTACCGATAAAAAACTGGCAAATTCAAATGAAAAAATTGGGTCAATATAGTTAAAAAGCTGTAATTTCTGGCTTTTGTAATTAACTAGGAGGTCTTAAATTAGCTAACTTTGGTCATTTTTTGTTGCTACTGCAATTTCAGTATTCACAATACAAGTTCTCCAGAACCCCTTCGAAAAATATTTTTCCAAGCTCTTTTTTTATTCTCCACTGCACGATTTCGTGTTCTGCAGAAGTGACCTATATTTCTGGTTAATCTCCATGTTTTTTTTAATATACCCCTGCTTTGGGCGCAGCACAGTGGATCGAAATGAATAAAAAAGGGACATTCCCATTTTTTTCTAAAAATCATATTTTAATAAATGCTCTTTGGTTAGACATAATATGAGGAATAAAAAAGGTTATGTAACATTTTTCAAAATGAGGCTTATTTTAAGCAGAAAAAAATAAAATGTGTTTTTCTTGTATGAAAATGAAAAATAGGTATCTTATTGTAAGAAACCCGTAACCGATCCCGCTTTCAAATCTTTAGCATATCATTGTTCTACTTTAGATCAGTAGAAAATAGTTAAAACCTTATCTCAGTAGGTGCCCGATTTTGTTTTATAGTCCAATCAAAAGTCAGTAAATACAACATTTTTCTTAGTTAAGTATTTTATTATTTTCATTAAAAAACGGTATATTCATGACAATTAAGTAAAAAAAAAATATTTATGACATTTTCATACAGATAAATACAAGTTTTCTCAAGAAAATGGATAAAATTAAGACATTGAAATCAAACATTTATTGCGATGTTTTTACTAACTATGGTAGTAACAAAAATTTAAAATATACTTGAATCAACAGTTATAATGTAATTAAACGACCACGTGCAGCGACGTAGTGCTCGTCGGGCTTTGGTTGCGGGTACTCCATGATGAGGATCCTCTTAATGGATCGAACATGTCGAGCAATTATCGACTTTAAATTACATGAGTAACCCGTTTGATAAATATTTAAATATGTTTGAGCCTCACGTTATTTATAATTCTAAAATTACAATGTAAGTTATAAAAACAATATATTGTATCTTAGATCTATTTTATTCACCACCTTCTTCTACACTTTCAGACATTTCTATATTTTCAGCGTCATCAGTGCTCATGTTTCCTATTATTTAAAAAAAGTATAGAAGAAGGTGGTAAATAATAAAGATTTATAAAGGCATTTTTTTATTTACTTATATCGTTATTGTTGATATCAAGTATATTTTAGCTATTTGTTTACTATCAATAAATTCACCGCAATAAATGTTTCTATTTCAATACAATTTTCTTATAAAAAATTGTATTTATTCTTAATAAAATGTCATATATACTTTTTTATACTAAATTGTCCTGAATACACCGTTTTCTCAATGAAAATAAAAAAATGAAGAACTAAGAAAAATGTTGCATTTTACTGACTTTTGATTGGATTACAAAAGAAAACGGGCACCTACTGAGATAAGGTCTTAACAATTTTGTATTGTTCTAAAGTAGGACAATGATATTCTAAATATTTGAAAGCGGGATCGGTTACGGTTTTCTTACAATAAGATACCTGTTTTTTAGTTTCATACAAAAAAACACATTTTATTTTTTTCTGCTTAAAATAAGCTTCATTTTGAAAAATGTTATATAACATTTTTTATTCCTCTTATTATGCTCAACCGAAGAGCATTTTTTAAAATATGATTTTTAGGAAAAAATGCGAATGTCCATTTTTTATTCATTTCGATCTACTGTGCGCAGTAATACTCTGTGAAGGGAATTATGTCACATATTATGTGAAATTTTTATGGGTCTTTAATCAATTATTTAATCCTATACAAATCTTAGTCTCTTTGGTATAGTTTTATGAAGCGAAATCAGTCACAAAAAGTATCAAGGATAGTATGCAAATGCATAAGTCAAGGATATCTTAAGGAACACGGGAAGAATAGCCAGATATATTGACAACAGTCCCATAATTTAGAAAACTGCATACAAAAAAAGAAAAAAATGTTTGGAAAAGATAGTTTGGAAGAGGTTTCGAAGAAGCTGTACTTTGAGTAGGTACGAAATGCAGTAGTGACCCAAAAGTCTAAGTTAAGACTTCCTGGTTAATTTCCAAAGCATGAAATTATAGCTACCTATATTGACCCGATTTTTCCATTTGAATTTGCCAGTTTTTTATCGGTACACCCCTTAATTGGTCAATTTTGAACAGATTTCTTAAAACGGAAAATCATGAACCGAAACCTACAGGCAATTCATAATAGCGGTTTCGTTTAAAACAATCATTATCATTGTGGGCTAAAAGTCAATTGCCTTGGATATAATGGTTATGAAGCCGCAGGGTAACTTACGTAACTATAACTATTCATACTTACCTGTTATGCTAACCTTACGTACGTACGCCAAATTAATGACCGGTTATGACCTTTATTACAATAACAATAAAGCGCACGAATGGTCAGGTAACACAGTCGGCTATGTAACACTGAGATAGAAGTCTGGCGTGACTTACTAAAATCGGTATCTACTGAGGTAAAGTGTAGTAGGTACTATGGATTGTATCCACCAATTGCTTACAAGTTTAAGTATTGTTTTGAATGACCTATAGTTGATTCCTGTAGACTTAGCACAGGATTATTGCGACAATACGTCGCCGCGAGATAGACTCCATCCCTTTTTTACTCATATAGTAAAAGATGGAATATCTATCTCGCGGCGACATACTGACATACCAATCATGTGCTAAGCATACTGACGTATATTACGGCCAGTTAGACGTTTAAATATTTCGCACCATCTCAAATGTGTTCCCATTTAGGACAGCCTCTATTAACCCAACTTTACCCGTGGGTGTCATAAGAGTCGACTAAGGGATTGATATATCACTGACCATTAATTCATTGAAGATTGATGATGGGCAGCAGCGTCATCAACATCATAGTGGAGCGGACACACTACAGGCTTTCCCAGCGTGGCCATTATGGGCATGTACCTCCGCGACCATAAGGATATGTACAGTCAAGTGCAAAAATATGTATCGAAAGAATCCGTTCATAAATATGTTACGACGTTCTTATTACACAGAATTAGAGTGCACTGGGACATATTTTTGAACGTTTTTGTATACCCCTTATTTTGTCTTCGACTGTATTAGGAGAAGCCTCGATGTACAGCAGTGGATTAAGATAGGCTGATGATATCTATGTGTGTATCCCAAATATCCCAATTAAGCTTCAATGTAATTTTTCGTGGAGGTAAACAACCACCCAATCAAGGGTGAGGAATACTCGTATGATACAATAGACATGATGACTGTCAAATCAGCATCTTTTTTCGAACTGTCAAAACGATCACCACTATGAAATTTTATATGAAATACTCAAAAGTGACGTCACGTTTGAGTACTGTCAAATGACATACTCTTTTAAGTTCTTTTCAATTTATTAAATAGAAGTTCTGTATAAAAATTACTGCAATCTGCATCTTAGTAATAATTTCTTCGTGTATTATGTCGTGCATAATGTTAAATAAAATTTTTATCACCATTTACAGTCATCATCCCTATTACGAGTACTCGTATAATAAGGAATCATTCATATCAGGATTTAGATCATATTTTTTGTCATTCAGACAGACTTTTCAGAAGGGGCCCAAAAACAAGAGGCTATAGATATTTTATGCATAAGGGGTACCTACATCTGTATTTGTACCCATATACATACGTACCTATCTCAAATAATGACACATAATATTAGCAACCTTGTGAGTATTTGGCAGTACCTACCTACGGCCATGGCTGTGGGCATCACCGCTCTCGTCACAAACATTAAACAAGGCATTCATAACATTACAAATTGCACTGTAAAATCGACTTTAGCTTACAGAATTGTAGTTGAAAGTCGAAGTAACTTACGGCCGATATGACATGTTTTGAAGGAAACCGATGTGTTGGTTGAAACTTTCACTACACGGCCTCGCGAAGTCCTAAGGATGAATTTGAGGCCAACTTCATACGTAGATCGAAGTGAGGTCAGAAGGAAGTGGCTTTTGACTTTTTGTATCTATTGCTTATGGACTGTCAATAAAATAAATCGATAAACTTTGAAAAACGATTGACATTAAGATTCATACTCATTCAGAACATCCTTCATTCATTCTTACTCGAAAATATGGTACCACTTTTCGATTCTACTTTACCACAGATATACTTGTAGCTTGTAGGTAGTTCCGTGTTATTGAAACAAAAGTGGAATTTTAATTACTGTTCTTTTTTCGTGCAAATCACATTGCAACTGTAAGATTGATCACAAAGCTTTTACAAGGGTTTTGCTTCAATATTTTGACGCAAGTAACATAAAGTCATTCATTCACCACATTTTTTTACATTCAATACTTCATTGAAATGTGTATGTTACTATTGAAGTCGACTCTGGTGAAATTACCGATAGCTTTACCATATTACTATTGAATTGGCAGAATTACTTACCCAATTCATGAATGATTTCATTCATAGTGGGTACGTACTTTTATAGACAAATGTATCAATTAGCGGTGATCGTAGCGGACGTCGCTACCTATACTATTATAATATGACATCTTCAATATTTTTACAATAGAAGATTGTTATATGACAGATGAGTATTATCTATTCAATTCAGTCTCGAGTATTGGTACGCTTATCTTATATAGTTTTACAATTGCCTTATTGTTGCATTAATGTGATATTAGGTACCTACTAACATTGTAAATACTAATAGTAAAAGTAGGTAATTCAAGCAACAATAGCTGGGCCAATCAACTTTTCGATCGACATAATTTTCTGTCTGCTGTGTTACTTTTCATGAACTTACAAATGTACGTCAATTAATACTGTACACATATTTACAATGAAAAACAGTTCGAACCTAAATGTATCGATGTGAACTTGTGTGGGGCCTAACGCATGTACAATTTGATGAAATTATCACCTGCGTTACGGGACAAAATAGTGTCGATCGAAAAGTTGATTGGCCCAGCTAACTCCTTTAAGAATGTGTGTCGTGAGTGACTCCATCTGAATTAAACACGCATTTCCTTAAAGGTAAAGTCATTAAATGAGTTTTTATATTGAAGCCCTGGCGGTATTTCCCATAATTAGAGACGCTCGCCGTATTTTTAATGCATTTTTCCTCTTGCATGGCGAAAAACCCGGAACATGACAGATACCTACTGTTTTACGGATGCATTTATTATACAATTGAGAGAGTTGGAATTCGATTCCTAGGCCGCTTTAGATCATTATCGCTTTAACTATTTGTGTATACACATTTTGAAATTGATTCCATATCACATAGGTAGTGAAGGAAATTGGTTCACAGTAAGTAGTACGTTCTTGGGTTATTGTTACACAGATCGATCTTAATAAATAATGTACCATGTGAATGTTTTATTTTTTTTTTATTTATATTTATTATATTTGTTAAACTCTGTTCATGAATGAAGTTTCTTAGTATTGTTATTCAGACTTGCTTTCAATTAAATATATACATATTAAAGGTCAAGGTAGAGTCATAAACTAATCCAATATTAGTGTCAATTGTTTTAAATTCATACTGTACATATTTAGTTACAAATAAATTGGAAATTCGGTTAATTATAGGTAATATTGCTTCCATGGTAATATTTCTTATGTTCAACATAATTAATATTTTGTGTATGATATTTATGTTGTAAAGTAAAATGTAGCTACTTACATAATTTTATGTGCTTAAAATTATCGTATATATAAAAGCTCCATAAAAATGTATTTTATATTATGAATGCATGGTCATTCAAGTTTGCCCTTTAAATTCAAATAAAAAGCGTGGTAAATACATATAAGATGAAATGACGCAACGTGCGGTGTGAATTACCAATCGCATCATCACCGTCATCGTGTAACGGGGCAAATACGGCCTCCAGGCAAATGTATGCTCGAATTATCTACAACGTATTTTTTTCGAATATTTTTTTATAAATAATGCACTATTTACATAATACCATTGCACAATGTTTTAAAAAATACAGTGTGCAGCTAGTAGTTCTCCAAAACGATACTAGTATCGTACTGGATAATTAGATAGTTCTAAACTGGTCATCACTATTTTTGTTACACTGTGTATTCCCAATCACATTCAACAATATCATACAGTCATCATGAAACCTAAAAATGGATTATTTGTATCTAATCTTCCGTAGTATCGGGGCCTGTCTCGACGACTTCATCTGTAGTATGATTGATTGTAACTTTTCCGTAAATATAATTTTCAACTCACACAGGCAGTCTGACGTATCGAGTTTAACGATGGCAACCTGGCAACCTAAATATTTTTTTAGTGTTAACCTGGCAACCTAAATATTTTTCTAGTGTTAACCTGGCAACCTAAATGTTTTTTAGTGTTAACCTAGCAACCTAAATATTTTTTTAGTGTTAACCTGGCAACCTTAATATTTTTTTAGTGTTAACCTAGCAACCTAAATATTTTTTTAGCGTTAACCTGGCAACCTAAATATTTTTTTAGTGTTAACCTGGCAACCTAAATATTTTTTTAGTGTTAACCTAGCAACCTAAATATTTTTTTAGTGGGCAGTCTGACTCAGGTTAAGTCAGGTTACGCGCGATAATAATGTAGGCATGTAGGGTAACATGTTGAAATGGAAACTTTGGGACCTATCAGAATTTGTTAAAGGAAACTCGTTGTAAAATTATTTGGAGACTTTCATACGATTATACCTTGTACTCGTAGATAAGCTAACTCAAGATTGTGGGACGTAGTCAATCTAACCAATCTACGGATATTTAATTGAAGGTAAACTTCTGACTTGCAAGTAGGCTTTTAATCGAATTCGGAAGCATCAATATAAACTTTTTAGAATTATAACTAACGTGAGACTCAAAGATATTTAAATATTTATCAAACGGGTTCCTCTAAACTAAATGGATCGAAACATGTCGAGCAAATTATAGACTTAAATTACGTGAGTAACCCGTTTGATAAATATTTAAATAAATCAATATAAACACCGATAAGATAACTCAAAAAATCAGAACCGGTATATTTAGGTTGTTAAATACAAACATATGACCTAGATACAAAAGTTGCAAATGAAGACGTGCCAATCTGACCAGTAAACAATGATTATAGTATTTTCGTGGCAAGTAAAATACGTTATCGAGTTCAAACCAAACAATTATGCAGAGGTTTTGTGTTCCGAGCGCCGATTCTGATTGATTTCCTTTACAATTCAATAGCGCCTTTTAACAGTTATATCAAAGGTAAAATATACATTTTGTCTGCGTGTGTTAATAATATTGATATTTATGTAGTTCTATTGAATAATAATTCCCCAATTGTATTTTAAGGGAACGTCTGACATTTTGTTTTGTCTCTAAAGGTGTGTTCAGACCAAGCGAACATTCGGTATTCGAACCTCCCACTCTACGAAATTCGATCGTTGCACAAAACGTGATTGGTTGATTTCGTAGAATGGGCGCTAGAACAGCGAATGCTCTTTTGGTTTAAACGCACCTTAAGGCACTGGTCTCATCGCGAGCTACTAAGCTATGACTATGAACTATGTATGGGCTGTAAACACGAACAAAAGATGAGCAGTCTCGTGTAAAAAAAAGAGATACGGCGATACTCGCCCGGCGGTAATAGCTGATAGCTGAGCGAGTAGCTCGCGGTGAAACCAGTGCCTTAGATGTGTACATCTATCTAATTTATCAAAACTGTGAACAAGTGTGAAAATGATTAAAAAACACTGTCTGTTTCTTATTATAAAACAGTATTAAACTGTTGTATACTCATTTATAATGATTACATATTTGCTGTTTATTTATATGTGTTTTTTTTTATAAACACGTTTTACTTCATCAAATTAGGTACAAGTTTCTTCAAAAATTAAATTGACAAAAAGGACCTCTACATCAAAGCCTAAAGAGAAAACTCATTGATTTTAATACTGTTTCCTTTCCTTATATCACTGGTACAAATATACGAGATGATAACAAATAAATTAATTAAACGATAATGTTGTGGCAACCTCATGGCGTGTATACCGATTTCCCTTATATCCTTAATAGTATTGAGATAATTATAATTATGACCAATAATCTGTCTAATATACAACATCGATTACTGATTATTGATTAATTATTAAGATTAATTTGTACTCGCGCACGTAAATGCGAAAACTGGTAGTAATTAGTACCCTAATCAGCGGAGATACAGAAAAGCTTTATTTATCCTTATTTTATTAACCCTTTACCTACGGATGTCGACCAGAGTTTCCGTATTCAATTATTTTATACTATACCTGTCTGAGATACCTAGAATAATGTACCAGAAAAATTGCAATTTTTTTTTTGATATTTCGGTTTAAATATGCATGTATTGAACTTTTCTCAAAACAAAGTGATTTTTCGTCTAAACGGTTTGGCCACACGCCATCTGTGGTGTATATGTGGTATTTGACATTTATTTTTAACGAAGTGGCCTTAAACCGATATTACGTAGAGTGCTTTAAATGATCGAGTCAAATATGAAATTAGTTTTCTTTCGATTGCATTCAACATGATTTCTTACAAATTATAAAAAAGTCAAAAAATATTACACGATCCGCCTTATTCATATAAAATTATACACTTATGAGGCGGATATTAGCTTATTTATGTTTAGTCTCTTTCTACCAAATTTAAATGTCAAATTGACAGATAAGGACAAACGAAGAATTAGTTTCAGTCGGTTTGATGGACATTTATGATTTATGATATCCGTTCTTATGGGTGAGACAGAGGCATATCCCGAAATTTACGAATTTTGAAGTTCCCGGCAGGGCTATTGGAATACGATTTTCGTTACGCTGCTGTATTTGATCTAAGGTTGGATTCATTGAGCGTCAGTAATCGGAAATGTATCGAAAATTATAGGCACTTTGTGGGACTTGTGGAGGTGAAGCCCGTCTACACGGAGCTATCATGTAAAATTAGGAGATAATGGAGATATAGAATTAAATAATGTAGGTATATATTGATACAGAAACGGCAATAAAAAATATGCCTTGACATGCTTCAAACCAGTTTTTTTTGCGTTGTGATATTTTGTAAACAGTAAACAGTTTAGCTTTGCTTGACTTCAGCATTTAAGAGGAAGTTGCGTTAGGCGGTAATTATGAAAACAAATTAATTCGTCGTCAAAACGCGGAACTATAAAAAAAATGTTTAGTTCCCTTTACCAATTTTAGCTATTACCACTAATGGTGCATTCAGACCAAACGAACATTCGCTATTCTAACCCCCCACTCTACGAAACTCGATCGTTACACAAAACGTGATTGGTTGATTTCGTAGAACGGGGGATAGAAGGATAGAACAGCGAATGCTCTTTTGATTTGCACCTTAAGAGTGTTAGTTAAAACTATAGTAACTGTAGTCAGTCACCGATCAATTTAAAATAAATCACGTATTCAATTTCGCTTGCTTATTTTAATAAAAAATACCATCGTACTTAAATCGTTTGGCAGTCGTTTTTTTACCAGCATAGCGGTTTTCAGAATTCGCTATCGGCTGAAATGAATTCTGCCATAACGGTATCATTTCCGATTGTGCTATTTTAAATACCAGAACTATTTGATTTCAATAGATAATAAAACAAAAAAAAAAAACAAATTTTAAGTTACATACATAAAAATATACCTATATTATACACGAGTTCAAGTGTAGTTTTATAAAATTTTGAGATGTGAAACTTAAACTATTGATTGGTGATATATATTTATTACATGACAACAAGGGTGCACATTCTCGAACTGAGCGAAGTTGCAGAGTGCACAGTGGAATAGATAGGTACACAGTGATACAATGAAAGTCTTAATAGTATTAACACTTGGCGCACAACGCTCTAAATAAAACTGAAACATTAAAATGTCGTCCTCTTAACGATATAATAGAAGTCATCTGACTGCCTCGTGACATGCCGAACTCTAACCAGTCGGTATTGACGCAAAATCCACATTATACCACATTAATATGCAACAACCATGTTGTTTGTCCGACACATGCGTTCATGTTTATTCGCATCGCCTTTCTTTTATTTATTTTATGCATTGATTTTATGTTTGTAGTGTAACAATACATATAACGTTTATGAAATGCAATAACAACATTTGTTACCGTAAGATGGGGCTATTTGAGACCCAAGGGGCTATTTGGTAACATCGAAATTAAAGGTGTTAGACCCATATAGATGTTCGTATCGTAAGATTTGGAACAAATATCTTATACTTGGGACCACGTATTTTCATAATATTCAATGCTAACAAGAAATCGGGCTTAAATGCTGTTTTCTCCTTAGTACCAAATAGCCCCATCTTACGGTATATACCGTGCACCAGTAAAAGAAAAAAAAAAACAAACCTATAAACGTCACACCTAAAAAATCACACACTTTTAGAACACATTCTTGGTCTTATCAAAGACTTAAAACTTTAAATAAGAGTTCACATAGGGTTAGTTGTGGAACATTGACACAAACGGACACAATGAAACTTTGCGATATCTCGGAAACCTGACCTTAACAGCTAGCCCCGTCTATCAAACAAGGACGAGCTTAGGGACCATCCACAACTCCCCAGGGTTCGAGCGACGATCGCAGAAGGAGCACGTCGCTACATGCTTCAAAGCGTATTGAACCAGGAAAAGTAAAATTTTTTATTTATATTTCGTAATTTTTTGCAAGAATACAGAGAATAGTTTGGTAGTATTTATATTTTTGTCGTATTGTATATATATTCAAGTTTATCTTAAGCTAAATACTTTTCAAATTAGTTCAAGTTTTGGCCTCGTTTTTTTATTTAGTTTAAAATAATACCCTGGTGTCTCACAATGAAACATTTTTATGTAATGTACAATGAAACAGATCCATGTTTCGTTGTGTACTGTATAGTTTTATTGTACACCAAATGTGAAATTGCAAAAGGTTACTATTCTATGAGACTGTTCATTTAAACATGTTTCATGTTTAGCACCTCATTATCAACCTATTAAGGCCCACTTGTATAACCTAGGGTTAAACACTGACCAGTAGCTAGAGTGACAAATTTTACATGTACAATAAAATGGTCACTTTAGCTCCTGCTGGTGAATACCTGGTTATGTGGCTAAACCCGGGTGATACAAGAGAGTCTACTTAGTACATTTTTAATATTTTTTGTTGACTAGTATAATTATATTATATATTAATTATTTCGTAAAATTATATGCGTAGTAATAGTGGTCATAAAACATATTTTTTATCTTTTAAAACATTCTGTTACTTTACTACATATTGTATTCAAATGTCATTGTTTTCATTAAAATTTTCGGTTGCTGAATGCGCCAATGACATAAAGATTCGTTAATTAACTAATCTTCTTAAGAATCAGTACTTTTTAATAAGAACAACCACATAATATATAATAACCTATTTGGCTACTGTGTATGTAACTCTGTTTCAATGTTGGTTACCCGTGATATTTTTTGTTTACAATGAAACAGCTCACGATGTTTCACTGAACACTATTTATTAGTACACATTGAAACAATACACTTTTTTCAAAAACATTTTAAGAATATATACGCAATTTTCAGAACTAGAGCCACTTTTTTACATACCATAAAGAATGATGACTATTAGTCTATTTTATGGCAAAATATACGATTTTTAACTTTCAAATTGGCTGAGATAGGACAGTTTAAAAAGTTCAATGTTTCATTGATAGCAATAGTTTAAGTAATATGTTTAACAATGAAACATACGTACACAATAAAACAACATGATATTTATGTTGTCACAAAGTGTATGATATCTATCGTAGAGATGCCCAGGACCCTCCCGCGTTCGACTGAGTTGCAGTCATACTACGAGGACACATAAAACATAACTTTTTTTGCAATATGTCGCAGTTATCGACGACATTGTTAAGTTACAATGAAACTTGGGTTGTATACAATGAAACAGTCTTTCGGATTCATGTGTTTTTCAGTGGTATTATTAATCATTTAACAAATTGGAATCCTACTAAACTAAACCTACTCCAGCCTACCGTTATTATTAACTTTCCTTTATTTTGTATTCATTGCAAGCGTACTTATATATATGTTTCATATAACACAGTTCCAATGTTGATTAAGTCTGTTTCATAGTTCATTGGATTTATTACATCTGTTTCAATGTAAAAATCAGGTGTTTCATTGAATACATGTACGAGGACACAATGAAACAAATCTCATTTTTTGTTTAAAGTTTTATAACACATATACTATTGAAAATAAGTAGAAACCAAGAATGCGATTCGATAGCCAACTAAATTGTTTATCTCCGAACACAATATCTCACTCGTAACTTCAAAAACACCAGAGATACAATGGTTTGAAATTCAGTTGTGTCATCCACAACTTACCCTACACTTTTAGCTTAAAGTTATTAATATTTATTAGTATTAACGTAAAATAAATCTACAAACGTGTTTCACGATTGGTATGACACTAAACGCTACTGGAAGTCAGTCATTGTTGTATTTTTTTTCTACTGGAGCATGGTATATAAACATGGGCGTGTCCATTAATCACGTCATACGATTTTGGCCTATTTTAGACCCCTCCCTCCCCCATGGTGATATTTTCAGGACCAAGCCAATATGACGTATAATTTGTGCATCTGGGTATATGTATTTAAAAAGTGATCTTTTTTACTAGCTATAATGCTGTTCAGTATCCCTGGGTGCTTAGCCAAGTTGCCAATCGGTAGCGCTTGCTAGCGCATCGTAGTTTTCCCTCTTTATCGCCCTAATATAAAGGAGTGACAGAGAGGGAAAACTACGATGCGCTAGCAAGCGCTAACGCTTGGCAACTTGGCTAAGCATCCTGTGGTGATAATTAATGATTTTTTCTTGACCCCCCCTCCCTTGTGGTGATAATTGGTTATTTTTTCTTGACTACTTAATTTACTGAAACGAAATAAGATGTAAGGTCAATACGGGTAAGTGTAGCGACGGGGTAAGTGCAACTGACCTCCTTGTTACGTAAACTAATTGAACATTTGATACTGGTATGATCTGCTGTCATGATTAAACAAACCATCAATTCAAATTTGGTAACTACAAGTGACGTTGTCAAGTAATTTAAAGACTATCGTCATTTTGAAATCTGTCATTTTTTTAAATAGGAGATTCAGTTTTACAAAGCACTTCGAGGTACAAAAAATCAAGGAAAATAGTAAGTTAAGTTACGTGGCTTGATACTGTACCAAATACGCTTTTTATTCTTCAAGTTATTATTATTGTTTCTTTAAAATAATGAAATATAAGAGTTGGTACATGCATTTAAAAATGTAACCCAAAAAGAGAGTGATTGGGAAAGTGTGTCTATTTCCCTTGGGGCAAGTGTGACTGTATGACACACTTGCCCCGTGTCAGGGGTCGCAAACAAATATTTTTTTTTGTATTCATCATCATCATATCAGCCATAAGACGTCCACTGCTACTCTCCCCTTTGGACCTCCATATGTACCGGTTGGAAGCGACCTGCGTCATCCAGCGTCTCCTCATCTTGAAGTTTGAAGTTCCTAGAGCTTTGTTATAGAAAGGGAGCTTATTACATGAAATGTTTTAGTTCTAACAATTTTACTTTCCTGTGTTGTTTAGAGAGTACCGAGAAGGTCGTACCTATTTTTTATTTACTAACTAGATAATATATTTTTTGTTTTGTTCCAAGCTCTTATAAAATGATTTTTCTTAAAAATGCGTTTATATTTAAAAAAGGTTTACGACCCCAGCTAGGAACACATATGCCACAGTTACCCCGGATTTTATTTTATCATATATGATAATAGTCAGCTATCTACATCATGTAGATGCAAAATAATGAATTATCATCGTTTAGTATCATGAATATTACATAATAAAATTAAAAGTTGCTGTCTAGCGTGCACTAACAATGCAGCTACACTTACCTCAATTTATTGGGGAAATGTGACTGACGGTCTTTTATTTTAAGACATTAAATACCATCTCTCAGTCATCAAATAACATAATATAAATGGTTTCTTGCTAGAGATGAACCTTATCATATTGTACTTTAGGTAGAACACATTTCGAAATACAGCTTTGGGATCTTGATTTATCTGTTTCAAGTTAACTTTTACAAAAGTATGACACACTTACCCATATTGACCTTAGTGCTTATCTTGCGCGAACGTAAATTCAAATTAGTCTTTGTGAAATACTACTATAATTACAAAGTTGAAAAGCGAATTGATGATTAACGTCATTTGAGTTTGAACGTCAATCCAAATTTTCCACATCGGCAATAGTTACACAATTTTAAGTAAGTAGGTAGTTTAATAGTATGAGGACTAATCAATTGATGTATATTAAATATAAGGTTTATCTTTAGATTTTGTAGAGGTGCAACCTTTTTTTATCCATTTTCAATGCTACTTCTATTCTACCTACTCTTAACTAAATACTTCGAGCCGATACTTACATGTAATGTAGGTCAAAATTATTTCATTCTGTCGAAGTAACAAATTCGTACTTATTCTTAATCGCTGGGTTTTAAGCCCTGCATAACATTATCGTAGGTTACCATTATGAGTTTCTTATATGATGACCCTGAAATTGCTGACCTTATTTCAACGACTACGGATAATTCATATACTACTCGACTGACGTGACGTTTTCGCGTACTTCATTTATTACACATCCTTTCTATGCCCCACTTCCGAAGTGCACTCACCTTTCGTTATCATAACATTCTCAATCAGCTGACGCGGTCACGTGACTGTATTTATAAACCGCCCGTCCTCACGCGACCTCTGTTCGTACAGTGTCCAACACATGTCCAGGCGCACCCCTATTAATACTGCTGTGAAACGGTGTGGTAACTGTGTCGCTATGCGTACGCTGTTTTTAGTTCGCACCGTGTCGTATTTTTGGACCGATTACAAAGGCTAGGCTACATATTATTAGAACTAATTGTATATTTAATCTAGCAGTCTTTAAGTTCAATCAAAATCTTAATCTGAAAGCAATGAGTACATTTGAAAGTACTCCGAGTCTGACAGTATGTAGCAAGCATTACACAGTTTTGAAGAGTTGTTGAAACGCTGTTTTGTCTGTATGTTACGTCTGTAACTGTAACACGCTGGTGGAGCGTGATCGTAAAAAAGTAATAGCGTATAATTTTGCCGTTTTTGCGACAATATTCGTGCTACGTCTCAAATATTTCTGTTTTTAAAGAGAGATGGAAAACCCATATCTTGTGGAAATGCGACAAGACGTGATTTACCAAGTTTAAAATAAAATGTATTGTTAATATTGTTATCTATGTGAGCGTTTTGTTAGAAAGGTCCCATTAGCCATAAGGACGGAATTGGCTTATACAATATTTCTTAAAAATCTACTAAATAGATACCTAGGCTACTAGGTACAGACAGTTAGGAATTTTTGGACGTTACTCGCTGCTGCTCTGCTCTTAAGGCAGGGATCCCGAGACAGTATTTGGGTCAATAAACTTTTTAATGTCCGCCACCATGGTTAAGTCCCCTTAGTCACCCTTTAAAGTCATAATTAGAAAGTACTTAAGTCTGCCTAACATGACTTAGTGGAAAACATAAGTCCATTTTGGTGATTTAGATTAAAGTTACTACTTTAATCTAAATCAAAAAATAAATAATAATATTAAAATATCACTAATATAATATATTAATATTATTGCCCTTAATGTGTAGCAGGACTGCAGGACATACAAAACCTTTGACTTTTTTCCTAAACAGGATTTATTTTATTTTGTCTATCAAATGAATAATAAAATAATCACAGGTAAGACGGTAATCGACATTGGGACATCAATGCTCATAAGGTGCATTTAGATAAAACGAGCATTCGCTCATTCTATCCCCCCCCCCCCCACTCTACGAAATTCGTTCGTTACACAAAACGTGATTCGTCGAAATTCGTTGATTTCGTAGAGTGGGGGACAGAATGAGCGAATGCTCGTTTGGTCTAAATGCACCTTATGAGCAACTGATTTGACTTGCAAATGATCTCATCACGTCGTAAAGGGCGTCTGTAATCTTGGGGTTACGCATGGTGTGGTGAATAAATGGGATTCGATTATGACATAATCTACTCCATTACAAGTTAGAGCGGACTTTGCCCAACGATATTGGATGTATGGCTCATACGACTGTAAGGGTCGATTTCACCAAACTTTTAATCGAAGAATAACACTTAATCTCGGATAGCTATAGTCGGTGTTAGCTTTAGTTAGAATTAAAAAAAAAACTACAGGGTAAAAAACTAAAAAATCTATTCGGCAGGTACCTATTACATTTTGGTTAGGGAATACTGGAATAGTAGGTCAAATACTGGAATGGTTGTCGAAATTGGCAACTAAATAGTTTTTTTCAACGCGATCATCTTAATGAATAACTTACTAGTAAGATTGTAATTGGCAACATCTGGCGGCAAATAAGACACTTTAATTAACACGAGTTACAAACTACCTATTCGCACGTGTAGCCTACAAATGCACGTGAAGTGCTAATTATCGTAAAGTACTGTACCTAAATGATTTCTCTCATCTTTTATCAAGTTTTAGTAAACAAGGGCACGGAACATCTCGAGTATGATAAAATTCATGAAGCATAGGTATAAGACGACTAGAGCTCAGTGCGATAGAATGCTTTACACCGTAGGTACCTATTAAGTAAAACCTAATGTAACTGATATGTAGGGTTACTAAGTCTCATACTAATTGGTATGGGAGCACGAATGCTCATTTCAGTTTCGATCACATTTACGATGACTTTGTAGTATACCTACATTTATTTAAAGACTAGCTTTTGCCCGCGGCTTCGCTCGCGTAGATTTTGGGCTTCTTTGAAAAAAAATGTAAAACCTAACCTGAACCTCCTCTGATAGTCGTTCGTTTCTATGTGGGGTCGCAGTTCTAACCCAACCCAAAACCTACTTTGATAGCCGTTCGTTTCTGTGTGGGATCGCAGTTCTTACCTTTCCTAAACCGAAGTAGAATCTTACCTTATTACATTCTGTCTGAAGTCTGTTTCAATGGACATCATATATTAGTATGACATAATTAAATACTTAATTGCAAATAAACTACACGAATTAAAATTAGCAACGCAGGCATCGTCATTTCCTGGGTGAATATCTAAGCGTTTCAACCGCCTAATTTTGGTAGCATAATTTTTTCGAAGTTTCTATTCGTTACAATGTGCTACTTTGTCATTTTAAGGAGGCACGATACCTCATACAAATGGCGAAGTATAACATTGAGACGTTTAGAAACTTCGGCAAAAATGATGCCACCAAAATTAGGCGGTTGAAATTCTCAGATATTCCCCTCTTACAAAACAATAATGTAATCCGCTACAAGCTTCGTCCTTTTCTCTTATGGTGGAATAGTCAAGCCAAAACATTTAACCGGCGGTGATGAGTCAGTCATTCAGGACTCCCACCACAGTGACTCGATAAACCATAGAAACGATATCCATGATGTTTTTTTACTGTTTAACCATTTCACCCCTTTCAGAGGTTGAATTCTCAATAACCTAAAACACATCTTTATCTTTTTATGTTTAGGAATACTTCTGTAAAGTTTCGGATAAAATAGTTTAAATAATCAAGTTTTCCCATACAAACTCTGGACCCCCATCATTGCACCCCTTAGGGTGTGGATTTTGACTTAAATTTTTTTAAACCACCCCTGTACCCTTAAAGGAACCTACGTGCTAAATTTGGAATCTCTAGAACCAGAAGTAAACATAAATAATTAACCTTTGTTTGTTTGTTTTTCGAAAATTTGAAATAAAGGATAATTATTTATGTTCTCATTTAATTTACAGAATACTCCTTTTTAGTTTCGGATAAAATAGTCCAATTAATCTTGTTTCACCATACAAACTTCGGAGCCCCATTTCAACCCTTTAGGAGTTGAATTTTGAAAAAAATCCTGGAATTACTTTTCTTATATTTCTATTCAAAATTAGTTTACGCAATATGAAATTTCTTAATCTTAAACAAACTTTTTTTCATACAAACTTTCAACCTCATTTTTACCCCCTTAGGAGTATTTTTTTTAAATACAGGTACTCGAGGTAAAATACTCGTACTATATAACATGGTAGAGGTATGTAGATAAGTACCTACTTCTTCATTGGCAACAACACTTCTATGACGTTTTGAATTAAATAGCCCAACTAATCTGGTTCCTCCTTACAAACTTTAACCTTCCATTTAACCCCCATAGGAAATGAATTTTCAAAAAAACCTAAAACACGTGTTTACTTAATTATTGTTAAAAACATTAATGTGAAGTTTCGAATAAAATTGCCCAACTAATCTTATTTTCCCATACAAACTTAACCCTTTTTTTAACCCCCATAGGGAATGAATTTTTTAAAAACCTGAAACACGTGTTTACTTATTTATTGTTAAAAACATTCATGTGAAGTTTCGAATAAAATAGCCCAACTAATCATATTTCCCCATACAAACTTTAACCCTCCATTTAACCCCTATAGGGAATGAATTTTCAAAAAACCTAAAACACGTATTTACTTATTTATTATTAAAAACATTCCTGAGAAGTTTCGAATAAAATAGCCCAACTAATCTTATTTCCCCATACAAATTTTAACCCTCCATTTAACCCCCATAGGGAATGAATTTTCAAAAAACCTGAAACACGTGTTTACTTATTTATTGTTAAGAACATTCATGTGAAGTTTCGAATAAAATAGCCCAACTAATCTTATTTCCGCATACAAACTTTAACCCTCCATTTAACCCCCATAGGGAATGAATTTTCAAAAAACCTGAAACACGTGTTTACTTATTTATTGTTAAGAACATTCATGTGAAGTTTCGAATAAAATAGCCCAACTAATCTTATTTCCCCATACAAACTTTAACCCTCCATTTAACCCCCATAGGGAATGAATTTTCAAAAAACCTGAAATACGTGTTTACTTATTTATGATTAAAAACATTCCTGTGAAGTTTCGAATAAAATTGCCCAACTAATCTTGTTTCCCCATACAAACTTTAACCCCCCATTTAACCCCTTTAAGGGAGGAATTTTTGAAAATCCGTTCTTAGTGTGCCTCTAGACATTATAAAGAATCTAAATGCCAAGTTTGAACTCTCTAGGACCAGCGGTTTGGGCTGTGCGTTGATTTAAGTCAGTCAGTCAGTCAGTCAGGACTTTGCCGTTTATATATATAGATAATGGTGTAAGATAAATTGTATTAGTAGGGCTAATAAGAGCGTCACAGCTCACAAGAAAAATTGCATCTAAATGTTGTGACCTCGTGCTCTTTGAAACACGGTGTCTCCTGTGTTAGAGATCAAGGGTATGATCTTGACTTCTTGTGTTAGTTGCTATGTCAACAAAACACGACTGTCACGACACGTTCCCAAGCTAAAAAGGCCCAAGTCACTATGAAACTCCCATGTAGAAACTATATTTTGGTATAGCGGAGTGTTCGTGAACTGTGGCCAAGTATGCAAGGGCAATGGGGGACCCGTGGGACGGCAATTGAGACAGATAGCGGATGTACGGATTTGCAAGAGGCGCCAAATGGTGGTCCCATCAGTTCCGCCTCACGTGATTGGCGGGGATTTAAATATGTACTAAATTCATTTTGATTCATTTTGTTGCTTACCTAAAGATGCGGACAAAAAAAAATTGTATACGATTGTACGGAAGGCGTAGCGTGGGTAGGCCCCCCACAAGGTGGACTGATAACCTGGTGAAGGTCGCAGCAGTCCGCTGGATGCGGGTGGCGCAGGACCAGGACCGGTCATTGTGGCAATCTTTGAGAGAGGCCTATGTTCAGCAGTGGACGTCTTTCGGCTGATATGATGATGATGATGATGATGGTAATACTTTTCAATATTCCCAGTATAAGGTGTGGTAAGATTAGAACACATTGTGGTAGCATTGTAATCAAAAAAAAAGTTTTATGGCGACGAAAAACTTATTTCGAAAAAAGTTTGATTATCGCTGAAACCAAGCTGAATTCAGGCAATTTTTATAACATTAACTAAGACTAGATATGGTAAGGCCATTCAGCATCCTGTAGATGCCGTTTAAACATACCTTGGCTGGTGAATAAAAAATAGATTTTTAGTATGTATGTTATGTAGCGTTTTCTATTTTATCACTTGAATAAATGAAAATATCAAACTAATAGGTATAAGAAAAGATCTGGATTTAAATCTGGATACGTTTGTTGGGATATATTCATACATAAGTTTAACATTTTAAAACTGGTGATTTTCTTGTACCTACTGTGATGAGGTCGATGAGGTTTTGTACCGTGTAGTTTTTTTTTCTATAGATAGACTAAATCACAGTACCTAATGTACCTATCTACTTCTAACGATTGGGCTGTTACTATTATCAATACTTCATTGACTTAAAATAGTTATCTATAAGTACTAATGACGGAAATCCTCTAAACTATACATTATATTTATATTATGATATGATCATTAATTCATTATCGTACACGGAGTTGTTTGTTACCAATTACCTTGGTTTTTCTTCCCTTGACTAATTTAAACTACAACGACCGTTATCTCTAAGTAATAATGTCTAATTTAATTATATCGATTGTTTTGTTTATGATTGTCACGATTTATAATCGTGATTGCCGTCATCGTAAATATCCGAGACAGCTAGATAAACTGCCATGGCTACAGGACATCAATACTACCAATCTGATAACGCTATCTAGTGAGCATGTACATACCTGCTATAGGTACCCATTTACGAGTAGTCGGGTAACCTACTAACCCTACCCTTGATAGAGTACAGAAGCCAAATTAGATGTTTTTAGAATTTACACGCACCTTTAGATATATTTCAGTCGTGTAATTGGCAAATCCATAAAGTATAGAATAGTCTTCTTAGAGATTACCATCTAGTGTATGCCCGACTGCCCGAAACTCGACCCTTTCCGATAACACCTGTGGCCTATTTCTCGAAAGCTTGTAACTTGTAATACAAGCCGAAGTTCTTATCTAATTCAGTGTTAAAAAGAGACTTCCACTTGTATTACAAGTTACAAGCGTTCGAGAAACGGACCTCTGGGGCCAATACCACAAAACTTTACAAGTATACAATTCTACAAAATTGGCAACTATTTCTATGGGAATTTATACAATTTTGTAGAATTGTACGCTTGTAAAGTTTTGTGGGATAGGCCATAGGCCACTGGTAGAAGACACAACTACACATAATCACGATCAGCCTTTAAGCGAATTTGCGATTGCATTTAGTGTGACTATGATGACGCTGCTGGCCATCATCAACCTTATATTAAACAAGTGGTTAGTCGACCGCTTCAATCTCTTTCTCTCACCGACTCTCACGACACGACACTCACGACACTAGCTTGGGCTGGCGACAAATGTATTCTGAGTATTCTGACTGCCGTCACCACGCAGCCTCTGGTAGGAAAAAGGTTTAGGCGTTAGCCGGGAACGGACGTGATTTCGAAAGTCTTTTTCATTGGTCAGACGTCCTAATCAGAGGCGGATTAATTAGCTAGAGCTAACAGCAGAAGTAGCATAATATGCTACTGCTGCATCATTCATTCTGCTGGGCCCCGCGCTTCCATTTGTAGGTATACTTACATGATCTTGTAATAATTGTATAGATATTTATTGCACTTTGCGCGCATCTATAATTTCGACTTTGACTTTACTTAGATTTACAAGAATCTCGGAAGAAGCTCGGAACCGATTTTTTTCGAGAACCTCGAAATAGCCCAATATTTAAAATGTTTTATATTCTTTATGTAGTAACTACTCAAAATGTTATGAAATTACTAACGTCGTATTTTTAAATTACTCCATTAACAAAGAATTGATATACCGAAGAACAAAAAAGATCGAAATTCGAACCGTTCTTTTGTATGGAGTTAAAACCGGTATCCGAGCCCAGCCTGCGCCTGTTTAACGAGTCTATATTAATTCGCATAATTTATTACGCATACTTCAAATTGGCATAGCGTTGTTAAGCATACTATTTAAGTGGCATAAGAATAATTTTGCATAAACGATTACGCATAATGTATTTACGTATAACGTAAACTATCATAACGATGATTTGGAATAATTAGGATGAGCATAATACTAATTGGTATACTTAATGAAAGGTATAAAATATAATAGAGAAAATAATAAAGACCGATCATATAGATTGCGTAGCGAAACCGATACTATATAGGTACCTAATATTTTTGCCAAGTTACAGTCGATAAGTACGTATTAATAATATTTTTATATATTATATATTGCTTCCAATTTAAAACTAGTTTAGACTTTTTTTTACTTGTGCGTTGTACGTAGGTATAACAGTTAATGTTTAGGTCTTGACATATTTTATTGACTGACATATATATTTTTATAGTAAATATTGATTATTTTAATTGTTACACACATTTTTACCCTAGCAATTTAAAATGTTCATAAATACGGCGTGTGTATTTTATACGGGATACAGTTATCGTTTTGTGATCGTAGAAATCATGGTATAGGTAAATAGGTTCCCTAGATCCTATTTTAAGCATCATTAAAATATAGGTACGCCCGTATTAAATAGGTACACAATCTGTACTGTGCGCCTCATGCGCCTACCAAGATGTGATTTCTTTACAAATAAAATTGATTATTAAATACCTAATGTTTTATTTAATTGATTGTATCTGACGTGTTCATTAGGATGTGTAGGAGATATCGACGAAAGCTAGGCATCAACTTCGCTTCGTCGCTTCTGCTTATTAGTCTTTTGAACTTAACCTTACTGTCTTGGTTTTACCCTGATCTGCCTCATTCGCTTGATTTCTAAGTTTATGCTAATCCATATTAGGACGAATAAAGTTATATTTAATAATGTTATGCATATTTCAATTATGCATAATCAGTAATATGCGTATTAAGCATTATGGAATTTTATTATTTTGCCTATTCAATATTATGCTTAATTATTTAAGCCAAATCCGTTATGCGAATTCATATTAGGACTATTAATATTAGGCATATTAAAGGGGACCCCTGTTTAACGCGGCTCTGGTAATCTAGAATTGGCTATGTCAAGTTTTTTGAAGTGGTGTAAATTATATTTTATTTGGATGATAGGCTTCCTAAGGATCACGAAAACCCAGTTTTTTTTATTTTTATAACTATTAATTTATTATTAATATTATTTATAATATTTTTAATTTATGGCTCACAAGCTAAACGACTTTTGCGCTACTGAAAATTAAAAAAAAACACATGATGGTTGTCAAATATGTCACTGTCAAAAATAACTACGTCTTTCAACGGTTTTGTTCGTTCGATTGCATTTGGTGGTTTCAGTGATTTATAGAATATTTTTAACGACCTCAGCACGAATTTTGGACTCTTGATCTTGCCGCACTACTCCATGACCCCTGCACGATATTTTGGACGTTTGTATCTTCCTGTGACTACCTACGCTCTGCTTTTTGGACTACGTTTTCTTGCCTTTCTGACGACCCTGGTTTTGACTATTGGACTGCTTCACGTACATCTAGATACAATGAATAGTGACTGCAACCGAACCGTGACGGAGTATTACAGAGATATGCTCATGTGCTTCGTACCCAGCTGTAAGAAATACAGACGCGACTTTCCCGGCTCAGCTTTTCTATGTGTACCAAAATGTTTACAACCAACTTGGTGTCACGCGTTGGATATAAATTGCCCGAAACGGACCCTATATGTTTGTGAAGAGCATTTCAATGTGAGTGTAGTGACTATTGTATCAAAATTATACTCAATAACACGTTTTTATTGTTATTATATACGTAGTTATTTTTGACAGTGACATATTTGACAACCATCATGTGTTTTTTTTTAATTTTCAGTAGCGCAAAAGTCGTTTAGCTTGTGAGCCATAAATTAAAAATATTATAAATAATATTAATAATAAATTAATAGTTATAAAAATAAAATAACTGGTTTTTCGTGATCCTTAGGAAGCCTATCATCCAAATAAAATATAATTTACACCACTTCAAAAAACTTGACATACCCAATTGTTAAGCACCGTCTATTTTGTTCCAGCTACCTCGTATCCGGCGACGCCGACGGCAAGTGCTACATCTGGGACTGGAAGAGCACGAAGCTATACAAGAAGTGGAAGGCCCACGACGGCGTCTGCATCACCTCGCTGTGGCACCCCCACGAGCCCAGCCGCCTCCTCACCGCTGGCTGGGACGGACTTATCAAGTACTGGGACTGACGCGTGACTCTAGTATTGGAGACCAGCTTGTTAAGACTTTTTGACCACTGGAACCTCTGGAACCATGTAAAAATGATAAGTAGAGATTTAGTCTGAGAACTGCTTTAGGAGCACTTCATGGGCCCGTACAAACGCATGTATAATCCAATAATTTGAGTTATCTACCAAGTTAATAGTGAATATAACTTTTGTTGAGCAATTTTTGACTTCTCTGGTCACGAAAGAGAACTTTGATAAACCCCCATTTTTTAGAAAAACTGTGTTTGTACGGGACATCGGTGGACTTTTTCGTCTTCTTCTTTATTGCGTCATTTTTCACTTAGTTCCCGAGTAGCCTAGGGTTTCAATTGATAGACTAGTCTGTATGATAGAAATGGTTACAGTACAGTTGACAACTTTGCAAAAATTACTGAACGAATAGAATTACATATGTAGTGGTACTGTGTTTACAACCTTTCAGTAACACTACAAAGGCACTTCTAAGCTCTCGATAATTCATACCAAGAATAATTTTATACTTGAAAATAATACGATGGCCGGGCGTTGTGACATATGAAGTTTGAACCAATTGAATGATGAATAGCAATGTTTTTGCTTGGTTTATTACTGTTTTGCTTTTGTAAGTAGATTGTTTAAAATATCACATTGTCATAATGACTAAGTTACCGATTAAAGACTAAAACTTGAATTTTTGTGACACGCTATTTTTGATGCACGTTATTGTAAGAGTATATCAATGTCAAAGGAGTTAGGGTTACAGTTGAGTAATTTGTACAAAGAACAAGTATCTAAGTGCAAGTGCGCGTGTGCGTGGCGCAGGCACGGATCCAGGGGGGGGGGGGCAATAGTCAAAGTCAAGTCAAAGTCAAAGTCAAAATATTCTTTATTCAATTAGGCCCAGCAACGAGCGCTTTTGAATCGTTAAACTAAATAGCGAATGAGAGAAAAAAAACTACCTCCGGTTCTAACCCTACACCACTGCCTGAGAAGAATCCGGCAAGAAACTCAGCGGGACTTTCTTTTTTCAAATAATAGTTTTATAACATCTTACGGCTAACATGCATTAATTAAAAACGAAACATAGATTTGATTTAATATAAATACAGATATAGTACATTAACTAGAGATGAAGTCTCTAATAGTCAGAACAATTATATAAATTGAATGAATTTTGAGAAATGTATAGATGTAAAGATATATGTAAAAGGGCATACAATTGTTTTTAGTTAAACGTTAAAATTAGCATTATTATACTGCTAGAGATGTAAAGGTCTCTAGTTGTCAGAGTAAAAAGAAAACAAACGGATACATTTCACAAAATGTTTCAGAGATGTATAAGGTCTCCATGCGTCATAATATTAAATAATCATAAATAAACAAACATGTAGCGAATTCAATTTCTCATATCAAGAACAGCAGGAAAATTGTTTGAATTTAAGCCATGAGTGAGCTTGATTAGACCGGTCTCCGCAAACAGCACCCGTTCACGAGTATGACGCGTATCTCAGCCATCGCCTCCCTCAACCTTCTTTCGGGAAAGTGGCGACCCGATCAACGACGCCACCGTAAGCAGAGACCTTAAAGTGAGCATGACTGTGCAAGCTATCAGGCAGACAATATATTATAATTTAAATACTATGAATGCTGACCATATTTAGTTTCATGAGAATTTATATTCGTACTTGCCCGTTACATATATGACAACTATCACAAGAAAAAAAAAATAGAAATAGAAATAACTAGGACAGAAAATCTGAATACAAAATTAAAATTACTTAGGTGTAAAGGACTCTAAGTGTCGACATAATATACATTAAAATAGGAAAAATTAAAATAAAAAGATAATCTCGGAGATGTATAAAGTCTCCAAGTGTCAAGACTACATATTAGTAATACGGAAAAAAAAAACTGTAAGATAATGACTATCTTACGTCAGATCTATAATTAATGGTAACAATATGAAACATTAGTATGATAGTAAACATTCACTTATGTATATGATTTACCGAACACGTTAAGGTACTGGCTTAAAAGCATCCTTATCATTTATGAAGTCGTTAACGGTATAATACGCCTTACTTATCAAGTAGCGCTTAACCTGAGACTTGAATTTATGCTGTGGCAAATTTGTTAAATCACTAGGAATTTTGTTATAAAAACGTGTACAGTTCCCAACGAAAGACGCACTAACCTTACGGAGACGGTGGGCCGACACAGCCAGCTTATGTTTATTCCTAGTGTTAAAGTTGTGAACATCACTATTCTTCTTGAATTCATGAATGTTTTTACGAACATACATAATATTGTCCAGGATGTATTGGGAGGCTACAGTAAGTATGTGTGCCTCTTTAAATTTCTCCCTAAGGGAGACCCGAGCACCTAGTTCATAAATGGAGCGCACAGCTCGCTTTTGTAGCACAAAGATGGTCTGAATATCTGCCGCTTTCCCCCACAACAAAATCCCGTATGACATGACACTGTGGAAGTAGCTGAAGTATACCAGCCTAGCCGTCTCGACGTTCGTCAGGTGCCTGATTCGCCTCACTGCATATGCGGCAGAGCTGAGTTTGCCGGCCAATGCTGCCACCTGTGCATGCCATTGTAGTTTAGAGTCTAACGTCACACCCAAAAAAACTGTCTGATCTTCAAATTCCAGTGATTCACCATTTACTTTGATCATACTGTTGCTTACCTGCTTAACATTGGGTAAGGTAAATTTAATGCACTTAGTTTTCTTGGCGTTCAAAAGTAAGTTATTTATTGTAAACCAGTTTACAACAGTAGATAGCGCTTCATTAATGGTATCAAAGCTCTTTTCTTTAATAGGGGCACTTAGCCCCTCCCTAACACTGGATTTACGTACTCGTATGGGTAGGTGCTGTTTTAAGTATTTCTCCGAGCGTTTCAACCGCCGTGACTTCGGTGGCAGCCTTATCTGACGAATCCCGTGATAGATGCACGAACTTTTGGACATGTTGGTAGACGTAGTTGACAACCAAGATATCCAAAAAAAATGTGAGATACCCACTACGGAAATCTTGTAATAATGTTGCCATCGAAGTCACGGCGCATGAAACGCTGAGAGAAATGCCCATAAAATACTGACATGCGATAGACATATGAGGGGTTGGGGGGTGACCCCCCACCCCACAATGATGTCCTGGATCCGCCCTGGCGTGGCTGCTCGTTGTAGCGAATGAAATGTTATATTAGATGTCATACACCTTGCGTGGCGTGCCCGTGCGCGTGACGTGCAAGCGGTGTGCCATCAATTGTGACATTTCCGACGCTACAACGTGCACGCGCACGTGCTCGTCCTGCACCCACATCAGGCGTAGCTCAGCCTTAAGAATGATTACGATATTATACATATTTCAACCGATTAAACATTTTGCATCATATTTTTTTCGATGGGACTAATTACGATGCACTTAAGATGGATTTACAGTTTAACGATCGAATTTCGTAGAGTAGGGGGTTAGAATAGCGAATGCTCGTTTGGTCTGAATGCACCTCAAGGAATCAACGAATTTCGACGAATTACGTTTTGTGTAACGAACGAATTTCGTAGAGTGGGAGATAGAATGAGCATTCGCTCGTTTGGTGTAAATCCACCTTTAGATACACCCGAATGGTATAACATTGACATTGTAAGTAATGTTACGTTACGGATACAATATTAAGTGGTGAATCATGTAGAAGTGTGCCGATACTCATGATTACGAGTTATCAGCTGATAGGTGTTTCTAGATAATTACCATGGAGCTATACTTCAAACCATGTTATATAAATTACCGAAAGCAAGGAACTGCATATATTATGTATTTATGTTTACGAACTCTACAACTTTCTCGACGCACTGTCATACCTACTCATAATTTAATGCATAGTAGAAGTGGTTTTCTAGTAAGCAAATTGTAAATATTTTCCCTTGTAACAATGTGAACAGAACTGTCATTGACACCCTAAAGCTGAAAGGATGAGTGCTACTTTCAGTAACACTACTACAAAAGCAGTTCCAAGATCAAGATCATTCTGTCATAGGTACATGTTACCTACTTAGGAGTCATCTTTCTATTGTTGCTTGACGCTGCAGTGCAGATTTTTGGATAGTGTATTTGTTGCTCAAACCTATTAACTACTCGTACAAGTATAATAATAGATGTATATAACATTAATACATAGTAGGTATGGACAGATTGTAACAGGGATATTCTGATTCTACTTATGGAAACTTTAACAATTTTAACTTTGATGTTCTTTTACTTCGATGCAGCAACAACACGAATGCTTGTTGTATCTGATCTTTGTGATAACCTTAGGTATGATATTGTATCTACAGTGCATTGACAACAATCTTTCGTTGTCGCTGATAACCTTGAACTGCTATTCCTAAAACTAAGTCTGAACTCTGATGACGTGTGGTTATTGCGAATCTGTTATTGCGAAAGCCTTTTACGTTGCGTCTTGCGTCAGTTACCATTTCGGTCCTTCGAGCCAGACTTATACAGGTGTAGTGAGAAATTACTTGCCTTCGGAAACGTTCGTAAACACATGCTGTTTCAGGCAGTGTCACCGAGTCTGACTGAAGTAGCATGACAGCTATTACTGTCAGTCTCAGTGAGATGACGAACGTTTCCGAAGGCAAGTCATTTCTCACTACATCTGTACCTACATGAAAATCTCTAATTCGTAAATTATGTAATATACGATTGATTAATCCATAAGTGTGCTAGACTTTTCCAATTGTTATTTCACAGTTTACAAGTTATGTTTTGTTGTAATGCGTTGTGCATCTTACCTAACATTACCTTACAACATGCTTAGTGATTGTTTATACTACTTTGTACCTACATAATAATGTTTGTCAGAATGACATTGATAAGAAATAGCATTATCGGCTAATAACTGCATTTACGTGCGTTCAATTGATTGTTAATTAAATAATCGTCATATAAGGCGCAGATAATAAAACAAAGAAAAACTTTGATCACTTTTTTAATTTCACCCCCCGAACCCCTACCATGAACCATAAATACGATAAACAGGACATAGACTACACAGAACATAACTTAACATTAATATTTCTCTTTTTTTCATGCTTTAGCATTGTCGTGGGGATAATTCAGTGACTAAGCCACCAGAGGGAGCTTGCAGGGCTCCTCGTACATGACGTCGAACTTGTATTCCATACTGCATTCGCGGCACGCACCATTCTTTATAAACTGGTTGAAACTTATATTGTTTTCATGGAATGCTTCAGTCAGGGCAGAGACTAGCTGGTCGATCATTTCTGGCGTGTGGTACGGGCCGGGCGCGAACCTTAGGCGCTCCTCTCCGCGGGCCACAGTCGGATAATTAATGGCCTGCACATAGTGGCCCCGCTTCATAAGCGACTGTGCCACCAGCGCAACCTTGTCCGCTCCTTTTATAGGCACCGGCACTATATGGCTCACCGACGGCAGCTGAGGTAGCCCAGCGACCAGTAGCGACAGCTTAAAGTACCGTACCATGGCCTGGTGCTTCGCCCGAAGCGCCCGGCCCTCTTCACTTGCGAGAAGTCTAATGGCTGCCAAAGATCCTGCCAGCACAGGAGGTGGCAGTGCAGTAGTAAAAATAAAACCAGGTGCAAGCGACCTCACCGTGTCCACCAATAGAGAGGACCCGGCGATGTACCCACCAACATTACCAAAAGCTTTCCCCAGCGTGCCCGATACTATATCTATCATGTGCTCGATTCCTCTCTCCTCACCGATTCCAGCACCATGTTTCCCATATAGGCCCACTGCGTGGACCTCATCAACAAACGTTAAAGCTCCATATTCATGTGCGATTTCACACATTTCCTCTAAAGGACAGATTGCTCCACTCATTGAGTGAACAGTCTCAAATACGACTAGCTTCGGTACACCTTTTGGTGACGCCTCTAACATCTCACGGAGATGATTGGGGTCATTGTGCCTAAATATATGCTTAGGGGCTTGGCTGTGACGAATACCCTGGATCATGGAAGCATGGTTGCCAGCATCCGAATAGATGTGGCATCCTGGAAGAAGTTTTCCTAAAGTGGAAAGTGTTGCGTCGTTTGCAACATAGCATGAACTGAAGATGAGAGCTGCTGGCTTTTTGTGGAGTTTGGAGATTTCTGCCTCGAGTTGTTCCGTCATTTGTGAGTTGCCTGCTATGTTGCGAGTACCTCCCGCCCCAGTTCCGTAGGCCTTGATAGCGCTCACTGCGGCGTCCTGGACAGCGGGGTGGCGGGAAGCGCCCAGGTAGTCGTTGGCGCACCATACAGTTACGCGCTTGTTGTCAACACCTTCCAAAGCTTGAGGATACGCGCCTTCAGCTGCCAGCCGCGACACTTTCCGGAAGACGCGGTAGGAATAATCCTTCTTCTTCGCGTTGATCTGGTCGTGGAAGAACTTCTCGTACTGGTAGGGGCTGCGGTCGACGATGTCCTCGGTCATCTCGCGCGGCGCTTCCGCCACGATAGAGTTCTCCTGGATGAAGGGGCACTTGGTCTCGTCCTGGCCCAGCGAGCGGAACCCGCGGCTGATGATGGGACAGTAGTTCCCGTATTGCTTCATCAGCGTGGCTCCATAGTTCCTCACGAACGCCTGGTTCAACGATCCCAAGAACGGACAGGGCATCTTTACGTAATGTATTACACGGTCACGAAAAACACTTGCGATAAGTTCAAGTTTTGTAATAAAGATCGATGTTTTGAGGTCAACGTTGGCTCGCACTGTAGCCGAACGTTTCGCGGTCCGGAGTTCAACTGGTGGCTTGAACGACGGCGCCTTTCATTTATAAAGTCTGTGTCATATCGATTGCTCCATTCCACACTGATTTCTGAACAGTCAACACGTAGAATTTTAGTTGTTTTCGCAATGAAAAAGTGTTACACAAATTTGAAAGGGAAAACGAAGTGGAAACTATTGAGCACAGTGTCGTTTTTACGAGACTCCTATTGGTGGACATTCATTATTTTGACAGACACTGAAATAGTTGGAAAACCAAGACAGTGATGTCATATTAGTGTGGAAAATTTCAGAGAAAAAGTACTGAACTAATTTTGTTTCATGAAAAAAGCATTCTTTTACAAATAACTAGGAAAATTCATTGATTTAAACATATTTTTGTGCCATTATAATAGATAATTTATGTATTTTAGGAAGAAAAACTGTTTGAGTGTATGTAAAAATCGCCGCTTTTAGGTTTATCTTTGACACATGTAGATGCATGTCATCTTGGATACTGTCACTGTCACTGTCATTCGGTTGTGGTTTTTGGTTGTTAAGAGTTTTGGTTTCATTTCGTGGGTTTATTTATCACGTTTTTGATAACATACATCGTGTCTGAGTGCACGAAATCTATGTATTGAAATTAAAAAGAGAATAGTAACAATGTTTAGTTTACAAAACCAATTGGAGTTACGAAGAGTGACGATTTCTAGTTTAACAACATGTATTTATTTACCGAGCATTGTTACAGTGATTTCATACAAGGGTTTGCTTTACTCCGTGGGAAACGGTTCTTCGTTCTATATTTTGGTCCTCATTTTTATTGCTGAACTGCTGAAATCGTTTTACCTAAATTCCACTAATGATATCTTAGCGAAGAAAACCAGAGGGAGCAGGAATCGGGCGGGTGATGTACTGAAAGGATTGGGCTTTCTCTTAGGGGTTATGTTCTGCTTCTTCAGCGGGATAATTTTATTTGGAGCCCCCGTACTGGATTGCCACGAGGAGACGTTAATGTTGTCGAGTTTGTTGACGCTTTTGACGGTGTTCCCTCTGGTCGCTCACACAGGAGTCGAGACATCGATGCAGTTGTTGTTTGGAGTGAAGAGTGTAGCGAGGGATAGTGTGTTGGAGATGTTGGTGAACAACGCGCTGCTGACGGTGTGCGGTGCGTGGCTGGGCGCGGTGGTCATCCCGCTGGACTGGAACACGCCCTGGCAAGTTTGGCCAATCCCCTGCTACCTCGGCGCCATCGGAGGCTACTTGCTCTCAAATGTACTGAATGTGTTAAAAGTGGCATTGTTGAGCGCATCCCAAAATTATCCAATGCTGAATTTACTTGTAAATATTTTAAACAAAGTTCATTTGAAGTAAATAATTAATTTTATTAATGTGTAATTGACTTGAAGAGCAAATTAACTTATTATTTATTGTAAAACAGTATTACAGACAGCATTTAATAGATTATCTTTTGTATGCTACTATAAAAAATGCTGTTGAATTAATAAACTTGAAATCGTAATTTGAAGGATTATATAGATAGGATGTTGGCCAAAAGAAAAATGATGTACCTGAGACATGCATACAGAGTTACTGTATCAATCATGTAATTGATGTAATATAGTATGTTATCACAAAAATTTTCAAAGCGCTGACAATGTGGCATATTGTAAAGAGTTCAACAATTAATAAAAAATCTATATTCTGGTGAATCAATGTGGGAGTATTTGCATTTATCAAAAGTAACTGAGACTAGTATAGCAATAGTGCTTGTAGCAAAAGTCAGAATTGTCATATTTGTGATGTATGTTTTTGCACCTGTATAAAAAAATGTTATAAATTGTATGTGTATTTTTTTTTACTGCTACACGTCATGTTCATTATCATAAGGGGTTGTTTTTACCTTTTACTAAACTGTTAATTTTACCAGTTTTTATCTTTTGTCACATGATTTATATCAAGTGTGCAATAAAGAGTACTTTTATTTGAATTGTATTATTTATTAAAACAGAACTCTTTATTCCTAAAAGCTCAGAACCCTGGAGTATCAATATCAACTGTGACTTCTATCTGAATACAAAGTACTAAAAAGAATGGAGAAGAATGGAATAACGAGGGTTTTCTCGAAAACGTATGCCACTAGTTGGCGCCACTTAGCCGTAAGGTTTCGCTAAGAAACACAATTTCTAGCCCCAAAGAAAAACTAACTAGAAGATATTTTTATTTTTTTATATAATTTTATTAACTCATACAAAACATTTAAACGAGAAACTATAGGCGCTCTGAGAATTTAGACAAGTTTCTGGACCTGATGCGTCAGTGCTGCTGAAATGGTGAACGTCATTTCAGCAAAAACCCTCATTATTCAGATTTCAGAATCATTAAAAAAATTACCTAGGAATGATTACCTAAATGCAAACGATTTTCAGTATCCTCTAGCCGCCCAGAGGCCTATTTAAAAGGTCTCGTCAAACAAAAGAAATTCTATTTCCTACACTATTAATATAAAATTCACTGGAAAATTGTATTGTCTGGGCGGTAGGATGGTATTTATAAGAGATTCATTACACAAGAACTGGTGACGTTATACTAAAATGAATTCTGTTTGTAGGGGGAAAGACACCATTTTTAATAAAAACCGTATATTGAACGTATTGTTGTATTAAGACCGAGTGGCCGAGGGGTGCAGGCATCAGTCGCGAAAGCCGAGCACGTGGGTTCGACTTCGATCCCCACCTCGGAGGTTGGTGATCTTGGTACTTTTTTCGTTGGTATATGACATCCAATATTTAATATTCATAAAAACTGTCCAATTATTGAACAGTCGCCATTTACTCGCGATTTATTGGATTTATGGGTTATTCCTATCTGTAACCACCAGGTTGTCACCAGTGGTAACAACTGGGATTTTTTTGCAATCAACACTATTGATTTCACCAATAACCCAAGACAGGTAAAAAAATAAAACCTCAAATATTAGTAAATTATTAATTTTATTTTTGTATTCCGTTAAATATTTACATAGCCTATTTAATAGTCTACATTATATTAATAAAATATGAAACTTAACTTGATTGATCACATTATGTTAAACCCTATAAATATAATATATGCATGTAACATAGTCCATGTCAACATGTCCTAACCAACAGTAATATACTCGCAACCAAACTTTGTAAAAAGTAACAATAGTTAACACATCTAAGGCCGTGTTGATATATTAGGAGTTCTCTTTGATAATTATATCCCTCCAAGTAACTTGAATTTGTTTCAAACTTGTGTATATTATTCTATGAATCATTAATGCCACATGTGTTGGAATGCAAACGTCATATTACTTGGAGAAATATAATATCACCAAAGCAAAACCCCTCAATAACTAGTTCTATGACATTTAAATAATGTTTACATGACGCTTTACAAATCGTGTTACAGTTTACACTATTTACATAACAACTAGCATAGTAACTACAACCTAAACTGTTTTATATTGCTCGCTTGAACAAATTTCTCAGCCAAAGTAAAATATTGTTACGAATAAATGCTCGTTATTACCAAAGAGTACAATTTATGACTCCGCGAAGGTGATGATAAGGTACGAAATAGCAGATTAATTTCCCATTTTTTTATAGAAGCGTACAGGGTTTATTGAATTATCTACTTTAGCTGTCAAATTTGAGAATGCAATATATTGCAGTATTCCACACTACCTACAATGTTAATGTCATAGTTATTATGCTAGTTGTGTTTAATTTATAACAAAAGCTACTGGTGAGTTTTGAGTAAATTATTGCATTGACTTATATTTGACATTAAAAATTGCTTATAAACAGACTATAGAAGACACCGAACTTACAAGTACGAAACTGTATTCTGGAAAAGTCTTAAGAGTACAACTGTATTAAAAATTTAACTTTATTTATACAACAACAATGCGATGTGGCTGTGGCCCAAACGTCAGACATTTAGAGTTGATATATCCACATATACTATCAGCACTAGAATAATTAATAGACCTTATCTAGTTGCAGTAAGGTTTAATTTAATTCTAAATCAAGATTCCTTGTTATGCATACAAATTTAATCAACTCAAGTCAAGGTAAGAAATATAGATGCGTGCAAAGTGCCAAATTCATGGATACACAACCCTATTACTATAAACTCTTGTATACATATTTTATGCACTTTGCGCGCATCTATACTTTTTATCTGTACAAGAAATCTATATCACGTCATATTATATCATTTTGGATCTTAAGAATAGGCAATCGATTGTTTTCCTAAGATTTTGGACTGCATCTCTCGTTTGGGACACAACCAGCCTCTATTCAACCTCTATAAAACACTCGTAATATTGCATCGATTCACACTACTCGCTTTTTCTCATACACACACACACAAACTCACTACAGGTGGCACATAGAGTGGTAGGGCACGCTACTTTACAGTACGCACGTGAATATTCTTTATGGTTCTAGCAGAATTCAAATCTGGATGAAGAATTAAACTTTTTAAATCATGTCAAGTTCATCCACTTTATTTTCACAGCGATTGTTAACTAACATTACTACTAGATGGCGCTGAATAAAATATGCTATTAAGCTGTCACAGATTTATTATAGATTACGTATGATATAGAAAATCGTCTTGATTCACGCACGTACCGAATACATTTACGCCATTTATGCTAGGCAGCGCCACTGTTACTTCACATGGTGTCGGTGCTATAAATATTATAATAACCAACTGTTAGTGCTACTTGATAAATACAAAAATATCGTTCTAACACCGGATATATGAAATCTCACTTGACGCGGAGGCAGTGGTAGTAATCTTGGCATTATTATACAAAATCGCGTTGGGTTCGTTTACACTTTAATACCGAATGCTGAAGCCGCGAAAGCTATCAGTCTGTGGTATTCAAATTGGATTGCATTTCATCTGACTTGCGTCTAAGGGTACCGTTATCTAAAAATATTGCCTTTTAAGAGCTTAATTTACCACAAAATACCTGGAGTCTAGATGTAAAAACTTCATTATTATCTATGATTATGTGTGTCTAACTTTTTATTAACGTGTGGTGAACTCGGAATTAACGCCAACAGCATATTTACATATTTTAAATCTAATTTACTACTATCTAATGTAAAAATAAAATCTCATATGCAAAAAATATCAAGCACCTTTTAACGCAAACATGTAGGAGTAGTACCCGAAAAAAAAACTCGATTCAATTGTCTATGGCAAGTTTTGTAAGTTGGCAACATTTTATAGAATTTATCTGTTATTTTGAATATTGTTTTACTACTCCTACTGCCATATAATTACATAATTTAGGTACAAGATGTCTACATGAAGCTTAGCTAATATTTATCCGTATGGTAAAAATAAACTATGTGCTAAACGAATACCCTGTCACAGGATCAAATTACTATGGGACATTTTTGAGACATGAAAATAATAGGCCGAAGTTTTCTTAAGAGGAAACTTCATTTCGAATAAAGCGAGATCAAGTTTATAGCGTTTTAGTGCCATAAATGAAAATCATTTTGAATAATTGAGGTTTTTACGAAATTACAGTGTTTTTAAATTAATAAATCCATAGATCAGAAAGATTCGTAGCGACGAACGTAAAATACAGTCCTATAAGAACAATAATCGGGCAATCGTTATGATTAAATAATTATAAAATGCACCTCTAATACTAAGATATAGATTACAAGATATAGTGTTAACAAACGATGTTTAGTAAAATATCTAAATATCACAATTTAGATATTTCACTAAATCTCTTTAGAGATATAAAACAGGCCGATAATTTCAAACTCAAGCGTTGTAGACAACCAACTACCATTCTGGGTGTCCCAACTAGAATTTGAAATTTCCTATTGCCACTATCTACAGAATATAATATTATTAATTATATTAAACAAAAAGCTGGATTTCCTAAGTTTCATAAATTCCGTCGATGGTCGTCATCTTATCTTTGCAGTTAAGAAACCAGAGACAAAGTTTTTTTAAAGGAAAAGAGACAAATGCCACGAGATAAAATTGTTTCTCTCTCTTTTTCTAACTTTTTGCTATATTTAAATATCTCTCTCTATATAAATATTTTGGACTTTATCTATCGAATTTTCTAGGCAGTGAAAACTTTCAATATCGAGTATGATTTTAACACTTTTCGGGTATCAATATCAAATACCTACGTTTGAAATATTCTTGATTATCTTTATTCCTAAAATCAACTTTAAACCAGAAGAGAGGACATCAGTCATGCAAAATAATGTCACGAACATCTCATTAAATGGCGTTATACGCGTAAAAGAAATGGGCAAAAAAATACAAATATTAACCATCTGTTAAAACTTTCTACAACATATTTTTGTTACTAATGTATTGCTTGCCCTTGGATAACGGTCAAAGGCGCCTAGCCTTGTTAGGGATTGCATATACCCGAGAAAACCGGTGGTTGCTAAGACCGAGTGGCCGAGGGGTACAGGCATCAGCCGCGAAAGCTGAGTACGTGGGTTCGATCCCCACCTCGGACGTTGGTGATCTTGGTCGTTTTTTCTTTGGTATATGACATCCAATATTTATAATATTTTTCTTAGGCAAGTTAATTACACAGGTGTATATTTATAATGTATAACGGTCATACTGGACAATTTTTTATTATGCCACCGATCCTGAAAACTTTACGCTATGTTTGCAACAAGTCTGAAACAGTAGCAAATGTATGATATTTTTTTATTGTTCCCTTGGCGGTAAGTAGCAATTTTCAATTGGTAGATCGTATGTTCATCCCTCATCTTTATCTCAACGAATACCGCTCTATAGTAGCCGATTTCTAATAATGAATTTTGACAGTTATATGTAGATTAATCTTTATTAATATGAGGGTAAGACTCACAATTTTTTTGATAGTCTTAACCTCATATATATAAGGTTCATTTTTAAAATGTCAAATGTTCATTCTTAGAATTGCTGATATTACTATGGTAACGATACTGTTGTTAGCATACAAAATTGTTCAGTAAGACCTATCCTCGTATTTATGAAATCTGTATACTGTAGAATGTGATGTAGGGTCAATAAAGTTACGCCTTACACTTCCGTAGCTGTATTATAAGTTGGCAAGTAATGTATACGTTAAAGTGCTCCCATATTGGCGTTATAAAATGTTATATTATATCATCTAGTATTCTATAAAGGTGCGTTCAAACCAAAAGAGCATTCGCTGTTCTATCGCCCGTTCTACGAAATCAACCAATCACGTATTGTGTAACGATCGAATTTCGTAGAGTGGGGGGTTAGAATAGCGAATGCTCTTTTGGTTTGAACGCACCCTGACATTGTGTTTGATATAATTTTGTTGTATAACGTTATTTGAGCTTTTTACTTTTTGGGACACCCAATTAGCGTGAAATTAGAAAACCATAATTAGAGTCAGATATGTAACCACAATTAAGTACTAAATTTCAATAATAACTCTAAATTATTAAAAAAAATAATTATAAGCGATATTATAATATAAAAACGCTTAAATTAATTATATTCCTGAACGATTAAATTCCTAAAGTTATCGTACAATTTCTACTTAATTATCGTTAAAAAGCTGACTACAATTAAGGGTTTTTAAATTCACGCTAATTGGGTGTCCCTAAAAGTGAAAATACCATTATAAAATAAATAACATCCAATGTGAGTTTCCTCGATACCTTAATAGCCAAATCACGGTATGGCTACTGCATATTATATGGAGATGTGTAAGGCTAATAGCTAGGTGGACTGTCGACTATACAAGTTGTAGAAGGTGTTCATGTGTCGCAACTGCGAAGACGAGAGAGCGGGAGATGCAGGTTTACGTGCTGCTCGTGTCTGGCTGGAAGTAGTGTAGGCCATTTATCTGGAAAACGAAACAAGTAAAATGTTATGAAACATTGTTAAAGTGTTATAAAATAATATATTACGATAAAAGTGCGAAAAAATAGTAAATTGTACATCAAGGGAGGTAAGTACGGAATTACTAACGTGTTAGAAGCCCGACGCCGTAGACGGAGGGCTTTTAATGAATCGAGTTAGTATTCCGCTCACCGACCGTGATGCATACAATGTTTTTCATCACACTTGCGGACAAAAAAATAAGTATTAAGACAAAATATTATTCTATGACGTACTGACATTTCTATTATTCCCTAGGGAATTTCACTTTTCTATTACTCCCGCTACGCATGCAAGCAATGGCGCGCTTAGACAGCAAGTGTGATGAAAATCAAGTTACGAATTTCCTTTTCGCACGAGCTCATAAAAAAGCACCATCTGTACTGAAAACGAGTATTTTTATTAAATTATGATTAGGGGTCGGAACTATGAGTGCAAAACTTTAAAATTGACATATGGGAACACTTTAGCCAAGAAAAATACGAATATTATTGAAGAAATCTGTATATTAAATTGTATTCCCTATCTCGGAATCTTCAACTTACAACGTGTGGGTGTGTAGATATGTATATTTTATGGATGTATGTGCTATGTCAAGTTTTGTTGAAGTTTTGCACCCATGGTCCGGCTTAAAGTTATGATGAAAAAACCATTTCTCTTAAAATAGACGGAATCCGCCAAATTTCATACGATATTTTTATCTTCAAAATTGGGTCAGAAATCCGCTGTTAAAATGTTTCCCTTTCCTCATGGATACATTGTATACGTTTTAACGAAGTACTGAAAACGATTTGTGTAAAGTTGAGCAGAATTTGTGACGCACCATCATATCATAAGAACCACGGGCATTTTCACTTCTAGGGACACCCAATTAGCTTAACTCTCACAAAAAAATTAACGTCGGTGTCAGTTTTGTTTTTATATTGCAAACGCGTATTCTTTCTGGATTAAATGATAAAAAAATATTTTCGTTAATATTTAATGCTTAATTGTCGTTACAAAGCTGACATCGAAGTTAAGTTTTTTGTGAGAGTTAAGATAAATGGGTGTCCCTAGTAGGGAAAATACCCTCACACGTCATCTACCCAACAGAACCATATGACTAGTGACCTATGAACAATTTTTTTTTTTTTTTTTTTTTTTATTTATTTACCAAAAATGTTAACACAAAGTAGGTTCTTACATTTACTTGCCAAACTGCAGAAGCAGTTTGTTGGCAAGACAGCGCTCATTTTTTACAATTTTAAACTGTCTTAAACATAAAGTATTTACATATTAATGTATTTATTATTTATTTATCTATGCCAGTGCACACGGACAGGCAACCCGCCACGGTGTTCAAAAAGGGACTTCATTGAAGAACACATAAGGTCCATTCTAGCTTGCATTCTAAAGAGTCGCGACAAGGCACCCCCCAATGTGCAATGACATATTTATAGTAACATCAAATACACTTAGATATTACATGCATTAAATACCAAAATAAACCATTTTCATGAGTTAAACTAACAGTTAAAGATCAGAATAATAACAAATTTAACAAAGCAGAAAATTAAGATATCTTATGGTAATTTTTCCAAGAACGTTTTTTTCATCTTTTTTTTAACTACATTTAAGCTACATATCATTTCTTCTCTGGCCCATTCTATACCATTATATATCTTTGGGACCAGAACCTTGTCTGTTCTTGTCCCGTAATAATTCTTAGCAAAATGTTGTACATATTTTCTACTTCTTATGCTCTTAGTACTGTATTTACTTTGTTTAAGTATCTTTAATCTATTATTTAAAAAATTATCCACTGCTATTAAATACTGAACTAATAAAACATGGAAACAAATAATAAAACATGGAAGCCACACACCATACTAAATTGCCTTTCTAAAACGGTCCTGAATCTTAGTATACAAGTGTCACCCCCTCCCCTCTTCAATGCATCACTGGTAATGAATTGAATGAATTATAAAAACCTAAGCCGCCATTTAAAATTGGTGATTGGTCCATTAAAGTTTTGATTGGCTAACTTCTATAAACATTTGTCAAAGATGTTGCGCCGAAATATGCGCGGTGTTAAGAAAAGCGCTATATCCTGCTCTTGGCACAATTGAACAATTGGTTTTGTGGGCATTTTTGAGCTGGCGTTAGACTGCATGTTATACACGGTGCTCGCGAGCATTGCGAAAGATGTTAACTATGCATTCTAGACATCAAAATAAACAAAAAATGATATAAGACGGAATGTCAAATTCCACAAAAAAATAAATTATATTTTTTTTAGACTTTTTGAATACTTTTTTACATTTCCTATACTTTTTATCATAACAACAATTTGTTAAAATATTTTTTTTAGGGACAGGTTTTTTCGTCAAGTGTATTTTTATTTTTTTTGATTGTCAGGCAAAAGGTGTGGTAATGTTAGAACACATTGTAATCAAAAACAAGTTTTATGACGAGTTACGTCGAAAAACTTATTTCGAGAAAAGGTTAATTATCTCTGGAACCAAGCCGAATCCAAGAAACTTTACATAACATTAAATATTCTAAATATGCTCAGGAATTCCGCATTAAAATCTTTCGGAATGCTCACGAGCACCGTCTATATGGTCGCAGTTATTGACACAAGTTGTCAGTTAAGTAGAGACGCACCGTCATGTCGTACTCGGTGACGAAGGCGGGAACTTCCAGCTGGTCGCGCGCCATGACGGAGTAGAGGAACTCGACGCCGGGCAGGTTGTGCACCTTGGCCTTGATGGCCGCCATGAACGTGAACCACCACGTCATCATCTAAGTTCAGTAGAGACGCACCGTCATGTCGTACTCGGTGACGAAAGCGGGAACCTCGAGCCTCGAATTGTCACTAAATTGTTGATTTTTACACGACTGCCAAAAGGAGAGTATATGTGTTCAGCCCCTATGTATGTTTCATATTTTCTTTAAACGCGCAGATCTTCGCGACCACTTAATCATTTTTAATAGTGTAAGGTATCATTAGAATCCTCGTGACGTCGCGGGTAACATAGGATATATGACGTCACGTTAAATATAATATGGCGGCCTACAAATTCAATATTATCTAACCAAAAAAAAATAAATATGAAAGAAACCTATCGAGTTTGGTATCAAAATGAAGAGCTTCAAACAACGATTACGAATATGTACATAACTTATATGTATGTAACTTATTCAAGAAGAGCGAGATTCATTAAAATGCAATCAAATCACAAAGAATAATGTGTGATCTAAACGTTAAGATTTGGGTATCAAATTAAAGCATTTTACATGCAGATTGTAAATACATATACAAGTTGTATGTTTAAGTATATGTATGAAGAGAAAACTCGAAATGTTCTACATCGCGGTATTGAAATTTTTCTTTGAATTCGAAGCCGTGACAGAACTGTCACCGCTGACACGGGGCTTAGTGTGTATGAAACAGATACACTATATAAGTGTTTGTGGTCGAGTGGTACAACGCACGGCTGCTACGCAGCGGTCGTGGGTTCAATCCCCAGCTTGTGCCGATGAGTTTTTCGAAAAACTTATGTACATCATCATTTGATATCATCACAAGTGCTTTACGGTGTAGGAAAACATCGTAAGGTAACCTGTTTGTGAGTTCCCAACAAGTATTGGGCCAGCGTTGGGACCACGCAAAACAGGCACGTTAGATGTCGAGTTGCGGAAAATAGCTATAACACAATATTTAATAAAAATGGAAATAACATGTACCTACGTAAATATTTTGCGAGATAAGACATTTAACCACATATGTATGCTTAGTACATGATTGGTAGATTTTCCATCTTTTACTAACTATATGAATAAAATAGGGATGGATAGTCTATTTTGCAGCGACATACTGTCGCACTAATCATATGTGTGCTAATGCCATGTTACGTACCTCACTAAATATCGAGGATTTCTAGATTTGATTTGAATATCAGGCGAATGTACCTAACAATACAATAACAACAGCAATTGTGGCAAACAAAATTGCTATACGTGCCATACAGGCGCATCAAAACTATAACTTGAAATATGTTAAAAAATAAATTGTATTTAGGCCTTATTTCGCCTACGGCCCTTTGACCATACGCAGACGTTCAGCCTTCGCATTTTCTCGAAACGAATTGTTGGGTCTGCGGCCCTGAGATTCGTTTTAAAGCTACATTTTTACATTGTATAGCGAAGGAGCGCTGGGCTCTGGTAGCTCGGTCTTCGGCCTCGTAAGCCGGCGCCCCTCTGGAGGACACTTCGGGCTATCAGTCCTACGCGAAGTGCGGTCTACAACTGTCGCAAATTGTGGAAACGATCGTCGGGCCTGCGGCTCTTTTTTATATCTCACTATTCCAGTGCGTGCGATAAGCTCTGGCTTCGATTGTTAAGATAGTTAAGAAGGACGGTTGTACCGCGTGGACTCACCCGTCGAGCCTCCAGTCCTCGGGATCGCGCCGAGAGCACCCCGATAGTGACGCTCCAAGTCCTCGGCTCTAAGCGGAGCTGGACTTATTTAGATGCTGGGGTAGTTGAAAAAGCTTGGTAGCTTATTTTTTTCACAGCTCCGTCTTCGGCCTTGCTTTAAATTTCTTACAAGTGTCATGCTAGGGCACTCTTAGTGAGAGTCCAGGCCTCTTCCTCCACTGGTCCGGGCCGATGTCTGGGCTCTGGTAGCTCGGTTTTCGGCTTCGCGAACCAATGCCCCTCTTAGGGGGTTTGGATCTTCAGCCCTACGCGGAGCAGGGCCTACGGTCTTCGCAGGTTGTTAATACTACTTCAATACTTCGATAATTTTTTGTGTTACCCTATTTCACCGCCCAGCGTGGCAACGCTGGGCTCTGGCGGCTCGGCTTTCGGCCTCGTGAGCTGGCACACGTCTGAGGGCCGCTTTTGGCCGTTAACTCAACGCGGAGCTCAGCTTTCGGTCTTCGATAGAGTTTGTAGCGAACTGTCGAGCCTAAGACAGTTGACCCTATGACCGCCACTGGCTGACAAATATGCCAATGCAGTATAAACTTACGCGGGACGCTGTAAAGTTAAATTTCGTTTAAATAATCACGTACGCGTAGCGTCTGGAGCATATTCGTTCGTCTGGCGGTCAAAAAGCTAAGAGGGACGGGACGGTTATATCGTGTGGTCTCACCCGTCGGGCCTTCGGTCCTACGTGGATGTCGGCTTATTCAGATGCTGGGGTTGTTGAAGAAGCACGGTAGCAGTGGCGTAACAGTAAGGGCTGGCAAAATGCCACGGGCCCGTGAATTTAAATTTAAAATTAAACTGAGTACAAAGTGACGATTTTTACTGATAGGGCCCCATCAAAATAATTTGCCACAGGCCCCAGATGGTATAGTTACGCCAGTGGCACGGTAGCTCAACTTTCTCTCAGCTCGGCCTTCAGCCTTGCTCTAAATTACTTGCGAGTGACACGCTTGGGCCTTCTAAGTGATAGTCCGGGCCTCCGCGAGCTCTGCTTTCGGCCTCCCATCCTGAAGCTCACCCTTCGGAAGTTCGGACTCGCTTAACATAAATTTACATTGGTTTAATTAATACCTGGAATGGGAACTCTTCGGGCCTCCGGAGCGAACTTCGGCCCTCCGCAGGGTCAGCCTTCCAAATTTTAACGAAATTTAAAGAATCTTCGAATACACTAAAAGGTTTCAAATAAATAAATTAATAAAAAAATTAAAAAACACGACTGCGGTTTAAAAACGTTCTTAAAAGTAAAAAATAATTCCTTTTTCAGGTTTATTCTTGTGAGCGTATCTACATATAAGCGCTTGTCTTATTACTTACGATATTTTGTTTCGATTGCAGTCGGGGAACCTTTCATTACGGAAAATATAAACATTATGAAGGTTCCCCGACTGCAATCGAAACAAAATATCGTAAGTAATAAGACAAGCGCTTATATGTAGATACGCTCACAAGAATAAACCTGAAAAAGGAATTATTTTTTACTTTTAAGAACGTTTTTAAACCGCAGTCGTGTTTTTTAATTTTTTTATTATCTATTTTATTATTATTGTTAAAATCATGACGATTAGAGACCTTTTACATCTCTAAATCTTAATATCTCTTTATTCTGACAACTAGAGGACCTTTACATCTCTAGTAGTATAGATATAAATACTTAATAATGTTGTGAACTTGTACAATAATAATTATTTTTGTTTAATATTATGATCCTTTATTTATTTCTGTCTTTTATAAAAATGTCTATAATAATCTTTTTTTTTTATGTAATACATTCTTTAATGCATGTTATTTTAATAAGATGTATTATCATACTGTTTTGAAAAAATAAGTCCACCTGAGTTTCTTACTGGTTCTTCTCAGGAACGGCGTAGGGTTTGAACCAGTAGTAGATTTTTTTTCTCTCTCTTGATAATGTCAGACGATTCGAAAGTGCTTATTAATAAGCTTACTTGAATAAAGAATGGTTTGACTTTGACTTTGACTTTGACATGAACGTCGTGAACCACCACGTCATCATCTAAGTTCAGTAGAGACGCACCGTCATGTCGTACTCGGTGACGAAGGCTGGCACTTCCAGCTGGTCGCGCGCCATGACGGAGTAGAGGAACTCGACGCCGGGCAGGTTGTGCACCTTGGCCTTGATGGCCGCCATGAACGTGAACCACCACGTCATCATCTAAGTTCAGTAGAAACGCACCGTCATGTCGTACTCGGTGACGAAGGCGGGAACTTCCAGCTGGTCGCGCGCCATGACGGAGTAGAGGAACTCGACGCCGGGCAGGTTGTGCACCTTGGCCTTGATGGCCGCCATGAACGTGAACCACCACGTCATCATCTAAGTTCAGTAGAAACGCACCGTCATGTCGTACTCGGTGACGAAGGCGGGAACTTCCAGCTGGTCGCGCGCCATGACGGAGTAGAGGAACTCGACGCCGGGCAGGTTGTGCACCTTGGCCTTGATGGCCGCCATGAACGTGAACCACCACGTCATCATCTAAGTTCAGTAGAGACGCACCGTCATGTCGTACTCGGTGACGAAGGCTGGCACTTCGAGCTGGTCGTCCATCAAAACCCGGATGACGGGAGCAAAAATGCGTTTGTCACTAGTGCTTAGTTAAATATCGACTATTCTATCGACATCCATATGAACGATTTCTTCATTTGAAATTTATAGATTATGCTAATTATGTTTCCCTAGTAGTTCCATTTCCAGATATCAAAAATATATAAGATTTTTAATATGAATTCACCAATTTTTTTAGTCAACACATTCTGATATTTTTTGTGAATAATTTCGCCGAGGATGTAAAAGTAATCTTAACAAATGCCCTTTGAAATTCTGAGCGACATTCAAGCTGCTTTTTAGGCTTTAATTTCGATTTTGTGACTGTCCTATGGTACTAGGTATTATTGACATATTATTGTTTATCAATTTTAAATCGCAATGCCTCTGATTACGTACGGTTGCCTATATTACTGTTGATCAATACATTTGTAATTCATAAAATGTTGGTATGGATGTCGATATTTAACTGAGCACTAGTGACAAACGCATTTTTGTTCCCGTCATCCGGGGTTTGGTCATCATCTAAGTAGAGACGCACCGTCATGTCGTACTCGGTGACGAAGGCTGGCACTTCGAGCTGATCGCGCGCCATGACGGAGTAGAGGAACTCGACGCCGGGCAGGTTGTGCACCTTGGCCTTGATGGCCGGCGCCATGAACGTTGTGAACCACCACGTCATCATCTAAGGACAGAACAACCAATTAACCATTGAAAGCCGAGAAATTAATAGTCGTTATTATTTATTAAATTAATACAGGGTGGAAAGGAACGACGTTCTTTCCCGCTACCGACCGAGTCTACCAACCATTACGATGAACTTTCAATATGGGACCAACATCGTAATATAAAAAAAAAACCGGCCAAGTGCGAGTCGGACTCGCACGCGAAGGGTTCCGTTCCATTATCAATTTTTAATAAAAAAATACAGTTAAATCAATCTACCTTAAAAACTATAGGAGATAATTTAATCAAACCAAAAATCGTTGATAGAGTTTATTAATGTGCATAACATATATTTTTTTGGAATTTTATATCGCGTAGTTTAAAAAATAGAGGGGGGGGGGGACACATTTTTCAGACTTTGAGAGCTGATATCTCGAAAACTATTTGCTTAAATACAAATGAGATTTGTAAACTTTCATATCATTTTCAAAGACCTTTCTATCAATACCCCACACGCTTATATACAAGTAAAAAAAAATTTCTATCCCTCAGTTACATGTATGGAGGGCCCCCACCCCAATGTTTTTTTTTACAATTTAGTATCATAATCCTGTAGCGGTTCATACAACACATATCCTTACCAAATTTCGTTACTGTAGCATTTATAGTTTCCGAGTTAATCGGCTGTGACAGACGGACAGACGGACATGACGAATCTATAAGGGTTCCGTTTTTGCCATTTTGGCTACGGAACCCTAAAAATTAACCCCTCATACAAGTGAGTAATAAGTTAGAGTTCAATAGTATGGAAAAGTAAATTTTCCATGTACGCTTTCGATGTTGGTCCCATACTGAAAGTTCAGGTTGGTAGACTCGATCGGTAGCGGGAAGGAACGTCGTCCCTTTCCACCCTGTACGAGTATATTGACCTAATTATAGTGATTTTCCGAGGAGCGTTTTAATCGCTCGGATTATTACCGAGACGGAAGGACGAGTAACAACAATATTGATTACGCTATACTTGGTATTGGTACCGAATTACGTTTACATTAAAAGAATACTATTAGGGTCATGTATTTTCATAATACTTGCCAAGACGACAATGACGAAAAAAACGCGAAATATTCACGCAATGATGAATGGCAAAGTCGACATCTTTTTTTGAACTATCAAAACAATCGCCACTATGAAGTTTTATATGAAATACACAAAAGTGAAGACACGTTTGTATACTGCCAAATAACCTCAGTCTTTTAAGTACTTTTCAAGTTACTAAACAGAAGTTCTGCACAAAAAATACTGCAACCAACATTTCAGTAATAATTTCCTCGTGTATAATGTCGTACAGTATTTTAACTACAGCCATCATCATCATCCCTATTTAGTGTCAGGTCAGGTATCTAAATGTATGAAATAACAAGTATGTTTGTTGTTTTTTACTTTACGGAATTTCATAATAAAGGATAAGCATTAAAAAATAAATATGAAAACTTACCTTCGTCCAGAATGTGGGATGTACAATATAGAACGCTTTCAGGTTCTTCTTATATCTGTAAAAACATATGAATATAAATTAGTTAAACAATAACAATAAAACGTTATTTAATTGCCGGTCAATACCAAAATTCACAGTTTAAAACTACGATACGCTACTAAGCGTGTCATAGCTACTAGGGCTCGTGGTCGTGACCGTGTTTCGTGTAACCGTAGCCGGATCCCCGTTGCCGTGTTACACGGCCACGGTTTTAAGGCACGTTTCCTGCGTGTTACACGGCTACGTATCAATAAAGTTACGTATACACGTGTACACGGGGATACGTATCTTAATTACACGCAGATCCGTTCCGCCCGCGTTGTTGAGTGACGATTCGATGCGTTGTCTTTAAGGACTAAGGAAAACGGATGAGAATGTTCCGTGATATTTGTGAATCTAATTTAGTGGTTACCTAATTGCCTTTCTAACGTAAAGTGCGATAACTTAGTTGTACTTAATTTCAGTATGATAACGTGTATACGTACTGAGATTAAATTTTACATATTAATATTTTACTTTTTAAGGTAAGGAGGGCAGAATTATAAAATATAGATATTTTCTGAGTTCAATATTAATAAAAACTGACACATTGTCATGTATTAATTAGGGCTCCCGATATACGTACTATTCGCCGAACCGTAGCTCCGTGTTCTTAACCCCGGCGGTACTAAGATCACGAATTTCACAGTCACGCCGAGATACGTACCCGAATCTTTGTTTGTAAACGTATCTACGAATCTTGGCTTCGTTCTGGCAACGACTGCTCGTGGCATGGATCCGGCCGGACCAATCACTATGCAAACAAATAAGGCCTATTATTGAATAACAGCTTGTTTTTAAAGTACGTATTGAGTATTATACTCTGAATTGGGACGAACGGTATTTTATTGATTAGACTTGCATTTTTCGTATCGATTTAAGTTATAGAATAACGTGGTAGGTACTGTGTTCTATATAACAAGCGACGGTGTTATTTATGGATTAGAATTTATATTGTGATTTTTAATCACCAGATAGAAAAATTAAAAAAGAATGTTAAAAATATTTGGCCAAATTGCTATACATAAAAGATAATACAGTCGTTCATTTAAGTTTATTACCTGACGGGGCGGCCCTTTTGTAGATAAGACCTATACTAAGAATTTGCACGCGCAAAGTAGCTAACAATAGTTTGTCTGCGATGTAATTGACCACACGTGGTAATTTTACTGATAAATATGTTAACTTGGGCTTTTCCTGGTACACCTTTTGTTTGTGAAGTTGAATGAAATAGCCGCATCTTTGTTTTGATATAAATAAGCGGGGATGTTTTAGTAAATTTGAAAAGGGCAATTTCGGGTTTTGGTTTTATACGTGTTTAGTCACTAATAAGATTGCAGGCCGGGCAGACTTAGCGAGAGTTTAGTCCAATTTAAATTAATTGTTTTTTTTTTTATTTTGTTACGATTTTGTATTGTTACTGTTGGTGAGAAGATAGCGTTTTTAAAGTGTATTAATAAAGAAGATCTGTTGGGTGTGGAGTTATGCCACCAGGGTCGGTGACACGGCTTTATGCACTTTGTGCAATGATCGTACGAACAATGAGTTTTCGTATCGTGGTGGTACAACAGGATCGATAGGAAAGCATTTGAAAGCGGTGCATCTAAAATCTCCCGTCATCGTCACGACATCCAATGAGTTAGTATACTGTATTTTTAAATTATATTGCTTTTTAATATCCTTTTATATTTTAAAAGTTCCTTATTTTGTAGGAAATAACGCTGTAAATTTTTATATTTATGACGCATTTATTTTGTTCCTGAGTTATGGGTTTCCTAGTATAGATTAATCGTTGTCTGGTACCCACAATATTGATTTATGTATTTATTTATATCAACTTTATTGCACGAAAGAAAAACTTAAATTATGATATTTAGAACTAAGAAAAAATATTTACTCAGCACTGTGTTATGTATTTTTTAACTTCCGTTCACATCTCATTATTAAATTAGGTAATTAATACATGACAATGTGTCAGTTTTTATTAACATTGAACTCATAAAATATCTATATTTTATAATTCTGCCCTCCTTACCTTAAAAAGTAAAATATTAATATGAAAAATTTAATCTCAGTACGTATACACGTTATCATACTGAAATTAAGAACAACTAAGTTATCGCACTTTACGTTAGAAAGGCAATTAGGTAACCACTAAATTAGATTCACAAATATCACGGAACATTCTCATCCGTTTTCCTTAGTCCTTAAAGACAACGCATCGAATCGTCACTCAACAACGCGAGCGGAACGGATCTGCGTGTAATTAAGATACGTATCCCCGTGTACACGTGTATACGTAACTTTGTTGATACGTAGCCGTGTAACACGCAGGAAACGGGCCTTAAAACCGTGGCCGTGTAACACGGCAACGGGGATCCGGCTACGGTTACACGAAACACGGTCACGACCAGGAGCCCTAGTATTAATTACCTAATTTAATAATGAGATGTGAAAGGAAGTTAAAAAATACATAACACAGTGCGGAGTAAATATTTTTTCTTAGTTCTAAATATCATAATTTAAGTTTTACTTTCGTGCAATAAAGTTGATATAAATAAATACATAAATCAATATTGAGGTTATCAGACAACGATTAATCTATACTAGGAAACCCATAACTCAGGAACAAAATAAATGCGTCATAAATATACAAATTTACAGCGTTATTTCCTACAAAATAAGGAACTTTTAAAATATAAAAGGATATTAAAAAGCAATATAATTAAAAAATACAATATACTAACTCATTGGATGTCGTGACGATGACGGAAGAGTGTAGGTGCACCGCTTTCAAATGCTTTCCTATCGATCCTGTTGTACCACCACGACACGAAAACTCATTGTTCGTACGATCATTGCACAAAGTGCATAAAGCCGTATCACCGACCCTGGTGGCATAACTCCACACCCAACTGATCTTCATTATTAATACACTTTAAAAACGCTATCTTCTCACCAACAGTAACAATACAAAAACGTAACAAAATAATAAAAAAACAATTAATTTAAATTCGACTAAACTCTCGCTAAGTCTGTCCGGCCTGCAATCTTATTAATGACTAAACACGTATAAAACCAAAACCCGAAATTGCCCTTTTCAAATTTACTTAAACATCCCCGCTTATCTATATCAAAACAAAGATGCGGCTATTTCATTCAACTTCACAAACAAAAGGTGTACCAGGTAAAGCCCAAGTTAACATATTTATCAGTAAAATTACCACGTGTGGTCAATTACATCGCAGACAAACTATTGTTAGCTACTTTGCGCGCGCAAATTCTTAGTATAGGTCTTATCTACAAAAGGGCCGCCCTGTCAGGTAATAAACTTAAATGAACGACTGTATTATCTTTTATGTATAGCAATTTGCCCAAATATTTTTAACATTCTTTTTTAATTTTTCTATCTGGTGATTCAAAATCATAATATAAATTCTAATCCATAAATAACACCGTCGCTTGTTATATAGAACACAGTACCGACCACGTTATTCTATAACATAAATCGATACGAAAAATGCAAGTCTAATCAATAAAATACCGTTCGTCCCGATTCAGAGTATAATACTCAATACGTACTTTAAAAACAAGCTGTGATTCAATAATAGGCCTTATTTGTTTGCATAGTAATTGGTCCGGCCGGATCCATGCCACGAGCAGTCGTTGCCAGAACGAAGCCATGATTCGTAGATACGTATACAAACAAAGATTCGGGTACGTATCTCGGCGTGACTGTGAAATTCGTGATCTTAGTACCGCCGGGGTTAAGAACACGGAGCTACGGTTCGGCGAATAGTACGTATATCGGGAGCCCTAATAGCTACGTACTCATGAGCTCGTGACACTCATTTGAACTGAATATACAAACGATACTCCTCCTGGAGTATATGTGGCTGCTCCCGCGTTTCCGCTACTGCAGTTGTAGCCGGGTCGCATCCCACAAGGGACGGTCGTTGCACCGTCATTTGGGGACGGAGATGAGAGGCTGTTGACACTCACTTGTAAGGCAGCACGGTGTAGACCTCCTTGAGCCAGGAGAAGGGCGGGTGGTTGCCGGACGCGGCTAGGGTGTGGAAGTAGGCGATCACGTAGTCGCCGCGAACTATGGGGTCCAGCAGTTTGATCAGGTACAGGAGTGCCTGGAAGAGGAGATCCAACGTTTACAAACATTCTGGAAATTTGGTATTTAATGCCTGCTAGTCTCTACAATTTGTACCTGAACATAAATAAAATATAAAAACACCTAGCTACACCTAAAATTGGCCCTTGAGGTATTGTACCGAGGATGCTAGCGGCATTTAGAGGCTCCGGTCAGCCTCCGTAGCCTAGTTGGTAGTGATCCTGCATAAGAAGCTGGAGGTTCCGGGTTCGAATCCCGGCAAGGGCATTAATTGTGTATTTATTTACCACAAATATGTGTTCCTTGGTCATGGCTGTGTATGTATTTAAGTATGTATATGTATCTATCTATTATATATATCGTCGCCTAGTACCCACATCACAAGCCTTAATTGAGCTTACCGTAGGAGTAGGTCGATTTGTGTAAGATGTCCCAAGATATTTATTTATTGATTTATCTAAAATTGGCCCTTGAGGATGTGAGCATACCGAAGATGCTGGCGGCATTAATAATTGGTCTAAAATGCAGTATCCAATGGTGAATGCAGCCGTGAAGAGGGTAACAAACATGCAGAGGGTCCAGGTCGAAGGTCCAGGCTTTATATAGAACAATCTCATGGTCCTTGTATACACGAGGGAAAGAATAGGAAAATATGAGCTTCGTTTTGCAAATTCGGGAATTACACTACGTCGTTCGCGTAATGCGGTCCCTGAAAAAAGTATAAATAATAATAAATAAATATTGGGATGTAACGAGAACGATATCAACCTAATCACGTAGGTATCTAAACGTACCGCCACTATTTTCTTTACTTACATTACATTACATAACATCTAGTAAATATTATGTGTTAATTTATTCACTGTGCACTTTTTCTTCAAGCCCTAGATGTTAAATGTCAACAGCATAAAGTGAGTTTTTACGCACCGCGACACTGATAGATTACCATAAAGGTCAAGGAAGGGTGTTCCTCGCTTAATTGTTAGCAAAAGGGCACGAAACGAATCGAAGTTCAAAATATGGCAGCTATAGTTCTGCCGGTCAGTCGGTCGGAAGTACTCGGAAGCAAGCTTGACGCTATCGCAAAGCATTTCGAGCGTTGGATCACCTACTGGTGATACTTTCGGTCGAATAAACAAGAGCATTATTAGCAATCTAGTTTTGCAATAAAATGTTTTGATGCGTTTCATACAGACTATTCGCTGGTTCATTTTTTCACGGAATAAACCTGCTCTCATATAATTCAATGGTTTTCTCTATTATTTCTATTATGGTTTGCAGTAGCCTCTGCTCAACCTTACACATATCCGCTTTCAAAGGAGTCTCTCAGCAGATGTGTGTCAACTGAATTAGCACATGCAGCAGTAGGTATATTTGTTAATTTATTTTTCTTTACTGTGTCAAGTCAACTAGTACAGCTGATACTAGATCTAGTAGAGATGATGAGAACAGTCAGAGTACAGTGACTACTGTAAGTACCTACCTACAGTGAGTGTCAACGTCGATGTTTTCGGAGCGAAACAACAAGCATGAAAACTATGACAGGCCCTTATTGAAATTGTATTCCGCGCTGGTACTGGTACAGACAGCCGATGCTATTCAATAGCAGAACTAATACGGAACAGTAGAACAGTCATAACACTCACTTTGTCGAGGTCGATGTCCCCAATAGGGAACCATTTGCCGATGAAGACGACCACTGGTCTTCCGAGCCGGTCCACGCCGCTCTGGTACAGGCAGCCGATGCCGGACACCTCGCTCAGATCCTCAGCCTTCGCTCGTCGGAGTAACCGCTCGTACCTGGTGACAAGGATAGAGGGGCGTTTATAGATTTATTCAAACCAACAGTCAAACTAAGAATGTCTCGTTTGACAGCTAATAAAGTGACAAATGTGGTCGCTGTAACCAATAAGTAAAATCACAAGTAATCATAAATCTGGAATTATAAATGGATCGGGTATTTAAACAGTATGGGATAAGCCTGGTAGGTAAGGTGCATAATTCTTAACTAAATGAGCCGTCAGTTCTGAAGCTTATATTATTATGTTGTACATGAAATATGAATAATAAATGAACTGCGTAAGTATGACATCGTGTCGGATGAGTCAATCTGCCTCTTTTTTTTATCAATGTAGGTACAAACACAGACTATTTGACATATTTCATTGGGAAGGAAAAGTTGTAGCTGGTAGTTCCAAATGTATTCACCCCGTCAAATAATTAGTTTGTTTCAGTTTGAACTCTAATACCTGTCAATATAGGTGGATATTATAACTGCCATAGGTATGGTTATGTTATAGCAATATATGCATCGTTATTGTGCAATAAATATTCATTTCCGTTCAGTTAAAAATTTCAGTTTAGAAGTTAAATAAGAAACTCCAATAATATATGTAACTCCAGCTACGTGCCTGTTGTTCCAAATACGTAAGTATTGATAAGTTTAATTATCCAAGTTTGATATGAAATGTGCCTTGAGTACCTACTATAAGGCAAGTATCACATTGTGCCACGACACAGTTATTAATCACCGTGTGACAAATGACAGGAAAATTCCTCCTTGAACGTTGTAATCTCCATGTAATTTAAAAAATGACAGGCAAGTAAAAGTAGCTCGACGATGGAGAATCTCGTTAATCTTATAGCAAACAAGTAAAATACCTCTCAAACTCCTTTACGGCAAAAACCGTAAGGTAACCCGCCAATGCTGGGTATAACCCTTAATATTATAATTTTAGAAACTAATTTGTTTTGAGATAACATGTTGGTTGAGCTGTTATGGCACGCAGTGATTACTGTGTGCACTGTAAATATTTTAAAATGTTATAACGATGTGATGATTTTTTTTTGTACAAGTAATATAGAATCTTTTCTGAAGGCTAGAGAGTGTATTACCGTGTAAAGTAAGGATAAGGAGGCAATTAACAGTTGTTGCGGATGAGCACAAGGCCTCGAATATTTTTTCATAAGTTAGGTAGTAACTAGGGTTGCCAACCAAAGATCACTGATATGCGGGACAGTTGCGAATAAATTGCGGGACGTCGCTATAAAATGCGGGACGTGAAGAACGACATTGATATTTGACATTAAAAAGCAATGTTTAGTTTCAGATCGGTTCAATTTAGATACAGTCATTCATATTTTGGTAGTTATACACGGTCAGTGCACGGTGCTCGCGGGCTATGGTCACAGACGTCGTGGTAGATTAAAATTAACATGATGCAATCTTGAATTGCTTTCATTTACATATTCATATTACTATTTTAGTATTTCCAGTTTAGTATTCCCTGAAAAGCGGGACAATCGGCGTCCCGCGTGACCCCTTTGCGGGACGCATACTTTAGGGCCCCAGAAACGGGACGTCCCGCATATAGCGGGACAGTTGGCAGCCCTAGTAGTAACGGAGTCATGTATGTATAATTGAATAAACAATTAAGTAAAACGGTTATGAATATCACGGTTACGAATATCTTGATCTAATACATAAGTTTTAAATCTTTTATAGATTTTAGGTTATATTATTACCCTGTATTAGTACCCTACCTATTCCGAGACTCGTTTACACACCTGTCATTAATGTCATTATACAATTTAATGTCAAAGTCAATGTCTTTAAAAAATTGTTTAGGAAAATCGCACAAATCAAATCACATATCGTATTATCCCCTACAGTCATATCATTAGATATGAATACCTGCGAAACACATTTCCCGTATTTCGGAAGTAACATCGCATGCATATCGGCAGTATCCGTGTGATTTATCGCCAAATATCTTCATAGCACCCAACACCGTACGAGGTTCCAATTCTGCCCAACCCATTTCATTTGATACGAAAGATCAAACATAATGTATGCTTTTAGTATATTGCTGACAATAAAGACACTATTAAGTAATATATTTTCTGAATTTGCTTCTATTCTTTAAATATTTCATCAGTCCTTCAGCATTTTAAGATTTTTATGTACATAATTCAAATGTTTGTACAGAAACAATACCATAAAGCGCATCCTGTTAAATATTGTTAGAAATACAAACGCAAATGTCAGACGTCGCACGACTCAACTATTTCAATGACATTTTAGGTTCGACAGACATTTATGATTTCTGAATAACGTCCTCGCAATCATAAATGACGGAAAGTTTAATAAAGAAGTTCATGCCATAACTACAGCCATATTCGTCAGTCAGTATTTGGGGCAAGGTCCCGTCGGCCCATCGACTTCACCACAAGGCCTGAATTGTTTATCAGCTCCTGATTAATAGACTTACTGCTCAAATATTTGTATTTGTACCCCACATTTTGACAAATAGATATCGATGGTCGAAGTGCTTGTATTGTACGGTTCGGTCCCGGCTTTATATTAGGCATATAATATACTTAGACACAAAAAGTCCCCTAGTTGTCTCTACTCTTTGTCAACTCTAATTTTAATCTGTCTATCGAAGACTTTTATTAGGATAGGTTAAGGGACCTTTGATAAAAATCAATCATAAAAATGAGGCCATCCGCAGTAGAACCAAAGTAACCGAAGTAGCTCTCCGAATTGCTAAACTGAAGTGGCACAGTGGGATGAAGGTCGCAGGAGTCCGCTGGATGCGGGTGGCACAGGACCGGTCATTGTGGCAATCTTTGGGGGAGGCCTATGTTCAGCAGTGGACGTCTTTCGGCTGACATGATGATGATGATGATGAAGGGACCTTTAATGCTCTACAGTTACATAAGAAAATTAAGCATGTACAGTTGCCATACACAAGAGTGGCCATCGCGCGAAAAAATATCTGGACTCCAACGTCGGGCTATTAGAGGTTTGCGCAGATATTTGTGAACATCCTGGCCACTACGATATATCTGATGGCAACGTCTTCTAGTTCTTCTCATTTTGAAATATTGCTCGCGATTTCGCTTGCAGAAAAATATGGAATCCAAGTCTTCATTAATTTTCGCGCAAAATTGACCTGAACCAATATACACCACTGTAAACTATTACACCAATTACCTATGTATTAGGCAAATATTGAGTAGAAATACAAACACTACGTCATTCTACATATTTCTTTAAGATCTCGTCTCGAGACTCGAGTAATGAAAGCCGCGATTCCACGGTCGAGATTCGTGTCAATGCCTTATTGATCATTATGAGCTGGTTGACACGTCGTAAACCTAGTTCTCATATCTAATAACTCACTATCAATAGCTACGTGTCTGTAATGGCCGAAAACTTGAAAGATCTAGAAAATCTTAGTAGAAACTATAGAAACCTCTCCGTCTTCTTGTTAATGGTGCTAAGAATATTCCATACCTATTCCAGAAAAATGTGACCACAATCATGAAATAAGTATTGTAAATCTTAGGATTCACAGGTATGAGGTAATTCATAACTGTTTTATTATTTAAAGCACGTGTTCTAAACAGGCAATGCACCTGTCTATCTATAACTGTAAGCCTTTGAACATAATTAGTGCTATATTAAGTGTGACGAAGTATGACAGAGGTCTAAAATGTACCAATACGTATAAAACACAACAAAACGTGTCGTTTGATGACGAATCTTGAGCGCAGGTGTGTGAATGGACTTCATTCACCTTTAATGACCTTTTACGACGTACTACGAATGAAGAACACCGTGGAAAGTCACCACAATTGATTGGGTCCTTTATATAACTTTAACGATAACCTGAGGCTAAGGAAGGTGAATTAAAAACCATTCTATTTCAGTGCCGTGGAATGACGTTTGTACGAGACCGGTGACGTAGGTGGAAGAGTAGCGAGAAGTTTGGCGACGACGGGAAGTGCCTTTACCGTAGAAGCTTAGTGGGTGTTATTTCCTCGGTAATTCTTAATTCGATTTCGAGGGTTATATACAATTTTGACGAAAAACCGTTCATTTCTGACGTGGAATATCCAGCATTATAAATTATAACATACCTACTTGCTGGTGCTCGCGTGCACACACACGGGTGATTTTCGAGATAAAAACTATCCTATGTCCTTTCTCGGGTTTTCAAATTTCGACAAAATCGATTCAGCGGTTACATCGTCAAGAGGTACAGGAACAGAGTTGCATTCGCATTAATAATTTTAGTACGTATTAAACTACTTTGCTTATGTCAGAAGTATCAAATAGCTATGTAGGTATTGTAGGTGGTACCTATAATACATTACGGTAAAACAATAGTAAAGTTGAGTAACTACACTATGTAATCCACATACTAGTTCTATTCAATAACGTATGCTCTTGTTTGCATTTATTTTGTTTGGAGTCTTTTTTGTAGCAGCGAATAAACACGTTTTTAATTACCTATCAACATTGCAATGCCTCATTAGCAGCAGGCGGAACCTCGTCGCGTACAATATTTTCCTTCAACGAACAATTTGTGGTAATTATCAAATGGGTCCGTTTACAATGTTAGTTACATTACGCGGTCATTACCGATGTTACACAATGTGCCATATTCGCGCATATTCAAGCGCGTGCCAAGCTGCCGGATAAATATAGCGCGTTCGTTCAACTACTGCAACAAGTGCTCATTCAAACCTTTGTTGGCTAAATGCTGCGACCATATATAACATGGACGTCTAACGCCAGCTCAAAAATGCCCCCAAAAACAATTGTTCAATTGTGCCAAGATGGGCAGGACATAGCGCTTTTCTTAACACCGCGCATATTTCGGCGCAACATCTTCGAAATGTTTATAGAATATAGTCAATCAAAACTTTGATGGCCAATCACAACGATTTTTAAATGTCGGTTTAAGTTTTATTGGGTTGACATGGAAATTCAGTACGGTGATGCATTGAAGAGGGGGTGACCCTTGTCAACTAAAGTTCAGCGGACCGTTTTTGAAAGGCAATTTAGTATGGCGTGCGGCTTCCATGTTTTATTTGTTCGTAGGCTAAATGGATAACGTTATTTTTTTCTGTCCATGTCGTATTAAAAATGCATTTGGCAGTTACTGTAACAATAAACAGGACTTGTCGTGTAAACAAAAATGTTGTCCTAACATTCCCGTGGTCGAAGGGAGACTGGCGAGAAATTGTATCAACACCTAGGGTTTTGCGAACTACCCGCACTTAGTGTTGAATATTCACTTGTGTATTAGGGTTGTCACTAGTCCTAAACACAACACTCGGAACATGTAATTTTGCTAGAAAAATCTCAAATAAGAGTGAGTTTCGTAGAATATAAATTTTCGTGTTAAAACCATATTCATCCCTTCTTTATCTCAACATGTCTCATTAGTCATTAAATATAATTAGTCAGAGAAACCAAGCAAGCTGAAAAGTTATATGTAGTGAGAAAAGCATACCTGTTTAGTAGAGAAATAACTTATTTGCCGAGTCGAGAAAGCGCTCTCAAAGCCGATATGCAAGACTGAAGTTTTTATTAAGAGTTGAGCTTCTCCGGAGGCGGAAACTCCAAACACACAAATAATAAATAAAACACCTATTTCCGGTTCAGAACAGTTCGTTCATCCCGGAAATATATTTTGATTTAATTTAACCTTGTATTTATACAACCGTGAATACGTAATTTTAAAAATACTTCGCTGTTTATACGATTTAGATTCACTGCACCTTTGCTATGAAAGTTATAGATATTTAAGAAGCTAAATAATAAAATGACAAGTGGTCAATGACATTGACCACTGTGGTAATATATATATATGTGATGTGTGTTTGATTATGTACCAAAAGCGACACTACAATAAAATGATGAGTTACACTAAAACACCTTATAGATATCTACGCAAAAAGGTTGGCGAAGCGAGTCAACTATGTGGATAGTGGTAATATGTATTAGTGTGCATACAGACCAAAAGAGCATTCGCTGTTCTATCCCCCTACTCTACGAAATTCAATTGTTATACGAAACGTGATTCGTTGATTTCGTAGAGCGGGGGATAGAACAGCTAATCTGCATGCACCTTTAGCAATTTGCATGTATTTGGTAAAGGTCTGTATTGTACCTATTGGTCTGCGTTTTTTGCAATTTCTAGCTCACAATTATTCTATATCAATGAACAGAGTCATAGTTCGATATGCCACACTGGACAAACAAATACTGTTCCAAACAAAGTGTTTTATTTAGACATTAATATATTTTTGCAATTTCATTACCAATTCAAATACCAAAACAAGTGAACATCTGTTCAACGATACCAAACCGAGCATTTAACATGGCCGCTATATTGAGAGCATGTGACGTCACAAAAGAAGCTTTGTTTTGATTTAATTTCGACTTTTGCTAGTCTCCTTTAAGGTTGAAAATACAGATTGCAGATCGCCGCCGGTCCGGCGCCCGCCTGTGACGTCAGAGTGACCACTTAGGGAGCGAATCGTTTGTATGTGCATATTGTAATGTAATATCTGGTTCAACTCATAAACACATTAGGACTGTATTTTTGTGTGATCGGTAACCTCGGTTATATTGATATTATTGTATTAAGGGTATTAATAAATATACGAATTGATAGTAAAAAACAAAACAAGCTGCTAGTGCAGCAACTACGAAGAGGCGTAGTTTGATTCGCAATGTCATGTCGCAATCTGCGCATCTTTGTGAGGGTCATAATCATAAACAAGTTTTGCCGTTGGTTTTAATTTACGGTGAAGTTTTGGTATGTAGTACCTACTATTAAGTATTCCAACATCATCATAATCATCATCAACCTATCGCAGTCTACTGCTGCATGCTGGACGTAGCCCTCTCCTATGACGTATGCGTATGGAGGAGGTAAATAATATGCTGAAAAAAAAATGCAAATATCATCTAGGAAAGCGTATAATCGCAGGATTCCGCTAGATGCGGGTGGCGCAGGACCGGTCATTGTGGCAGTTTTTGGGGCAGGACCGCAGGACTATGTTCAACAGTGGACGTCTTTCGGCTGATATGATAATGATGATGATGACGATGAAGAAGACTCCCTCACACTAGCTACACTGTAATTTCGTCAGTGTTGTCATGCAAGCGAGAGGCTGCGTGGAAGGCACTCGACATGTAAATAGGGCGCCGAGGGCTCTCTGGGCGACCTCGCGGGAGTGTCGTGTCACGCTCTAGGTGCTCTAAGACACCTAATACGATACAAGTGTGAAAAAAAGAAGTTCGAACACGGCTTACGAATTTCCTTTTTGCACGCGTTTCGTACGACGTTTTTTAGTACAGATGGCCCTCCGAAGTTTCGACATGACTAGTAATGAACTAATGAACCTTCTAGCAATAGTGCGTAAAAAAACATCATATGTAAGGTGTCTTAAGGTGCGGTTAAACTAAAAGAGCATTCGCTGTTCTAACCTCCCACTCTACGAAATTCGATCGGTACACAAAACGTGATTGGTTGATTTCTTAGAACGGGCGCTAGAACAGCGAATGCTCTTTTGGTTTAAGCGCACCTTTAGGTTAACTCCGAAAGTAGTGTAATTTCGAAAATCCCAGGAAGATCACTCTTAATTCATCGTCTTAACCCTTAATTGCGTAGTGATGGAAATATCCATCATGTATTCTTGGCTCTATTGAAAACATGTCAGAATTCAAATTTGAATAAATTTTTGTCAAGGTCTTGCTATTAAGGGTTAACCCGCGTTTTCACTTAGTGTTCTGAGCGAGTATTCATGCGTTCTTGGACAGATGAAAACAATAATTCACATAGCAAAATGTTCGTTCGTCAGCCCATGAACAAGCGAATCCTCGCTCAGAATGAAAACGCGGCTTTAAGATTCTCCTTTCGAAATTGTCCGGCGTTTTTTAACATTCGGAATTACCCTAGTATCTGATCTACAACTTACTGAAAAAAAAAATGTAACATTTCCAACACATCCTATTGCAGTATTCATGCTTTAGTTAGAACATGTTACCTAGGCATGAAACATTGAAATAGTGGATTTATTCATTCTTAAGTATGACGCGTATTTACCAAAGGCATTGACCTAGTGGATAATATGGAGCGACATGCCCACCACATGTCCACTATATCCGTCATTTTGTCCATCGACAGCTGCTCAAGTTACCACGATCATGAAACAGTAGAAAGCTAAGTGTATTACTAGTATTAACTTTATTGTTTAGACAAAACGTGAGTGCAAAATAAACCTAGTGACAAAATCGTCAAGCCAAAATAATGATTTAAAAAACTTTCACGATGTCCATAGGTACATATGTAATTTTAACCTTCAACCTTTTGGACGCCAACGATTGATATATTTGCTGTTTATTTGAAACTGAAACGATGAGTTATGATTCAATCGATAAAATCAAAAGTCAACACATTAGTTAGGACACTATTGATTGAAATGACGCTAATAAATAACACACAACGAGATAAATTACCAGTCTAGTCTGTCAATTGATGCAATTGAATTGTTTATCGATACAATTGTTTGCTCGTCTAGATTTTTTTTCATAGTCCACGTCATAATAAGGAATAGTAGCATTGGTTAATATTACTAGGTATTAGGTACATTTTATTATTTAACACGGTGTCTTACTAGTCGCTGAAAACCTCAGATATGGCCTATAGGGCAGGTATAAGTCATACTGAGCAATTATCACTACGAGACCAACCCCGAAATCACCAAAAATAACTCTACCATACAAGGCATACAACATAAGATTCCACAACCCAAATGTATGAATCAGTAAATTTTTTCCCGCGATTTCTAAGTCATAGTCATAGTAAAAATTGCATGGGATGACTTTTGTAAGTACATATGGGGAGTTCGAGGTTTTAAATGGCTTGTTCATGTTCAGTCGTCATCAGAAGATCATCAGATCAAACCATCAGAGATGATGGTTGCTCAGATATTTGCGAGCACATTGGCCAATCCGATCTATTTGATAGCGCCTGTTCGTTTTAGTCACGATATACGTATATTGCCGTGTCTAATCATTTGTTCATACAGTCATTGTTCATACAGGTGACGCGTGAGAACCGACCACGGATGTAATAAATTAAAACTTATTTATCCTTTTTCAGCGAAACAATGAAAGAGAGATCGCTTTGTGCAGGGCGAAACTGCAAATATGGTTCTTGAATTAATCAACATTACAAAAGATATTGTGATAAAATATTATACTAAAATAAATATAAATATCTTGGGACATCTTACACAAATCGACCTAGTCTCATGGTATGATCATACTTAAATACTTAGAGAGCCATCACAATGGAACATATATTTGCGATAAATAGATACACAAATAATGCCCTCGCTGGGATTCGAACCCCGAAGCGCCAGTTTCGTAGGCAGGGTCACTATCAACTAGGCTACGGAGGCTGATAGAATAATAATAAATATTTTACATTTCCTACCTGCCTACTTACCTATCTAATTATGTAGGTACCTACACATTAATACTGGTTTGTAAAACACACCAATTACGTACTGACGAAATCAAGTAAAATAAATAGTTATAGTCTTATTTGTTTAAACTGACTAGACTCGTAAAACAAACATCATTCAAACACTAGTTCGCAGAACACTTCAAAGCCAATAAATACATATATATTTATCGTTAAATCACATAGCACAGACATCTCACCAGTGTTATGATAAAGTAATCTTATAAGACATTTATTATATTTTCACTATTGACTTACGAGTATATAGAACCTATATAGACGTCCAAATAAACTAAAGTTATCATGTGACCTAAAGTGATATGTAATAAAAAAATATATTTTATTTCATTTGTTTGACTTTTTGAATACCTGTCAACTGATAATTTTTAATTTTTAGTTTAGAGACAGGGTTTTCATTGTAAAGTAAAAGGTATTGTAAGTTGGAACACATTGTTAGCATTGTAACCAAAAAATAAGTTTTATGATGAGTTACGACGAAAAACGAATTTCTAAAAAAGTTCCAGTATCTCCGAAACCAAGCCTCCGAGTCCAGGCAATTTTATAAAACATTCGACTCTAAATATGGTCAGGAATATACCATTAAAATCTCTCGCAATGCTTGGGACTCTCGTGAGTACCATGATGGTGGATTTACTTTACACCAAACGAGCGAATGCTCATCCTATCCCCACTCTATGAAATTCGTTCGTTACATAAAACGTAAATCCACCTTAATATCTCATCAAAGACATTTTTCCGTCTCAAAACACCATGTTGCCATCTTATGACGCCAGAGACATTCTAAATGGGTTAACTGGCGTAAAATGAATGGACCTACGTCGTAAATTAAAAATAGCCCTAGTAAACGGCACAAGGTTAGTGTTCTATATTTGAAATCGGATTCGGAATTCGCAACATTTATTTGTTTCATCAGAATTATGAAGCACGACTTCCTAAAACTATAATAAAAAGTTACATAGTAGTACGAACGTTGTTCCGATGAGATAGATATTCCATGGTTGAAAACTGAAAACACTTATGTTTTGAAGTTACTTATACATCTCCTAATAGAAATACATATACCTATAATTTAAATAGAATAGAAAATAAATTTATGAACCATACATACAGCATCAAAACACAATAAATAATAGATACATCTATACCAGTAATTGGAGTTCGAGGCCAACGAAACTACGACAGATGCGTTATTGTCAAATCCGTCAAAGTCTCTTATGTCATTGTCAAATAAAGTTTTCAGGTTTCCACAACCTTTTTGTTATTTAATTTATTTATGTAAAATAATTCCTAATAAAAACATTATATACCTGTGTAATGTTTATACGCCTTTTTTGTTTAATATGGCTGTCACAACTAGAATTTTCTTAAAAACACGTAAATACCTAAAAACTTTTCTATTCTCTTAACTAACATTGATATGACAAAATTTTCTTGTAAAGAACTTAAAATGATAAGAGCCAGCGTTTCGAAGCCTACTTTAAAAAGAAGTTGAATTACCAGTGAACACAAACGCCAGCGTGCCATATTTGTTAAAACAGTAGGTATGGTTAAATTACTAAGTAGTATAAGTACTATACTATACTATTACTAAGCAGTTTTAACCCGTAATAAGTCAGGGATGCCTTATTACGGGTTGAACTTATGGGAAAGAAATTTGGAAATGTAAAATGAAAGCATTTTTTGTATTTTATTTTTTATGACTTTTAGGACTCAACACTGGTGGTGTTATAAAGGCCTCTCGGCTTGTATGGGAGTGTACTCGATTTTTACCCAGGACTCAGGAGGATAAGTGATGAAGAAGACAAATAAAAAATAAAATACAAAAAATGCTTTCATTTTACTTTTCCAAATTTCTTTCCCATAATTTTAACCCGTAATAAGGCACCCCTGCCTTATTACAGGTTAAAACTGCTTAATAATAGTATAGTATAGTACTTATACTGCTTAGTAATTTAACCATACCTACCTTTTAATTTATGTGTAGTTAAATTGCTGTACCAAATGTTATTAACACCTGAGGTGATACCAGCGCAATACCAACTTTGTTACTAATAATTGCGGATAATTAAGTTTTTATTAAAATATCTTATATTTACGTGAAAATAAGTAAATAATATTGTTTCTATAAATTAAATAATAAAATTACCAATAAATAACATATCATAACGTCTGTTTTTAGAAAATAAGGATTTACTATTGTCAGAACATTTCATTGTTGTGGCAATATTTTCGTAGATTCTTTGGCCTCGAACTCCAGTTACTAGATTACATAATATACGCCCGTCTTCCGAACGTTTCCGAACTTACGTTATATTTTACGATCATTCTCGTCGACATTGCTCTCATTGCAAATGTCTGCAGACCCGGCCGTCAAAACTTTATGCCATTGCTATAATTTTACAGGAGCAATAAAATATCGAGCGTTACAGTAAATGCAACTGTGATGTAGTTGAAATATATTTTATTGTTGTTAAAAAATCTCGTACCATTCACAAGCGCAAACCAGTACGCTTACCGCGAACTTCGAAGTTCGCAAATTTCGAACATCCTTATCTGTTACACTAATGACGCCTTTGTTGGAGGGACAGAAACAAATGCTCAAAATTTACGAATTTCGAAGGCCTTCAGAAGTTTCAGAACACACGTCGCAGTCTTCGTCAGGTGGATACAAATATAAAATAGTAGTAAGTATAATGTTAATAGGCATCATCAGGTAAGTAAATATTATTGTTTGATATCTACCATGTGATTATGATTAGTGACATAAACAATAGCTTTAGTATAATGCTACAAGTTCCCACGTATTAATATTCAAACTTACCATAAAAAACATTTTTTTTAGTTAGATGGGATGGGTTTACCTAAAGGTGTTCGAGAGTATGCAGTTTTCTTGAAAGTTCGCGTGGGTTGTGCCGTGGGTACAGTAAATAAAAATAGATATATTATGCAACCGACGAAGTATAAATAAACTGGTGCTTAAAATAAACAACGAACGCGATTGGAATCCTAAAACAATTCGTTAAAGCGGAACTGCTTCGTAAAAAAAGGTCTAGAGGGTTTTAGTATACACTAATTACATTTTTTCAATCGCAATTAATTACTTTTTGTTCTGAGCATGTGTTGACCTTCAAAATATTTATGAATACTGTTTTAGCGTAACCTTGACCGCATGCTAACTAGAGTTGATCGTATAATGTATGCAAATTGATAATTGGTTTAAAGACGCACTTGTATATTCGATGACAACTCCTGCATTTGTTATTACAACTAAGTATTATCTCGTGCCGCCCAAAATGCAATACAATGTACAAAGCAACACTCTGCATAAATGTAAGAATATATGTGATCCAAAATGCCCGGAGTTCCATACACTTTTACATACTGATTACTTAACAGCAATTTTTTGTACAATATAGATTACAAACTCGGCGTTTAGATACTTGTATTTGTTTATAGTCGTTGCGATACGAGAATAAAATATTAGATAAAACAAAATAAAGAGTTATTGAATTTAATAAGTAACCCCTCAAATATCTTTCAATTCAACTAACAAATTTATACATCTAGGAACAGTAGGAACATAACATATCGGTTTTCTGGCGGGAACCCGTACAGATTCGGCTTCAAAGTTTCTATGGAGGTTTACAAAGGCACAAGAACACTCTAGTCAACTTAGAATACCTATCTGCCTTCTACTGTTCCATACACAATACAAGACGGAGGCACCTGTCTTGTTGCTTTATCAAATAGGAAACCAACCAATAGGTGTGCATTGTCCATGGAAATACGCAACAGACTCGTGCGTCGTATGCGGTGACAGTTTCTGGGCTTTGTTCTAGGAAAAACATACAGCAATATGGACATATGAACGGACAGACGGACATGAGACTATAAGGGTATAGGCTAGCTGACGCGGATTACCCGGAACGGACGCTCGTCTAACAAGAAATTGTAAGAACGGCGCTAACTGGTGGGGCGCGGGCGGCGGGTTTTAATACTGAGCGGGCGTCCGCCAGCTAGCGGAGGCTCTAACGCCGCGGCCACGACATCGGTCTAAGGCGACCGGCTTAGCGGAAAACGTATGGTGCTCCCTCTCGTACCTATATCGGCATCCCGCTCCCACTCATGGATTCGCTCGCCGCTGTTAGCCTTAGACCGATGTCGTGGCCAGGGCATAAGAGTTAACAGCATCTCATGAGCTCATGATAATGATATGATCGTTAAAAATGTTTTTAAGCCTAATTCAGGCTAAACACTTTTATACCACGACGATGGCAAGCAAGCATACCGCTCACCTGATTTTAAGCAGTTACCGTAGCTTATCCCTTTAACGGGCAAGACTCAAAAAAATCGTGTGTTAAAGCCTCAACGCCATTATATAGTACGAAAAATTCTGTACAAGAAAAAATACAAAAAGATAGTGCTATAGGGTGGTCGTTTTTGAGACCGGTGCCCTATAAAGGGTTATGGAAGCCAGTATCACCAACGGTTTCGAAGCGCGTTGCCCACCCTTCAAAAACCTATAAACTACTTTTAAGGAGCGCATTGGGTAGTCCTGTGAGCCAAGGCAAGTCCATTCCAGCAATCCACTGCCGGAGTTATAAAATTGCAAGAATAGGTACAAAGAATATCCAAACAGAATCTGACATGAAAACTGAGCAGGTTTTTCACGGCCATTGGCTCAACTTCTAGAAATTACGTCTGGAATAAATAATAGCAGATATCCAGGTCAGACAAGCCCAATAGCGTTTTACGCAATACGAGATGCGACGAAAACAAAACAACAGTGGAAAATTGTGGGGGACCGTTCTGAATTACTAATTGTTCAGATACTCAGCCTTCGGTTTGTATAAAGGTGGATTCACACTAAACGAGCGAATGTTCATATTATCCCCCACTCTACGAAGTTCGTTCGTCACACAAAACGTGATTCGTCGAAATTCGTTGATTTCGTAGAGTGGGGGATAGAATGAGCATTCGCTAGTTTGGTCTAAATCAACCTTTAGAAATCGGCAACTATTAAGTATAGCGACGATATCAAGCCAGTCTAGCTTGAGAATAAGCGAACTGGCTCTGGGCCTTTTGTGAAGGCAAAATCTTTTATTAAGTCAATTAGGCTGTTACAATGGCGCAGATTAATTTTGTACGCCATTACGGTGAAACGAGATTATTAATGGATAATTCATTGTTCGGGATTAACAGTTTATAATGCAAAATTAAACTAAAGACCGGGCAAGTCAGCGGCCCTACCGCGAATAACGAAATTCGTAAATTTCGGGGATTTGTCTCTCTCACTCTAATGACGCCTTCGTTTGACTGACAGAGAAAAATTCTCGAAATTTACGAATTTAGAGTATTTGTGTCTGTCACTCCAAAGAAGGCATCATTAGAGTGCCATAGACAAATCCTCGAGCGGATTTCGAAGTTCGCGGTAGGGCATTATAGAGTATGACATTTGACAGAAAAGGGTAGGGTGGGTGGGTTTCACGGCTTTTCATCCGCAGTTATCACCGTCACATGAATGTTAGGTATGTCCATTTAAATGCCATTTTCGGCTATTGAGTTTGAGTAGGACTACCGGAGTTGTACACAGTATACAATAAATATATTCGGATCCACAAACATTCCAGAATAATTGGAAAATTATCATAAGAGCGTTCGCAATGCTGTGAAATCCACCCGGGTACCTATGCGTTAAAGCCTTTGAAGGGTATGTGTTAAGAAAAGCATCAACACACATCGAACATACACACAAGTTGAAGCTTTAACACATCCAACGAGCACACAAGTGTCACAAGTCTCTACTATATAAATTTTCAGCACCTGGTGACCGGAATGCCACTGATATTAGCCACTAGTCTGATAGGTAAACTATTTCGGTTACATTGCGAAAACACATTTAAATTAATTTTCATTTACACAGACAAGCACTGCTGCTGCTGCATTTGATATTTCCATTCTATCCATCTCGCTTGCATTGTGCTTATGCCAGTGCGAGAGATATACAGTTCCCATCAATCTATCGTAATTCGTAACGTCCGGAGAGCTCATACATATCTGAACACACTTTTATCGTTATGACTTATGACAATAAACGCGTGTTCAAATGTCTTTGGACGCTCCAGACGCTGTGTGCCGTTCCCGGTAACTTTCCCAAAACTGCATGGAAAAGTTCCCAAATGGTGACTTTCCCTATAGTAACATTGGAAATTTACCGGAAACGACCCATCTCTAATGGTGACTGAACAATAATGGTGATGAAACGGTTGAATACTCACTTTTCTTCAGCAGTCTCCTCGATAGGAACCTGAGGCGCCAGTGTGTTGAGGTCCGGCAGTTCCACTGCCATAGTGTCCATGGCCATGTTCACTGTTCAATCACTGTCATTCACTTGGACTCACTATAGTCACTATACTGTCATGTGCATGTACTCATCGGTTGGTTTATCAGAGCTGTATCTATGAGGAGATGGGTGAGGTTAGGTTTAAAGTAAATGATTTTGCATCAGCGTGCCGACCGCGAACTTCGAAATCCGCAAATTTCGAAGATGTCTATGTCACTCTAATGACACCTTCGTTGAAGTCAAACGTCATCAGCCTATCTCAGTCCACTGCTGGACGTAGGTCTCTCCTATTAACTAAGCGTATAGAATAGACGCTTCAGGAGGTAAAGTCACATCATCAACCTATCTCAGTCCACTGATGGACGTAGGCCTCTCCTACTAACTATGCGTATAGACGCATTAGGAGGTCCAAGGTAAATGTCCATAATCACCACTCCGGGCAAGCTGATTAGCGATTGCAGTAATGTGTCCACTATGATGACGCTGCTGCCCGACATCAATCAAATCAAAGAATGGTCAGTGACACTTCAATCCCTTAGTCGACTCTTACGACTTCCGCGGGAAGAGTTGGACAAATGTATTCTTACTGCCGTCACCACACGGCAAGTAAACTGACAGAGACAAATTCTCGAAATTTACGAATCTCGATGTACGCGGTAGTAGGCTAGGTATGTAGATTTTAGATGCTAGCCATTACAGTCACGGCAGAATCACGGTAACGGTATAGAAGTTAAAAAGTAGGACCATGATACTACGAGAATCGAGAATAGACAAGCTTAATGTCAGACCCTCAAGGAGGTATCCGTCCCAATTTCCTGCCCAAAAAAGCTTCATTTTAATATGAAGTCAATTCAAATTACAGAAGGAAAAACCACCTTACTTTTAACAAAATAAGGTGTGAATTTGCCCTGATTTTTTTAAGCTTTGGACATGTTTTTTCCGTGGACCCTTCATATATAGTTTATTCAAATTACGTACGCATATTTTAAGTCGATAAAGATTATGGTAGTAATAGAATTTAGCAACAAACTAGGTAGATCATGATTGGTGCGACAGCATGTCGCCGCGAGATAGACGTCCCGTCTTTTATTAACTAATCTAACTATATTAATAAAGTGGCGGATAGTCTATGTTGTTGCGAGATAAGGTCGCTTAAATCATGCTAACCCTACAGACTGTAATAAATCACTTAGTAAGTACTTTATTTTGGACAATGGTCATAGAGTGGCCTAGAGTTTCAATTGGTCGAGTATACGAGCACTTAATCTGTCGAATCACACCGAACGCGGAAGTTATACAACCGAACAGCAATAGTAAACCGAAGCCGAAATGTAAATATTTATCGGAACGGTATTCCCGGATCGTTTACAGCACTCGTGTCTGGGAAGTTTACTTTGGCCATAAATAGTGGCCATCGAATGTTTCATTTAATGAGGGGTTGCGCACGATTATACTTGTTTATGGTCGGAAAATCCTTTTGTGAGAGTTGAACACAACTTGTATGCGAATTGTATGTTGGTGAAATAAATAGTAATATAAACCTGCAGTCGATAACTGCGTATAATTTTACTTTAATATGTCGCAATACAAGGAGCCAGTCTCAACAGGCCTCGCGCGACACGAACTGAACGGCATCAGTGCTTGATAATGGAGACCTAGGGTGAAGACACATTTATCAGCGTGAGTACTTGTCTAATGAAATTGTCCGTTTAGTACGAAATGTGTAAGCATGCGTAGGTACGCGTGCGGAAAGCTGGACGCGGTCTCATACTAAACTGACATTTTCTATAGACAAAATGCGTACGCATGCTGATAAAATGTGTGTCTTCACCCCTAGGCTCTTCTAAACATATCACGCGTAGTTTAGACGTTTAATTATATTCGGTATTGAAAATTATTCGCCGTTCACATCTTTTACAATCGCAAGTAAGGACCGTATCTAAATGTAAGTAGACAACTTTAGGGCCCTATAAAAACGTATACTCAACTTTATATAACAAAAACTGTTCAGTATATTATGAACCATATTAATGGGTATGATTTAAGGTCAGAAACAATATGTCATTCCGTTAAAATCAATGAAATGGATCTGATTAACTTAGAGACACGGAAAATAATTTTGGACGACTGGTGTAAAATTAAGGGCATAACAATAAGAAAGCTCGTTAAAAAGTATTCCACTATTACAAGTATTACACTTCTGCAGGCATATAAAACCGATAAATAAGTTGGCCAACACTTTAACTTTAGAATATCTGCCCAAGAGTGGAAGAAAACAGGGACCATGGGACCTAGCGTTTCATAAGAAAGTAGTACGAATATGTTTACAAAATCCAACTCTTTCTGTCCAACGCTACCAAAAAAGCGAAAACTCCGTCTTTTATGATACAAAAAATTAAAAAGAGACGTAATCTAAAGACATAAAAAACAGAAACAACCTAAAAGAGATGAAAAAAAGTCGTATCAGTTAGAAAACGGACAAGTAAACTGTATGATCCTGTGCTGACTAAGAAAAAGCAATGTATTATCATGGACGACGAAATGTACTGCAAACTAGATTTAAAAACGATCCCTGGACCTTAGTATTGTACCATGCCCGCTGGAAAAATTCTCTCTAAACAAGATACAGCCATCAGTGTTGAAAAAATTGGTAAATAATACTCGTATGGCTAGCAATTTGTCAACGTAGCATGCGTTTACTTTTTTTTTTCACCACAGGTAGTTTAAACGCTGAAGTATACCAAGAAGAGTATTTAAAAAATAAGACTGCTGCCTCTCATTAAAAAACATAGGATGCCTACTTTGTTTTGGCCTGATTTGGCGTCATGCTATTACTCGAAAGCCACCCTTGAATGGCATAAAACAAACAAGGTTGATATAGTCGAAAAAGACATGAATCCCTCCAAGTGCCCTGAAGTACCCCCAATCGAAATGTACTTGGCTTTTATGAAGCGGCAGCTTCAAAAAATGCCAGAGCTGCAACATCAGCCGACGACTTAAAAAAAAGTGAAGCAGGGTGTCAGGAAATATAGCAAATGTTGTCGTCCAAAATCAAATGAAGGACATCCAGAAGAAAGTAAGATTGACAGCTAAATCCTATGGCAGTCTCTTTAGAACATAGTTCTAGAAAAAGTGTTATATTTTAATTTATTTTTTGTTTTAGTTCAAAATATCACTTAATATTAAAGTTGTGTCACTTTTAACTTGTCTACTTATAATTCGATACGGTCCTTAAATTACGTTACTGATGATATAAAATGACATCAAAGATGCTAAAACATTTTATCTTTTCGACATCTCTCTGAATCTGAACAATGAAGTAGGTAGGTGAGAAAACCGAAATTATATTTTCTTTTCATCAAAGACCTCCCTTGAAGGAAGATAAAGTAAATTACCGAAGTGAAACACATAAATTCGATAAAAAAAGAATGGTCGACAAAACCGCAACGTGATCGAGTTAGGGACTCAAAACGTGCATGCAATATATTTCAACGGATAACATTTCAAATTACATTAAACTAGGGAGCAATAAAAACGGATTTTATGATCAACTCTCTACTAGTATTTTTATTGATATTCACACTACATATAGTATTTTATTCCAAGGATGCACTAGCGTAACATTGATTTACAGGGTATAATAACATTTTCCGTGCAACGAATCAAAAGACGTTACGCTTCTTTGTATGAATTGTTATGACGTTACGCTTCTTTGTATGAATTGTTATATGTAAATGTGAATGATAAAGACATGCGTTTCAAACATATATAATATAGATATACGTATTACGACATTGCATAGTTATCAGAGAACTCTCAACTTGGGTACGAGGTAGGAATAACAATAAGGTAGGGGATAATTTTGAGAGATACGAAGGTCGTAGGTAGGTGAACATAGTTTTATACGAAAAATTTAGGAATATTTAACAGAGGCGCTATATTAACCATATTATTATAATGGTTCCTATTTGACATTTTACGAACTGATTTAGGCAACAAAGTTATTTAATCCCTAAACCAGCATGTAACTATCATGGTAACCCTGATTTGTGGAAAATTCCCTTATTATTAGTATTTACAACGGAACCTTAAAACCATGACAGTGACATTGACTTTGCCCAATTACGCACGTCATTGAATTTCGCGTGGTTCCCGCGTACGGTGCTATTATGTATTATTTAGTTTAAAAAACAGGTATGGAGCCATATATCCGCGTTATAACGATCTCAATTGAATTCACACGCGTAACACAACCTAGCTATCTTTGCCTCTCGCATGTAAGGGACGCAAGGGGGCAAAGTTGCAAACAAACATATTCGTATATAAAGAACAAAAAGTGATAAGATATTGAGGTCATAAATACAATTATACAGGATATAACAAAAATAGTGTTGAATAGAGTGATAGAGACAAATCCTCGCAACTTGCGGAGTTCGAAATTCGCAGTAGGACGCTAATCGCGACTGTACTGTACAAGTGTATGATACGCATTGGATCAATTGGATGGCTACATAAAAGTCATACAACGCCCATAGATTAACGAACGCGGTGTATTTCTCGGCGAACATAATAATACACATGTCACGTGGCACCCTTTTAGGGTTTCCTCGTCCTTCGTCATACTACGCGTAGATTCATCTGGAATGGGATTATAAACTTTGAAACCAGTTTGCACCGATCTGTATCTGGTATAAAAATTCCAAAATGATTTTTTTTTCATCAGTTAGACAGTTACGTAAGCCGCGAAATGAAGTTAGTTAAAACATTTATATGTCATAGCCCAATCGTCTAATTCGTATTATCACACGTTTCTAAATGTAACAAATGAGTAGGTATGAAATAAGTTGTTTATCTGGGACCTGTTTGTTTATATCTAGTTTATGCATTTAGAAAAAATGTACAGTCAAGTGCAAAAATAAGTATCGGAAGAATCCGTTCATAAATATGTTACGACGTTCTTATTGCACAGTGCACTGGGACATATTTTTGAACATTTTTGTGTAGGTACACCTTATTTTGTCTTTAACTGTACAGTTAAAATTGCATTCCCCACTTACAAAAAAATTTACAATCGAAATTGCAACTATTCTTTCATTAGCCCATACAGGATATAACCAAAAAAACGATTGAGGTAACATTTTTTCCTTCTTATTCCTACACTATTTTAGTTACCTACACTCTGTACATACATCTAAATGAGTTTATTTGGAACGGTTTGTTTACCTATAGCCTCCGCAATTTTTCAAGTGCTGAAATGTAACTGTTATGTGGGTGAGCAGGAAGGATATATCGATCGTCGCTTGTTTACGAGCAAGGCTTAACGACTTTGACCTTCTCGGCAGTAGCAATAATGGCGGTTTTCGGCAGTCATTTCGGATGCGTACTATAAACAGATGGTTTAAGAATGTTTACAAAATGTCAATAATTCCTTGGAAGAAGATATTTATTTTTAAACAAATTTAAGGGCAGCGGGTGGGCCTTATTACTAGAAACAAGTTGGCGAAATTTGATCTTAAATAGTTATTTGAGAACGAAACAAAACTTCGGACATGTTTTACATGTCAGTTCAGTAAGCTGAAGCCTGAATATCATTCTAATTTATCTTTTCTGTTGCAGAAAGTTCGCATCGATAAATAAAATACCAACCGCATGCGAGAACAACATTAAATCCGTTTTAGCCGCACGAAAAACTACAATAACCCCCTTATTTGTATTAGTATTGTTTTACCCTTTCGGTCTTATCAATACGTCTGTAAGAGCGAAAGGGACAAACAATACTTGGCCATATTTTGGTAGTATTTGCCCAAATATATCAAACCAACTTGTCAGTACCGTCAACTGCTACAACTTTGCACGGAAATTCATGTTTTTTTCAAGTAACTCTTAAAGTATGTGTTATCTGTACTCTTTCTTACATTGCTAAGCTAATCTAGTTCAAAATACATTAGTATCAGGGTTCAAAGTATGCCAAATACTAATAGTTTAGCTTCTAGAAACATTTAAAGTTACAGTCAAAGTTGTAGCCAAAAGCTGCAACTTTGCCTAGTGGATTATCTGTGGTAATATATGGAGAATTTAAAAATGGAAACCCATTTTAATTTTATAGCAGTCATATCTAAGCCAAGGTGCCAGTAGAATAACACTAAATACTACGCAAGTATTTTTTTTACGACATAGCCATAGTTGTGACGTGTTCTACAGCATTTCCATACATTGTCCCAAGCGTAGCTAGGGTTGTGCCAAACAAAATAGACACCAATAATTTTACTACTTAAAAAAATTGCATTTCTTTTATTAATTTGCTAAATTTCAGTATTGTAAGGGTTGAAATAACAAATAGTTAATAGTAGCTAAAGACTTAATTAATAAAACTATTTTTTTTTCATATTTTTTTATAAAATAAATATAGTGTCAACCCTAGACCAGGCAATTTTGGGACATGTACATTCTAAGAAACCTTTCCCAACATTGCCCGTCGTCATTCTGGCCTTAAAAGAGTTTATTTACATGAAAAACGTCCTTAAAACATCGCAAAGAGCATATTTACTTACCATATGAGTACTCCACAAGTGGCTATAACAGATATTTTCGCACTTATAATAAAAGTTTTGAACACATCGAAAAAACACTTGGTTGCTTTCTAAGCGTTAACGCCGACTGAGTTTAAAAGTAGGTGTGCTGCCAGGAAAAAATATGTTGAAATGGGTTGCCAGATAAATTCTACAAATTTTACTATTTATAGAAGAAAAGAATATGTAATAGTTTGGTAGAAAAGTGAGTTTTTGTAAAATGGGCAAAATTGTAGCAGGTTGGCAAAGTTGCAGCATTCGACGGTAGACAAAATTGGCAAATTTAAACCTGGGTCGCGTTTTATAAAGTTACTATTTACAATTTTGCTGTTTGCCTCTCTTTCTAGCCAATACGTGCGTTAGACAGGCAAACAGCGAAATTGTAAAATGTAACTTTATAAAACGCGACCCTGGTAGGTAAAGGTTTGACCGCCTTCACGTTGGCAGTTTGAATATTCCGCGATTTAATTTTATCAGACTGCATTTATTTTGCCAGCATTTTACTTGTCCACGAAAAGGATCTAAACTGCGCATTGACACTCGCCAGTGGCGCCACCATTACGGCAAACCCGTAAACAGAATGAAGCGCGACCGACGCAGAGGTAAATTTAAACAGCGCGCAGTTTCCAGACGTTCCAAAACAGTGTATTTTTAGGACACTGTTGAAACAAACAGTCCTTAGGGTTATGGAGACACTTAAAATAGACTTGACCAGTCCTTATAATTGGGTACGTTACATAGAATAGAATAGTATTTATTCAGGCAACACATCATAATATAGGTATGTGAAGACGTTTTAGTAAAAAACAGACTTATAAAATATGAAAAGAACACAAAACAAAGAGTTACAGATGTGAAGCTGAAATGGTGTCCACTCAGCAATGCAGCTGACACGACTGAACGTTGTAAACGGCGCTAGTATTCTGTGGAGCCAGCGAGGTGCGCAGGACAGCACAATGCGCAAATATATAAATATGAAAGAAGCCAACCCATTATGTACAGACAACCAATTGGAACTCTAATTAATAATTCTGCATCCATGTCACATCAGGTATAGTTCAAAACTCCAATTGGAACTCTAGGCTAACTCTGCAACGACTGCAACCATGTCAAAATAACAAAAAGTATAATAATAATTTTCTTACAATTCGTATAATATCGTTACTTTCACGTAATTACTTGGAGCAGAGACTGTCCATCGCGATTCAGCGCGGAAATGCTGCGAGCGTGATGGGCACATTTGCGTCGGGAATAGTGATGTGCCGTCGGGTAATTTCACACTTTCCGTAATTCTCATTGGAGAACTTTACCGTAAATTACCGAGAATTACGGTAACTTTCTCCCATACTATTTTTTTCTATGCAATTTGCATATGAATATTTTGTCTGCATCGTATTTTATATTACTTTATGTGTTACATTTAAGTATCATAATGCTATTTTACTAATGACAGGGTTTTATAGGTGATTTTGACGTTCAAGCAGGTAAAATAGGTACTCGTATAAACCCCTTACTTGACCCGTAAGCGGTAAGCGGCTTTACCAAAGGTTTTCTTATCGGTAGCTGAGTATTCCATTACCTAGGATTTAAAATAGGCAATTGTGATTATGAGCCTGTGATACCCTTTTCTAAGAATTATCTGGGAATAGGGTGTAAATTTTATTCAATTATAATGCTGAATTCAGTCAGTTCATATTGAAGCGACGTGCTGTCAACACAACTGTTAGTGATATTTCAACAATGAGGCCAAGAGTAAAGTGCTAGAGTATTTTAGGCAAAGTACTGAAAATGATCCTGTTTCTGTTCAGGATCAGAAGCCGAAGAAATGCCGCAAATTAAGAATTAAAATTCCCATACAAATTTATGAAAAAAAAAAAAAATCGTTTCTATTCCTATCCAATAATCCTATCCTAGTACCAATAATTTTAAAGAGACAACTTACTGCAAAAAAAAATTAAAGAAAACTGTTTTCCTACATTTACTATGGGAAAAAAGTGAAATTTAATTTTGATTGATATTACTGTTTATTCATGTTGCTATTATTGTTTTCATACAGTTTTGACTTGATGACTTCCAGCCTCCCGAACAAGCTGGATTCCGAAAAGGCTATAGTACCATAGACCACATACATACGCTGCGGCAAATTATACAGAAGACCGAGGAGTATAACTTCCCATTATGCTTAGCGTTTGTGGACTATGAGAAAGCTTTCGATTCGGTAGAAATATGGGCAGTGCTTGAGTATCTTCAGCGATGCCACATTGACTATTGGTACATCGAAGTGTTGAAGTGTTTGAATAGCAACGCCACAATGTTGGTCCGAGTACAGGAGCAGACTACGAAGACAATTCCGTTGCAAAGAGGCGTAAGGCAGGGCGATGTTATATCTCCGAAACTGTTTACTGCCGCAATGTAAGATGCCTTTAAGCTCCTGGAATGGCAAGGACTTGGCATCAATGTGAACGGCGAAAACATCACTCACATTCGAAGTTGTTGACTCTTACATCTAGGACAAGTAGTCCAATTAGGTAGGCCCAACTTCCAGAAAGAGGTCAACCGCCGAATCCAACTCGGTTGGGCAGCGTTCAGGAAACTACGCGATGTCTTTTCGTCCGACATACCTCAGTGCCTTAAGACGAAAGTCTACAATCAATGTGTGTTACCAGTTATGACTTACGGCGCCGAAACGTGGTCCTTCACCATCGGCCTCATCTCTAAACTCAAAGTCGCTATGGAGAGGGCTATGCTCGGAGTTTCTCTGCATGATCGAATCAGAAATGAGGAGATCTGTAGGCGAAGTAAAGTTACTGACTGACATAGCCCTCCGAATTAGCAAGCTGAAGTGGCAATGGGCAGGCCACATTGCACGCAGAGCGAAAAGTGCTCGAGTGGAGACCACGGCTAGGCAAACGCAGCGTAGGGCGTCCACCCACAAGATGGACAGACGACTTTACCGTATGCAGGTCGCATCTAACCGGTACATGTGGAGGTCCAGAGGGGAGGCTTTTGTTCAGCAGTGGACGTCTTATGGCCAAGATGATGATGATGATACAGTTTTATTGTCATTTAGCATGGGAGGAAAAAATTGCGTGACAGACATTATAATTAAAGTTTCCCTTATTTTCCATAGTAAATGTATAAAAACCATTTCATTATAACGTTTTTTTATTGTCCTTGTTATTTTTTTATGCAACTAATTATTTAAGAAACTTGTAAGATATAATTTCACGGTAAGTATTCTGTTTCTTAATGATTTTGTGGAATTTAATTATTTTATTCATACGAAAAACGCTGTTTTTAATTTTATTTTATGTATACATATACCGCAAGCATTATTATGAACCATTATTGCCCATTTTATCAAAATGTTTAATTTATATAACAAAAAAATACCATTTTGCGTTGTAAAAATTCTCTGGAGAAAATTCGCGGAGAACGTTCTCCGTAATTTACGCCGGTAATTTACCGTAATTTTGGTAATAAACTAGTTCCACTAGTCCCATGTTTATGTAATTTTCAGGTCAGATTATTATTACTAAATTAAGTACTATTCTGGAAAAAAAATACGAAAAAAGTAATAACTTAAAACACTTTCTCCATAATTACCCGCCCGGAGAACTTTACCGAGAAAGTTACCCGATAGTTCTCTTTGTTCTCGTAATTTACGGTAACGGCACATCACTAGTCGGGAACCCATCGGGTCGGTAAAGATCGATAGCTTCTTTTAAGGGTTTTTTAAGGTTTAATATTATTTAAGATGATAGGTATTTTAAAATTACGTTTCCATTTTTATTTTTCAAGATTTAGTTTGTAGTTAGTATTATTCTTAAGTAGTTTTTGTTCCCGATTAATAATTACTTAGGTATAGTTCAAAACTATATCGAATTTCCGGTTTTAACATAGTATCTTCGACGCCCCAATCACAAGGTACACGAATGTAGATTATAAACTTGTAATTGTAAAACCCAACGTTCTATATTTAGACCTATGACATTGACCCATCAGAGCCAGTTTAAAATATTAAGGAAATATTCATAATGCACTATTTTTAGGAAATAATGTCGCAAGTCCTAAAAACTTAAAAGGGCTTTAATTACAAGGATAAGTGGAATTAATGACTCGATAAATAATGAGTAAACTTGCTCTATTTTATAATTATTTTTCACACTGTAAGTATGATTATGGCAATATCTTAAAGGATTGCATCAACACATTACTCATATTCATATCGCGTGACTACTGATGAAGATGACTTCGTCAAACTAACGTAATCATACTGTGGTTTATATCATCCTTACTTTACTCATTTAAAGTTTTGTTTATAAAGGTTAAATTATTTATTCGAATATAAACACTAAGGTAAGTCTTACAGCCGTCTTTTAGCCGTGTGGTGACGACAGTAAGAATACATTTATCACCATCCCAACTCCTCCTGCGGGTGTCGTAAGAGTCGACTAAGGGATTGAAAAATCACTGACCATTATTTGATAAAAGATTGATGACGGGCAGCAGCGTCATCATAGTGGACACATTACTGCGATCGCCAAGCCGCTTGCCCAGCGTGGCGATTATGGGCATTTACCTCCTAATACGTCTATACGCATAGTTAATAGGAGAGGCAAAGCAGTGGACTATCATAGGCTGATGATGAAATTATTTAAGAGCACACCGGACGGAGCCTATTTACAGATGTAATGATGTATTTGTCGATGTGACGAGGTTGACGTCGCTACATTCGCAACCTATGCACGTTCACGTGCAAGCCACGCACACGGGCACGTGCACTGCACGTGATGCAGACGCATTTGGTGTGGCTCGACCTTTATGACGATACCTGGGTGCTTAGACAAGTTGCCAATCGCTAACGCTTAATAGTCAATCGTAAGAGAAAGGTAACTGTCTTTGTCGCACTAATATGAAAGAGTGACAGAGAGGGAAAACTACGATACGCTACTGAGCGTTAGCGATTGGCAACTTGGCTAAGCATCCTGCGCTCCTTCAAACCACGCCCACGGTACGCTTACACGTACGTGCTACATATTTGAACATGCATTTGGCGTGGCTCGGCCTTTAAGACGATACCTGCGCTACCTCAAACCTTTGGCCTTTAAAGATTGTTTATGAAATGATAAAGACATGTGAGTAATGTTGGATCAAGTGCGTGCAACCACGTGTGCATAATGAAGTATTAATTCTAAAATATTATACGTTGTAGGAATGTATTTGGTTCAAACGTCCTTTTAGAATAATAACGAAATTATACGGATCCGGTAATGCTTTGTTTATGTTAAGTATAATCATACTTAATAGAATAGGTAAATTGTGTTTAGTCACATGTATAATTTTAATTATATTTCATTCGTTTTCCACGATATTTTTCAACCCTGTCGAAGCTATAGGTCCCGGGTTCCAATCCCGGGGAGGGCGTTTCTTTAATGTGTTTATTACAAATATTTGTTACTTAGTGAAGGTTCAATTTCTATGTATTTAATTTATCTATCCATTATAATATCGCGTGGTACAGTACTTATAGATGACCTTACTATGGGACTAATTCGATTTGTGTAAGATTGTCTTGTGAGGTTTATTTATTTATTTCCAAATACATTTTTTTTAAACCCGTATATCTATATGTATTATGTGACTGTAACACCAGCATATCAAATGAAGGCGAAAGACAGAGGCATTTTTAAATCACCGAAAACCTGAAAGCTACAATATGTTACCGGGAATTCCTCTTATGGGAATATGAAAATGACAAATCACTGCGCTTGTACCGAACAAGGGTCGCGATTAATTTTTTCACGTAGGCTATTCATTGACAATAAATAAATACAAAAATAAAGATAGCTTGATAGAAATTGTCAAATAGGATTTCTTCAACTTTTTATATATGGTGCCTCCTGCAAATTGCAAATGAGCATACGGGTTGCTTGATGGTAAAGGTGCATTCAGACCAAACGAGCATTCGCTCATTCTATCCCCCACTCCACAAAATTTGTTCGTTAAACAAAACGTGATTTGTCGAAATTCGTTGATTTCGTTGAGTGGGGGGTAGAATGAGGGAATGCTGGTTTGGTCTAAATGCACCTCGAGTCGATACCATAGCCGTTCTGTAGCTGTACCAAATAAAGTAATAAAAAACTTAGGTACAATTTAAAAAACAATAACTACTTAGGAATAGTATTAACTACAAACTAAATCTTAAAAAATAAATTGGGCTGATGTACCAAATTGGTAAGTAACGGTTACGTTAATGTTAAATAAAAATGGTTTTAAGACATCGGTAGAGTAAGAGAAACTTGTGAAGTAGCACCGATAACAAATGACAATAAGTATTATTATATTTGAATAGCTAATGTTATCAATGTAAAGATGTAGTACTTGATATGATAAACGAAGATGTTGGGAAGTGATATCACACTTCCTGCAACGATGCAGTTCAAATAAGAGCTACTTGGTCAAAGAGATGCCCTCACCGTTATTCGAACCCGGGGCCTTCAGTTTCGCAAGTCACAACCAACCGAGCTACAGACGCCGTCGTAAAACCAATAGACAACAGACAGACATTTTGCCAGAATCGGTCAAAAACTAAGACGATACGAATAAGATTTATGATATAGATTTCGCAACGATATTTGGCTTGATCACACTTTATGCAGGTAGTACCTACAAATAATTGATTTTAGTAAATATCTACTAACCCTAACGGAAAATTGTTTGTTATGCTCAGCAGGATAGGAAACTGATTGCAAATATCCCAATGCATTTATATTTAAAATTATATGAATCAGTAGTTTTAAATACCTACCCATATAATCGAAATTTTACGATTACATTACGCTGTTAATTAGGAAAGTAATAAAATAAAGGACGTACTAATAATTATCCTGAACGCAAATGCCTCAAAGAGGCATTACCTACACGGCAATCAAGCCGTTTATTTAGAAAAATATATGTCTGTATATATGATAATTATCTACTCGAATATATTTTTGTTATTTATTTTTTCAGGACTAAGGGAAAACGTAATACAATGATATTGAAAACTATACATTTGCCTGCTAACACTCTGAAATATGAAATAATTCCAATACAACGAAACCCCTCAACGAAATATAATAAAAACATAGAACTGTATGCACTATTGACCGGTTACAAATCGGCTTCAGTTTAAAACGTCATTCGAATTCGAAATAAGAACATTTTCCCGTCAACATACCGTACCAAACGCTGGCAGTTTACAAACGGGCAAAAAAAAACTAGAATTACCAACCACTAACGTACACAAAATCACTGGCCACAAAATGAAAACATGCAATTGTACGCGGTCGATAGGACGTCTGCCCTGCGCAGTGGTCGCGTAGTGACTGATCGCGGGTTGGGACGGCGCGGACGGTGGGGAGATTACCCCGTTATCGGGGTAATGCTCAATTTATGGGGAATGAGTATTTTTCAAGTTTCTTTGACCGTGACCTTTGACTTTATTATTTGGCTTTTAAGTATACCCAATTTCCTTCTTATCAAATACATCGAGTCGCTTTAAAGGTAACATTACAACATTCTTGGTTTTACTGAACCTGAAAGCTGAAAGTAACGTTTTTTTGTATAGGTTTATTTACAGCTAAATGTTTCAGTTGACGAGCCAAACCAATAATCACCAAATCTGCAAATTTTATCTCCGTATTGGGCTGAAAACTTTCAAACTTACATCTGTTTAAATGAAATTCCAAAGCCTTTCGAAAATATAAATGACTATTAAGTACCCCATTTACAATAAAAAATAAGCCGTTTTTAGCTCCTATTTCTCTTTTTCAAGTGACAGGTGGCGCAAAAAGTTAAGGCGCTACTTCCAAAACCGTTAACTTCGACTTGAACGTGAAACGAGAGAACTAAAACCAAAATCAATTCCCCTCACAGCACTGAAATAAATGAATATCGCCCCCGCCCACGGGCGGCGCCTCATTGAATAACTAAAGCCATCCCTTACGGGGACAGGGTATTAGAGGGTGATAGCGCACTTTGTGAACGATCTCGTTTACTGAAGGATCGATCCGTGGACCAGTCGGCCGACGAGTCGGGTTATCCATCACTGACGTCATTGGGCTACGAATAACAACCGAGTTACGTTTGCGCATCGTTTTTATGCGGCGTAATAGACGCGAGCTGTAAACTTAACTTTGTAGAGATGGTTTTTGAAATGCGAAAGAGATGAAAGTGGTTAGGCTGCAGTGGCGGTTAGGTCGTTTCGTTGTGGTTGAATTTGTGGCATTAGTTAATGGAACGAAGAAGTACAAGACGGATGTTTCGCTAGGCTTCATTAAGGCTTGGCTGTGAATAATTTAGAAATTAGAGATGTTCATGTAGTGAACATTATATGCTCAAGATTGTGCACAGATCGGACACACTCTGATACATTAATGTTGCAGATTTGTTCAGAACAAATTGGTTATTTAAACTGATACATTTAGTCGGTCCAAAGACTTGGACCAAGTAGTTCAGCCGCACATTCACCGCTAAGCTACGCTCGTAGCGCTACGACGTAACTGATATCATGTGCTACAATATTGTAGCGAAACTTCGTAGACCTAGGGACGTGTCGTGATGGGGTGTCGTGGGGGGGGGGGGGGGGGGGTGGGGGGCTGAATTTGCACATTTTTGAGACAACTATGGGTAAAAGCGAGTGGTAAATATCTGTATCTCTTTCTTGCATATAGCTTTGTCTCAAAACTTGCAGCAATGACTTATTTGCTCGTATAAATTCAGGTTTTAGCTGAGCTTACATCTGCATGTTATTGAAGCAAATGAAATAAAGTTATATATCGTCGTCGAGATTGCCAATACTCACACTTATGTCAATTTATGACAAAAGAAGAATGTAAATATATGTACTCGTACTTTGAATTGATTTTTTACTTCCTGAAATTGTGCCCATAACGAAATTGGCATTCTCAACGACGATATAGTTGTGATTAAAATAGCAAAGAAACGAAATACTTCTTTTCTATGTGGAAAGTGGAGTATTTTAGTGTTATAACTATTTTATATAAATTATAAAGGCATTCTCGACACAGTCTACATCCATTTCTAGGTATAAAAACTGATCCGGGGTTTAAACACGACCTGAGCTGTTTAATTTAATCCCTTAATCCAATAAACTGGCACATTATCCAGGTAAACAGTCAACAGCTACTGTATCTAATTCCTAATGTGTAGTATAAATGCTATACATGTAGTTGTACATATTTGATATACGATTTAAGGTATATTTGAATTACCAATAGCCAATACGCGAGTAGATACGAGCAGTAAGGATAGGCAGTATCTAAGTCTGCGTTAATAACGCGGCAACAACCAACTCATGATGGTAACCACACAGAGATACCAAGGGTCGCGTTTTATAAAGTTACAATTTTGCTGTTTGCCTTTCTTTCTAGCCAATAAGGCTTGTTCACAAAATAAAGTAGCCATTGTTGTAGAATTCGTTTTTTTTGTCTGAGACCATACCTTAGTATGGGTGTTATTACAAAGAAGGGCTCTTTGCCTATCTTCTCGGTCGCTGTGGTTGATATTTATATCAATTTCTCCATAATTATGGACTTTTATTTAAACTTCTGGATTTAAGTAGTGTTTCTTCTTATTTTACCATTTTGGGTCATTTAGTTTCCCAATGGGTCTTAACTATTTCAAGACTAGCATTGTTGAAATCGTCTCGGAAGTTCGCACTTTTTTGGGCCTGAACTTTTGCATTCAGCATTACCTGAAGTTATTTTGATTTTGACGACTTTAAAGCGAGTGCTTTTGGATATTGGATTGTTAAACATAAAACAGAAGAATCAATTTACTGTCCCATGGCTGTTACGTATAGAAGTACATGGGACTGTTACGTAACAGTAGAGACTGATTTTACGATGGCTACTTTATTTCGTGAACAAGCTTTATTTGCGTGCGTTACAGAGTCAAACAGCGAAATTGTAAAATGTAATTTTCTAAAACGCGACCCAGCTACCGAAAACTACCATTTACTGAACATCTTTTTGATTAGAACACCTAACCCTGGAATTGCGAACAAGATTGTCTGCAAATGTAATTAAGCGGTTACCTCACGTGTATTTTAGACACTACGCGTGACATTCGAGAGTCGCGAGGCGTGAACGCGGGCTCAGTGCTTGATAATGGAGACCTAGGCTCTCCGAAACATGTCGCCCGTCGTGACTAAATACAAGTGAGTTTAACCGTTTAATTATATTTATGGTTATAATGTCTCACGAAAGTTTAAATACAAGAATTGTCTGTTTCATATATTTTGGTTGTGTGATCTTGAAATTTTGTACGGTAGCTGCGATATCTGTGTTGGTTTTATAGTAAAAGTTGCTCTTGTATGACTTATACCTACGCCTACGGGGCGCCTGAGACTTTCAATGGATGACGAAACACCTTGTAATGTTCATCATCAATTCGTCTTCATTTTCGTCCATTTTCTCATCTCCTATTCACTCCTTTTTCATAGTTATCGCCTTTTATTATTTATTATTATACATTCCAAGTCATACCTGTTGATTTTATTTAAGCTTTCTTTGCACGAGTGTAAATATTTTTTGATATCAACGTTTGCAAAAGGATGTAATTCTATATACAAAGTCAACGTAAATACGCACGTATGCGCAACGTCATCTTGATTGGTTTATATTTGCAGCAACGAGAGTAACAAATATATGATATATAATATTCATTGTGCTATCTGTCTATGTAGGTATTCTGTTATAATTATAAACACGTATTCTCTAGTAAAAACTAGTTTCTGTCAGTCGAAGTAAGGTGAGTACAGGCGAAGTGACAAGCGAAGTGTATTAGCTTAACTGAGCTTCAGAGTCTTCAGACTGAAAAAGGCTTTTTGGGATTTGTGTAGACATTTCACTTAGTGGAAACTAATTTTGAGTGAAGTCTCAAGTAAAACTTGTTTTAATTTAGGCAAGTAGGCACATTGTCAATAGGTACTACTTTGTACATTCAGTCGTGTGGAGACGCCAGGAAGAATACACATGTAGTAAGGGATTTCAAGTGTCACTAAACATTTATTTATTGAAGATTGATGACGGTCAGCACTGCCAGCAGCATCATTATAGTGGAGAGGACACACTACTGCGATCGCCAAACCGCTTGCCCAGCGTGGTGATTATGGGAATTTACCTCCTAATGCGTCCATGCGTTTAGGTAATAGGAGAGGCCTCTGCCCAGGCAGTGGAATTACATATATGCTGATGATGATAATGACCTCTAAGTTACAGGGATTAAAATCTAAGTTATTTTAGAGCCGACTATAGTCATGAACTGCAAACTACCATTTATATTATTACATTTATTACCAGCAATATTGCCAGAGTCGATCAATGAGACACTGCAACAACGACCTACCTCAATAAGGATAGCGTGTGCTAAAAGCAATTTCAGGCAAATTAAACATATTTATAAACATGAATGTAGGGAAGTCACGTCATGTTAACAATGTTAAGCACGATAATATGTTTAAACGCTGACGATTAGCGGAAATTAGTCGCTAGATAATGTCACGCGACAAATCGTCACTATTTGAAATAATCTAGTAAGTCACACCGCTATACAAGATTGAAACCAAGAACTCTGATATACACCTCACACAAAATTACTACATTTTGCATTTGATACGGAATCTTACACAAATCGACTTGGTCCCACGGTATGTTCAATTAAGGCTTGTGGTGTGGGTACCAAGCGACGATACATATAATAGATACATACACAGCCACGACCAAGGATCAAGCAATTCCTTTAAGGTGCATTCAGACCAAACGAGCATTCGCTTTTCTAACCCCCTACTCTACGATATTCTATCGTTACACAAAACGTGATTCGTTGATTTCGTAGAGTGGGGGATAGAATAGCGAATGCTCGTTTGGTCTGAATGTACCTTTACATAACACTCGACATCGTCGACTAATCCAATTTGGCCATTCGTAAAATTGAGGTACTTTTTAAGACTTATCCAGAACGAGATAATTAACATTTCGCTGCGTCCTTCCTCTCTTTAACTATTAGAATCAGTAAGCAAAGCAAAAGTACGTTTCAATAACGCAAAAAAGGCTAATTAAGTGTACAACTATCATCAAAAAAATCCTGTAGGGAGTGTAGGGTGTAGCAATATCTATCCATCTATAAGTATAGGTTATACACGGTGCTCGTGAGCATTTTGCAATTCCTGAGCATATTTAGAGTATTTAATGTTATATAAAATTTCTTGGCTTTGGCTTGGTTCCAGAGATAATTAACCTTTTTTCGAAATAAGTTTTTCGACGTAACTCGTCATAAAACTTCTTTTTGATTACAATGCTACCATCAATGTGTTCTAATATTACCACGCCTTTTGCCTGACAATCAAAAGCAAGAATAGACTGGACGAAAAAACCTGTCCCTAAAACAATAATTAAAAAAATTAATTGTAACAAATTGTTGTTATGATAAAAAGTATTGGAAATGTTAAAACGTATTCTAAAAAAAAAGAAAAAAAGTTTTTTTTTGGTGGAATTTGACATTAGGTCTCATAATATTTTTTGTTTATTTTGATATCTAGAATACATAGTTAAAATCTTTCGCAATGATCGCGAGCACCGTGTATATGATACAATAGACTGTTCAAAGTGCTTTGGTCCTTTTCTGCTAAATGTAAATAGGTAGTCATAGTACTTTACTGCACATCATATGGTGATAAAGAATCACGGGATCACGGAAACCTACGCAAGTACCTACACACATAGTCATACCAACCTAATATCCCTTTAATAGTCAACAGATAATGAAATTAGCGCTTCGCCGTCCCATGTCACGCGACGACGCGATAACGCGTCCTGAAACTGCCAGGAGCGACAACATCGTCTTATCTGACTCTGTCAGGTCTGCCAGCAGAGCCAGGTCAACTGGCTATGTAAAGTTTTCTGATGGTATGAATATTATATTTTTCCCTGATTGTCGTTGTCTTAAGGTTCATGAAAATGCTGTTCTTTTATTTTTATGTCCTATAATTTGTTACCAATCCTTTTTTAAGTGAGTGTGATGACATTTGTGCAGTTTTATGGATGAACAGAGCCTAATACTTTCGTCCGCAACAAAACTCGTAAATTTGTGTGAACATTCGTTGATAAAAGATTGATGATGGGCAGCAGCGTCATCATGGTGGACACGCTACTGCAATCGCCAATTTGCTTGCCCGTTGCGTGGCCTAATGTGTCAACACGCAATTACGCATACGAGGAGAGGCCTATGTTATATTCTAGTTGACTGAGATAAACTGATGATTTATTTACTTATTTATTTAAACTTTATTGCACATTATGATGATGATGTTGTTGATGATGCGTCCACATTTCAAGGTAGGTAAATACGAATAGATATATATTACATACCTGGGATAACTGGGGGCAAGTTATAGGGATTTGATATAGATTAAAAAGATGTCGATATAATTGTAATAAAAGATGATTCTCGATTACAGTACAGAGGTTCGATGTCATATCTGATATCGGGCCTCTTCAGATAGTAAAAGTATGCAGATGTCATTTTAATCAAATGACATTTTAAATATTGATATTTTAATATTAATTGTATATTTTGAAAAATATTTTAAAATAAACGCGTAACGTACCCGTTTAAATTTATTTGAAGAGTATGTACCTAATATTTATTTATGCCGAATAACATTTTGATGTTGTCATTCACAGTAACATCGATATATTTTTAGTCGATAAAATATTTTGCTACATCACTTTCGTATAAATGCCCCGAGTTATCCCAGGTATATATTAGTTTCTTTGAAGTTTGTGTTAGCCATACTATACAGGGTTATACAGTTTATGTATACAGATAAGGGTTATTTTTCAATCCACAGATAAAATTATCCAATATCCAAAATTTTCACTAGTCGTTTCTCAAGTTATAAGAACGAAAATGACAGAGCTAACATTAAATTTATCTGACAGACAGTCGGATATTATTAAATGGTAATTGAAGTAACAAACTAGAATTAAGTGGGCTATGGAAATTTTAAATCAATAAAATAAAATAAATCTAGAATTAACTTTGTTTTGAATCGAAATAAAAGCGCAAAATACAACTTTTTTTTTCTAAAATAGTATTAGGTACTCACCTACATTCAATAGAATAAGATACCTTCAAAATAAGTTTTTGGGTGGCTAGAGGATAAAATATACAAGCAGCAATTTTATAAATAGGTACCTACGACAACAAATGCGTAATTTATTCTCGTCAACACCTATCATCGTTCATCATAGCTCATCAACCCTTGTTTTTCTACGAATCACGAGACCGAGCCAAGCGATATCAAACAAGTTAGCATTTGCTAACATCAGATAAGGTAACAAAGGCAGGTAAAGGTCTCGGTACTAATGAATGAAACGCCTATAAATAGCACTTTAGTGTAGGGCATTTGTTAATGTATAAGTCTAAGGGCCTACGCTAACTTACGCGGACGCCCGCCGCGTGTGCACGCTTGCGGGTCCCGCTCCGGACCCCCGCCGCGGGCCAGCGAGTCCGCGACGGGCGCCCGCGACGGGCACACGCCTAACTTAGCGCTGAATTCAAGAAACAAGTCCGCTCCGGAGTGCCCGCCGCGTGCGCACGGAGCGGCCCCCCGCCGCCCGCCGCGCGGATTAACGTCCGTCGCACGCGCCCGCGCCAGTTAGCGGTGTCTATACAATTTCTTTAAGACGGGCGTCCGTTGCGCGTAAGCTAGCGTAGGCCCTAAGGCCTGACTGGCCGGAGTAGACGCTTGAGCGGGGCTTCCATGTTAAGGTGCGTTCAAACCAAAAGAGCATTCGCTATTCTAACCCCACACTCTACGGAATTCGATCGTTACACAAAACGTGATTGGTTGATTTCGTAGAACAGGGGATAGGACAGCGAATGCTCTTTTGGTTTAAACGCACCTTTAAACAAATGCGCGTGGCCTGAGTGCGCGCCATCTATAGTACATTGTGCATAAAGGGAGGTATCTAAGTACGGAATTACTAACGAGAGTGTTAGAGCTTTTAATGACTCGAGTTAGTATTCCGCTTGCCGACCGTGATGCATACAATGTTTTTCATCACACTTGCGGACAAAACAAAACAAGTTTTAAAACAAAATATTGCTCTATGACGTACAGACATTTCTATTAATACCTAGGGAATTTCACTTTTCTGTTACTCCCGCAACGCATGCAAGCAATGGCGCGCTTAGACAGCAAGTGTGATGAAAAATTCTTTAGACACTTGAAACGCCGCTGCACGCCACGCTAGTCGCGCCGCTCGACGCTCATCACTCAGGGCTTACATAAAGCGTTATAAGGAAGAATAATGGAAATAATAATAATATAAGCCTTTATTGACAATCTTTCAGTGTCCAAGTTATATATAATACAATATGTTTAATTCAGCACTGTGTTCTTAGTTTCTATCATCATCATCAGCCTATGATAGTCCACTGCTGGACGTAGGCCTCTCCTATTAACTATTGGTATAGACGCATTAGGAGGTAAATGCCCATAATCGCCACGCTGGGCAAGCGGATTGGGCTTAGTTTCTATAGTAGTTTTAAATTCCTTCTTCTGTTATTATGTTCCGTGTTTGATTGTCTTGTTTTTTAGCATAGGTCTCCCCAAGATACTTCCATGTTGGCCTTATTAATGGAAATAGTTATAAATAAATAAATATTTCAGGACATCTTACACAAATCAAACTAATCCCACGGTAAGCTCAATTAAGGTTTGTGATGTGGGTACCGAGCGACAATATACAGGATGGTACGGAACGACGATCCTTCCCGCTACCGACCGTGTCTACCAACCATTACGATGAACTTTCAGTATGGGACCAACCTGTACCTACATATGTACATACTATCAAGTATTCTTTTCCGCTTGTAACCTGTACATTGCGGCAGACATGCTGTAGTTTCAGACAACGGGCGGAAACAATAGCGTCCGTGGAACAAAAACGGTAGGATACTAGATCTCCTTGAAACATGACTCGCTTATGAGACGCGAAGAGTACCATAGTTGATACCTTTTATTAACCGACTTCAAAAAAGAGGAGGTTCTTAATTCGACTGTTTTTTTTATTGGTACTCGATATCTCCGAGAATCGTGAACCGATTTTCTATTTTTTTTTCACCGAGTCCGAAATAGCCCCGTTGGCAACAAGTCGGGATCTGATGATTGGAACTTGGAGAAATCGGTTAAAGTCGTTTTTTTTATTTTAATTGGTGATTATCACAAGGGAATATGATACCCAGGTAATAAGTTGGTTGTTAGGAAATTGGCAGAGGGAAATCGTGGAAGAGAAAAGAAACAAATAAAAAAGTACAAGCTCAAGTCTTATCAGAAGGCAAAGGATAGAAAAGTCGAGAAATGACTCCATCGACAGAGAAGTAAGTGAATCTCTTAAATTGAAGAAGAAGAAAAAAGACATTCATCAAGCTGCGCAAAACACGATGTCTTAATAACCGTCAATTTTTCATACTTGAGCCGAAACTGTTATTAAAGAAATGCCGATGTATAAGTACAATTATGGTCCTTCGAGCCGGATTCGCAGTAATGTGCACACATGAATAGTACAGTTAGTCATTTAGAGGACTTCTATTTTAGCGAGCGCAGCGGAAATTCGTCAAAAATTATAATTCGAAAACTTCGGAAGTATGACGCAGTTTCTGGGAGATTTTTCCTCCTCTGTGGTCTTTATTTTCGTTCAGCGGGCAGTTTAACTGTAAAACGCCTTAGATCAATATTTTTTCATCTTTGAGGTGTATTGGAATATACAGACTGGATTTTCCAGGATTTACCTGACCTGTATAAAGACTATAATAATAAAACTAAACGACTACAATGTAACTGATATTATAATCTCTAAAGTTGAATATACAAGAAATCTCAAGACGCAAATACAATAAAAAGAAATACTAATAAAATTTGGATGCGGATGCTCTGCAAGCAATACGGATCAGATAGGTACAGGCGGCAGTAATTATAAATTCCACTCTTTTAACCACCCAGCAACTTGGGCCCTAAGTTAGATTTGAAATATTCTTTTGATACATTTTCTGTTTTTTACTTTTATGTACATTTCATAAAGGTCTAACCTAAAACTGACGTCAAGGGGCTAAGAGGATTAAACATGAGTGTGGTTTTATGAAACGAGCCGTAAGCAAGTTTCATAATAAGATCACACGAGTGTTTAATGCCTAATTATGTACAGTCACATACATAACTTTATCTCCATCCTTATCATAAGTTTAGAATGATAATTTACCTTTATTTACATTGATATTCACTAAGTAAAATACCTCTAAATATAACAATTCAAATCAGTTGAAATTACTCAATTTGTGTAAGAATATCCTATAATAAATATGTATAGAAAAAAAAACATAACCAAAAAGAAGTTGACTTTATAATGTTAACATTAATGTACTGACACCGATACTTTAATGTTAATATTATGATGCATTGTACTTTAATGTTAACATTATAATACAGCCACAGACACCGGTTTCTTAATATATTTAAGTCATTACATTACCGCTTCTGAATATATAATAGGATAATTATGATATGGAAGTAGATAAAATCAATAAAATGATAATACTGTGTTCGAAGCAAATAAAAAATCTTTGAATAGATTTAAAGCCAGCCTACCCGGTACTGCGCAATTACTCGCATTAAACTCGTATTACATCCACGAGTAACCAATAGCTCATTTAAATATCAAAACAATATAATTTAGTCACACGTTCATCACGCGAGAATGCGTGAAATGTTGTGGGCGTACCTATAAAATAATGTATTGATGAATGCGCAAATATGCCGCCTATTGCATTGGAAGCTGTTTATTTTGGTTTAAATATAATTAAACAAATAAATGGGATCAAAATATCAAGTGGAATTTGGCGAAAAAGCCGGATGTTTAAATACGTATCGTTGGCGCTTTATTTGGTTACTTGTGTGTTTTTCTAATTTAAACATAGATATCTTATGACATGACGTATGTTTTCACATTTAAAACGTAGTAGTATTTACGATATCCTATTTCGTCCCTATTTGCCATGACAAGTTACAAAAGAGCATATATTTTGAGTGGCTTTATAGCTTGTGAGGAAATAGGCTCATAAATATTTCTATATAACATATCTATGCGTTGAATTGCATGCTGCATGTGCATATTCAGGATATTTCTCGAACAGACGTTATCTCAGAGCTATGAATTGTATTTTCTTGTCTGTCATTTTGAATTAAAGATTGAAAAAGATGATAAATAAAATAATTAATAACATTTAAACGTATTGTGAACCAAGACCAAGTGGCTGAAGGGTGCAAGCATCAGCCGCGAAAGCTGAGCACGTGGGTTCGATCCCCACCTCGGACGTAAGTGCTCTTAGTCGTTTTTTCTTTGGTATATGACATCCAATATTTATAATTAATAATATTTAATTATGAATAATTTTTAAATTTATTTATAAGCGTATTTTAGATTGTAAATCGATTATAAACGGCAGTATAACAAATCGTAAATAAAGTGTAGCTCTAGTAAACATGTAATTTGGAATTATGCATGAATGTGTATTACAAATTCCAATTGTGTTAACCTTTTGGATGCCAGTTACTTATATACCGGCAACGCAGTTTCAAAACAAAGACCGATATACAAGTCACGGTCCACAGAGCATTATATACCTACACGCACGCGCTTAATGTTCAAATTCAGTTTTGACACTTCGGTGACGTTGCGTCTGGAGTGACAGCTTTTGTATTTGACGTGGGGTGGAAAAGGTTTTTCGATGCTTTGAGCTTTCCATTCGAATATTAAAAAAACGTGGAATAATAGGTAACGTTAATTTCTGTATATGGCTGTCACAGGGTCAAAAACATTTAATAGTACCTACTACCTAGTTACCCACCCTCCAAATTAATTGTATTATTTTTGTTAGTCTTGACTGTACATAATCATAAATTCCATACACCGCTCAGTAGGTACTTCACATGTAATGTTTATTTATTGGTATTTTTTCATTGTTCATGATACTTAAATTAAAATATTACTGAAGTCACTGAAACAAATATACTTATCCTATTCAAGGATTTTCTTGTATACTTAAACTCATAATATTCATTAAGTATTACATAACTCAGAGTTTAGATACCAGCTTGTGTAAATAATGTGAAACGGTGACAAAACACACTATTATAGCGTAGCGAATTTATTTATGAAAAATGTATTCCTGAAATGCAATAAATATTAAACATAAGCGTTAATCAAAAATAACTCAGTTGAGTATTATGTGCTATATCAAACTAATTTTATAACTACGTCGAGGAAAACTGGATTTAACCTAAAAATGTGTTCCAAAATAGAAGCGCGCGCATACTGATCGATCACGTAAAGCAAACAAACACGCCATATTGAGCCGGCAATATACAGGATGGTCCAAACCTTGACGTCAAAAAATTTTTTTTAGATTCCTCACGTCATGAGCTATCAGAATATACCCCATGTATGTTAGCCGATTTTTTGTAGTTTTCGAGTTATGAATTTTTGAAAAATTTTTTTGAGAAAATCTGGAATTAAGAAATTTATTAATAAAAAAAAATCTGTTGGGTTTTTTAACTAGTTTCTTTTTGTAAAAGTATTACTACAAATAAAGCATTTACTGAAAAAAAAATAGCGTCCTCACTTTGATACAAGTAGGATAAAAAATACCAAATTCAAAATTTTACGCTAAAAACGCATCAAAATAGCATGAATGTACGTAAATAAAAAAAATAAAACATATCCCAAGGATTTTTGGTAATGTAAAGACTGCCCTAGACCTTAAACCTTCGTAAAAGCAAAACAAAAGTGATACTTAATAATGAGGATTTTTCGGAGTAGTCGGTCAAATAAACTTAAAAAAACTTCTAAATTTTTAATTTAAAAATAAAGTGAAATTTCGTCTGTTTTGTTGTTCTAATCAATAAACAAAGACAGAAAATACCACGAAAACTTAATTTGTGTAGTTATTCAAATCATTTTTTACTACTTTAAAATTTTAAGCTTTTTGTGTTTTATTTTGACCGACTACTCCGAAAAATCCTCATTATTAATTATCACTTTTTTTTTGCTTTTACGAAGGTTTATGGTCTAGGGCAGTCTTTACATTACCAAAAATCCTTGGGATATGTTGTATTTTTTTTATTTACGTACATTAATGCTATTTTGATGCATTTTTAACGTAAAATTTTGATTTTGATATTTTTTATCCTACTTGTATCAAAGTGAGGACGCTAATTTTTTTGTCAGTAAATGCTTTATTTGTAGTCATACTTATACAAAAAGAAAATATTTAAAAAACCTCATAGTTTTTTTTAATCAATAAATTTCTTCATTCCAGAATTTGTCTAAAAAAAATTTTTCAAAAATTCATAACTCGAAAACTACAAAAAATCGGCTAACATACATGGGGTATATTCTGATAGCCCATGACGTAGGGAACCTAAAAAAAATTTTTTGACGTCAAGGTTTGGACCAGCCTGTATAATTTACGGAATTCCATATGTCGGTGTCACCAAGGTAAGGATGGGTTTCCATGAGGCATATTTTGTATATGTATGAAAACATACGGATAATAGTATTTTACACAATCGTGGAATAATAGAGAGCTTTTCAGTTGAGTACAGTGTTTAGGCAAACCTTGATTATCAAAAAAAACCGGCCAAGTGAGAGTCGGACTCGCGCGCAAAGGGTTCCGTACCATTATCAATTTATTATTAAATAAATACAGTTAAATCAACCTACCTCAAAAACTATAGGAGATAATTTAATCAAACCAAAAATCGTTGATAGAGTTTATTAATGTGCATAACATATATTTTTTTTAGAATTTTATATCGCGTAATTTGAAAAATAGAGGGGGGGACACATTTTTCAGACTTTGAGAGCTGATATCTCGATAACGATTTTGTTAAATAAAAATGAGATTTATAAACCTTCATATCATTTTCAAAGACCTTTCTATTAACACGCTTATATACAACTAAAAAAAAATTTCTATACCTCAGTTACGTGTATGGAGGGCCCCCACCCCAATAGTTTTTTTTACAATTTAGTATCATAATCCTGTAGCGGTTCATACAACACATATCCTTACCAAATTTCGTTACTGTAGCATTTATAGTTTCCGAGTAAATCGGCTGTGACAGACGGACATGACGAATCTATAAGGGTTCCGTTTTTGCCATTTTGGCTACGGAACCCTAATAAAAACCAAGTTATCAAATCAAAAGTACTCCTAAATATGTTTAATATATGTAAATAGTAATAAAATTATTCGTAATAGAGTCGTAATAATCTAAGGTAAAGTGCTAAAATTTAACATCTGATAATTATTATTATGTCTCAGCGCTCTGAGTCTCTTCAAAAACCTATCTAAGAGACTCAGAGACGCGGGAGACCCAAAGGCTGGCGGCTTCCTCGCTCAACGCATTAGCTTGGCAATCCAGCGAGGAAATGCTGCCAGCGTCCTGCGTACCATGCCGCAGGGGCCCTGTTTTAGATTTAGTTTAGTAATACTTTTAATCTTTTAACCGCCGTGAATTTTTAGTCGTGCGTGGCCGTAACGCCACTAATACAAAATTATAGATCAGGGTGTTTAGACAAGTTGCCAATCCCTAACGCTTAATGTCAATCGTAAACGAAAGGCAGCTAACTGTCTTTGTCGCACTAATATGAAAGAGTGACAGAGAGGGAAAACTACGATACGCTACCAAGCGTTAGCGATTGGCAACTTGGCTAAGCATCCTGAGGTTGCATTTGAATGGGACCAATGTTTACATCATAAAAAGTTAAAAACCAAATCAGACCCTTATCTTATTTACTTGACTTTGGCCAGGTGAACTGGATATTGATATATCAGACTACGAGGGCTGTTCCGAAAGTTTTTAGTTGCTCCGGTTCTATTCATGCGATTTCAATAAAACTTACACCATTTTGAGGGATATTTCAATGACGCTTTAGGCGGTGTAAATTTGTTTTAGTAAAGATTTTAGATATTTTTATTATTTTTTTTTTACTAAGACGTGTCGAGCCTTACTCCAATGACCATGATACCGGTTTTTAAGACACTTTTTTAATGAGATGCTATGAACATCATTCGCTTATAAAACTATTTTATTTTATAGGTACTAGTAATTGAAAATATTTCCGTTATTTTTAAGTACAAATTACGTGATATCCTTTTCTTTAATTATAAATGAGTAGGCATCGAAAAAAATCGTAAACTCCAAAATTGGAATTTCGAATATTGTAAAAATCATCATTCAATCAATAATCATTTTTGTTCAATTATAATTTAAAAAACGCAAAATGAACTAAATTATTTATCCCGGGTATATTTTAGTACAGCTTTCAAAGATTTTTATACGAAATATGCTTCAATGTGTCAAAAATTGCCAATTTCTCCATACAATGTTAAATTTCATACAAAACAGCTTTTTGTAAAAAAAATATAATAAAAAAACTATTCCCATCACATGCATAAATTTACTAACCATAATAAGTATTGAAATGTACCTCACAATGATATAAATTTAATTTAAATCGCATGAATAGAACCGGAGCAACTAAAAACTTTCGGAACAGCCCTCGTACGGCGGTTAAAAGGTAAAAATATTATTTTGTATGTAATTGTAGTTTATTTCAATAAAATATATCATTATTGTTGTTCATTAGTAATACAGCTACAAACATACGTTGGCGGTTTCATTCGTAACTCTTCGTAGTCTCGACTCTCGAATAAATAATTATAATACATAATTCATTTTAAATTCAAAACTTGGATGTATCCCCGCCGTTATGAATCGAGTCGACACGTGCGCAGGAGTGATATTCCGGGCAATAAATATTTGCTTTACTCAGAATGCTTCACGGGAAACCGTAATTATTTCTAATTGAGACGCTTTGATGAGCCAAATTAAATTTAAATAATAACAACCACTAAAAAGTATGATATAATGGCTAATTTCAGTATGACGTGAGATATTGTTTATTTTTTGCACGATTATAAAATTTATAAAGAATTAGCTTGGCATAATATACCGAATATTTGGGCTGTGTCTAGAAACTTCAGAATATGCCTTAATTGACGTTTCCTGGCATGGAAAATGTAGTCGGAAATACAAAAATGCTTGCTTTTCAACCACTATGTATTTTCGTATACCTACTATATATTTCGTATTTACTACAAATACCAAGTTTTAAGCCGGAGACATACTCTAGTGTCAGTGTTTTGTTCTAAGTTTTACGTGGCTTCTCAATTAATAGATATTTAATAAGGGGTTATTCTACTGCGGACATGTATGAGTAACACATTTCTGACCGTTACGAATTATTTCAAAACGAATAGGTAATCTGACACAGCTCACCTAATAGATGGCGTTGATCATAATTATCTCTAACGTGACAATTATCTCTAAAGCGTTAAATGAAAAATAAGTAGTCCTGAAGTGTCGGTCGCCTATATAGAATTTTTCAATTTAGCCCCATTCTTTACCCATAGTTTGGTTTGCGAGACCATAGATGGCGTTCATCTTAATTATCTTCAACGCAGCTATTCTGACTTTGCTCGTCCTCGAGCGGCATAAAACACATAATCGCCGCCGCACAACAGCGAGGCTTGTAAAATTTGTGCTTTTTTTACTGACAGTTTAGTTTTTAAGCCTATAGATGGCGTTGATCCACTTCGGCCATCCTCACATTGCAAGTCCTTAAGGAAACATAACAAAAACAAAGTACTACTACTATTGACGGTGTGACGGTCATCTAACCGGCTGGCACAAGACGGCGGAGCTTGTAAATATAGCGCAATTTATTATTGACAGTTTGGTTTGTAGGACCATAGATGGCGTAGACCCTATGAATCCTATATCCAACTCGGCCATCCTGACGTGGCACGTCCTCGAGGCAAGTGAGGCAACATAACATAAATAAAGTACTATGGCCTCCTTATGATCATCTAGCCGCCGGTGCAAGACGGCGGAGCTTGTAAATATCGCGCAATTTATTATTGACAGTTTGGTTTGCAGGTCCATAGATGGCGTTGATACTATGAATCCTATATCCAACTCGGCTATCCTGACGTGGCACGTCCTCGAAGCAACATAACATAAACAAAGTACTATGGCCTCCTTATGATCATCTAGCCGCCGGTGCAAGACGGCGAGGCTTGTACATTTCGCACAATTTATTATTATACCATAGATGGCGTTGATACTAAGAATCCTATATCCAACTCGGCTATCCTGACGTGGCACGTCCTCGAGGCAACATAACATAAACAAAGTACTATGGCCTCCTTATGATCATCTAGCCGCCGGTGCAAGACGGCGAGGCTTGTACATTTCGCACAATTTATTATTATACCATAGATGGCGTTGATACTAAGAATCCTATATCCAACTCGGCTATCCTGACGTGGCACGTCCTCGAGGCAACATAACATAAACAAAGTATGTACTACTACTCCTTATGGTCATCTAGCCGTCGGCGGGAGACGGCGAGGCTTGTACATTTCGTATAGTTTATTATTGACAGTTTGGTTTGCAGGCCTATAGATGGCGTTGATCCACCTCGGCCATCCTGACATGCACGTCCTCGAGAAAACAACATAAGTGTACTCACTGCTCATGGTCGTCTAGCCGCCGGCGCACGACGGCAGGGCTCGGCGCGAGGAGTCGCTGCGTGTCGGGTGCGCAGGCGCGCGCGAAGGCCGCCGCCGCCTCGGCTGCCGCTTCGTCGTCGCATAGCGACGTGTCGTCCTCCGCTGCGACAAACGATTGATATCATTAGAATATTAATCTATTTTGGACGCTTAAAGTACACAACAGAACTGGTTTAAGAATAGTAGATTACATGCCAAGGCCGTTTAAGTGGGAAATGTCTCGGATGACGTGTAATTGTAGGCAGAGGCGAAGTCGAGGCCGACATACATGTGATCCGAGGCTTTCCCATTTAACGGCTGAGGTGTGTATATATTTTTTCTGCTCAACGGAGCCGGCAGGCGGCGACTTAGTTTAGCGCAACGGCCGGCAAAGTGCTGTTAGCGAGCCGGAGGGCAGAAAACAACATTATTAAAATTATAATAGTTTAAAGCATTACTGAAAAAGCTTCCACTCAGCTTGGTGTCAACTTGTCAATGCATCTTTTGGATTCCTTGACGCTGGTCTTCCGTGGAAGCCCTTTCGAACGAGCGCGAGTGGCACGCTTTACAATATAAATTTAACCTTATTTTATTATTACTAAAACAGATATTGTATTTATAAAATGAAACAATATTAACAACTTCGTGAACTTAACACTAAACCTTCTTAAGCTAATATGGGTTTAGCATAAGGCCTGAGTGCCGAGAGCCCAGTGGCGCAAACGATAGGGCGTGTGTTGGCGTCCAAGATATTTGAACGGCGAGCACTTTCATATTTCATATTCAGAGTTTACTAGAAACCTCTTCAAAAAGTTTTTATACATTGATTTACTATTTATTTAATGTAGTCAAAAACACGCGAGCAGTAACTTCATCGCTTGTTATTTACATCGCTCGTGCGTGTTCAAATCTCTTTATAACTTGACCGCTCAATTTTGTAGACACTTGACAAACTAGTTTTAGTATTGTCAAAATGTACTAAATAGGTAGTCTACGTATTATTGTTATATTTTTTTATATGTACCTTATTTTATTCTATTCAGGATAACAGTTTGTATAAAATCATTCATAAATTTAGTTATTTACAACTCCTTGTAGTTTTGTTGCCTTAATTTCCGCAATTTAATGTGGCGATAAAAATAAGTGCCAAAGTAAACAATCAGTGTCAAAACCTGCAATGCGCCACTGATAGGACCCGGAATCCGTTGTTTGATCAGAGATACCATCACTTGACGTTAACACCTCTTCAAATATTACTAAACACGCATCTTTCTTCCTTATCTGGGATTGTGTAAACATCAGATAATTTACAATATTATTTTATGGTTAAACAGTATTGTTTTATTTGCAAGGAATCGCCCCCCGCAAATGTAGTGCAAAAAATGTAGAGAACTTAATTGGTGAATAATACCATAATTTCCAAACTGTACTACCAAATAAAATATAAATAAATAAATATCTTGGGACATCTTACACATAATGTGTAGAAACAAAACCTAAAACGTTTCTAATTATAACTAAATACGTTTGTAATAAGAGGAAAACTGGAATATTCTAAAATACTGTGTTAATTCTACGAATTGATAGTTAGACATACAGGCGAATTGCAATCAACACGAATTGAGATCGAATTCTAAACATATTTCGTAAATTGAATTACGCACGCTATTGTACCCAATTTTGACGCCACTGATAAGACGTTTCATTGTAACATAATAATATGTATAGAATTTAAAACAATGCACTGTCAATTTCGTCACTTACGGTCGTATACGAACGCCGGATTCAGCATGTTATCACCAGTTTCTGAACGCGACCAAAACAAAGCAACATGGCGCGGAAACCAACTGTCAATGTCACTTCACAAACGTCAAACACGTCCGAAATAACAATAGCATTGTTTTGATGTTATACAACTTGAATAAGACTGCAGATACTGAAACTTATTATTATATAACTGACAACACACCACGACAATGACCTAGACTGTACTAGTGTACACTATTAAAACCTAGATTAAGAGCCATTGTATGTAAATCGAGAAAACACCATAAAACTGCGATCTCGCCGGTTGTTTAGAAAAAACTACTGGCTGTAAAAAATATTGTGCTGACATTATCTTCGGCAACGTGGTGTAAAGGCATGTTTAAACAGATTTTTAAAAACGTTATCTTGTTTGGTGATAGAATTATAGAGGGGATTGTAGCAATGTATTTAGTCATAATGACCAGTAATATAATTAAATGACGAATTATTATTAACGAAAATAATAATTCTATTAACCAATTATAGCCTGAATTTTTTCACGTCTCAGAATTGGCAAATATTTAGAATATTTTATCTGAGGTCAATTTAGGTGATATGCTTTATCAGTTTTTTACTTTTCCAAACAAAAGTCGGTGCCATTTCATACAAAAAAACTTTTTTGGGTCGTTTGTTTGCTATACACTGTTGTATAAAAATCTAAAAACAAGTTTCTTCCTGGATTTATAGTTTTTTGCTTCACTACCTCAAGAATACGCTGTGGAACTTAAGTATTCGGTTTCCCCATGATACACCGTGTATATTCAAATTCAATAAAATGTGAGCCGTTTTAGCAAAACGTCCCACTTTGTAACCGTAACCATAGAGACCCTTTGACAGTTAATTTATATAAAAATACATGCAAATTTCGTCTTAATGGTTAGTGACAAGTGGGACGTTTTACTAAAGAAGCATTCCATGGGCTGTCCCGTACAAACGCGTATATATTTTGGTAATTTGAGTTTTCTTTCGAGTTGTTGGTTAATTTTTGACACCTTTGGTCACGAAAGAGAACTTCGATAAACCCACAATTTTCAGAAAAACCGTGTTTGTACGGAACATCGGTGGACTTTTTCATGGAATGCATCTAAAAAGGCTCACATAATATCGAGACTGACTATACTATCCGGCGGTCAAGGGAAACTGGTCAAGCGTACAACTTAAAAAATAGCTTCCAAAGACGATCGCATTATTACTATAGATCACACGGACTTATGCCCGTTTTCACCGACATCTCCTAAAGTTTAGGTGTCCCTTAGAAAAATTTAAGAAACTCTTAACTGTAAATTCGTTTTCACCAAGCGTCAACTGTCACCTAAAGCACTAAGTGGTCCCCTAAACTTACGGGCCCGACTATGGACCTCCTAAGTTTAAGTGGCGGTTCATTTAAAAAACTTCATTTATTTTTTTCTGATCGTTTGCCGCCAATTTGCATGGTCTTTTTTACTCACTCAACCGCAATGGACGATATTTTTAATTTGTTGGATAATTTAGACGCGATTGAAGATATTGAAAATATTTTCTATGTATTTCGGAGACCACGCCTAATTAGAGAAAGGCCAAATTACTTCGAAAAGTACGATGATGTCGATTTTGTTCGGAGGTACAGGTTGACAAAAAATAGTGTACTATTTTTGTTGGAGAAAATTGAGGCTGTTTTAGAATTTCCGGATAGCAAGTAAGATAAATGAGAAGTGTCTGTTCAAAAGGGGATACCTAATTACTTACATTTTTGATATTTTTTGTGTTAGCGACGTACATTTTTCTGGATAATCTGGTCTGGTCTTAACTATGTTCTATTGAATACCCACCTACATTTATTTTTCAGGAATAACTCAGTGTCACCAATAAATCAATTACTGATCGCTTTACGTTTTTACGCTACTGGCAACCATTTACTCGCAGTGGCAAACATGGGAGGGATAAGCGTAGTAAAATTGTGAAACGGGTATCAGAAGCTATTGTGAGCCTTCGAAAAGAATTTATTAGATTTCCAGAGACCCATCAAGAACAGGCAAAAGTGAAATATATTTAAACATCGAGCGACGACAGCGAGTTGACGTTTACTTTTTAAACAACGGAAATAAGTATTCAGCCAAAACTCCGCAATTGTATTCCATTTTATTTACGAATATTTGAATAAACTTGGACAATTTAGGGATAAATAACTATAATAAAGTGCCTAGAATAGTTTTTTTATTTATTATTTCAATATTTTTAATAAAATTAAATGAATCGGTAATCACCGAAACTTTTACGGTAAATTTAGAAAAAAAAAGTATTACTTAGCAAGGAAGCCCCTAGTTAAGTTACACTTACGTTGGTGAAACAAAATTTAAGTAGGGAGTCGATTTAAGGGAAGCCTTAACTTAAGTCTCTCTTAGCTAAGTGACAGTTTACGGGATGTCGGTGAAAACGGGCATTAGTTTACTAGATTAATTTGGACCTAAAATAAAATAAAGTATCCGTAGGCGCAGCATGTGTACCTCTTTATGTAAACGCGCTTAGTTGACGAGATAAAAATATGTCGTTGGAAAATATATGGCGTTATGTTTCGGCGTTTACCGCAAGTTGACTCTAGGAATCGGCGCGAGTTTAAAATGGCATTGTAATGTTGTAGTCCAGCAAACAAAGTTTGCCTTGAACAAATATGTAGGGGCAAAGCTGACCGCCCAGAAACTTTGTACTATGTATAACATTATAACATCAGTATATCTCAGTCCACTGCTGTACGTGGTCGCATTAAGGAGCGTGCAGACCGAAAGAGCATTCGCTGTTCTAGCGCCCGTTCTAAGAAATCAACCAATCACGTTTTGTGTACCGATCGAATTTCGTAGAGTGGGAGGTTAGAACAGCGAATGCTCTTTTATTTTAACCGCACCTTTAGGAGGTAATGGTAATAATGCCCATAATCGAAACGCTAGGCAAGCGGGTAGGCGATCGTAGTAGTGCACAAAAGTGACATAGTTTCCTACAAGAAGTTATCCAGTACGCTCTACTAACATTTCATGGTGACCCACTATGGAAAGGCCACTTAACTGTCAAAAAATCAAAGTTCTGGATTCCAGCCTCAGCGCCATTATATTATTGTACGAAAAATTCTGTACAAGAAAAAAATACACAAAGATAGTGCTATAGGGTAAAGGAGAACATAACCATAGCAACGAATGATAAGAAATAAATTATTGACCCATAAAGCCATTTTGGAATAGTACATTACGACACAAGTACAAAAAATATGTTTCCTTTTTGCACGTGTCTCGTACGACGTTTTTCAGTACAGATACTACAGTGGCCCTCCGAAGTTTTGGACCCGACGTAAAATGAGCCACTTCTCGCATTAGAGCCTAAAAAAGGCACCATCTGTACTAAAAAAAGTTTTTTAATCATTTTCAAATGTAATTAGAGTTAAATTAAATAGAACACTTTCAACATTAGGGTTAATTCAGAACTACACATTAAAAGCCGAGATATCCGTAGCCGTAGGCCGTACCATGAGATTTCGTGGCGTTATTTACGCGCGTTTACTTTCTATCCATCCCGCTCGCCCTTGCGGGCCTTGCGTATTGGCGCGAGCGAGCCGGATAGAAAGTAAACGCGCTAATGGCGCCGCGGTAGCTCATGGTATGGCTACTGAATGTAATACCGGTATCATTGTATGAAAATAATACCGGTAAACAGGGCCGGATTTAGAGGTTGAGAAGCTTCGGGGCAACAAAGGAGTGGAGGCCCCCTGGCCCCCAATTATTTTCCAAATAAAGTAGACAATATTTTTCAGTCAAGTTTTTCAATATTTTTTTTTTGTGGAAACAAGTATAGATTATTTTATTATTTAACAAACATAAATAAAAGGGCCAAGGGCTTTTGACGGTTACAAGAAAAATAAAGAAAACTCACACTAGCCACTTGCAAGGTAGAACAGTGAAAGAAAATTTTCTATAGTGAAAACTGCGTAAAATTTTTTTACTAGTGTTTACTAGTTGAAATGTTTTTTTTTTCGAAATTCTATTGTGGGGGCCCCTCTTTCCTGGAGGCCCCGGGGCTGTGCCCCCGGTTGCCCTCCCCTAAATCCGGCCCTGCCGGTAAACGATCCCTGCCTTTTCTTGACAAAACTAGGTTGCTAGACTATAGACAATAACAGTTCTCAGAACAGTCGCTTGACCAACAATGCGATACTAAATCCGCCAAAGGTCGGCAATAATTGATTAATAGTACAGTCGTAATCAAATATATTATATCGGAGCTGCCTCGGTGCTCTAAATTATCTGAACAAGTAGTCTACTGTGTGTACCTATTGATATTTCGCCGAAATATTTATCGCCTAATTTTACTTCCCAACCAACTTATGGCAGATTCACTTGGCATTTACCAAATCATTATTTGACAACTGATTTAGCCGAATTTTTATTTGGCAACTAGGTGGCTTATGATGGTCCCGTTTTATATATTTATCGTGCTACGCATCACATTCGCACTTACATACTTGTTAGAACCTGACGGCAACAACGACAAACGATTAAACACGGTACCATCATAAGCCTATAGGTTAGGTTGGGTTGGAATTTGGAACATGGTAATATGCGAAAGACGGCAGGCTCGGGGGCGCCTGCCGTCTACACAAGGGTCCCTGAGTAAGCAATGCGTGGGCCATGCGTCGCGAGCAACGAGGAGAAGGGAAGGAGGGATTGTTTCTTCTGGAGATGGGTCCAGAGCCCTGGACAGCCGCTGCGAGGTCGCGGAAGTGCGCTCAGGCGTACCCGGGACCTCGCTTTAAAGCGTCTTGGCGGCAGACCGTGGGGTTTTAGTGGGTAGACCAGGGCCTCATTAGCCCTGGGAGTCCCACATAACCACCCGGGTCCGTCCCCCGCGCCCGGGTGGTATGCGTATAACGCATTTCCCCACGAAAAAAAAATGGTAATATGCGAAAGATACGTCTGCGTAGCGTTGGTGTGCCACGTGATGATTCTGCCAAATAAACTATGGGAATAATAGTTTGGGAAGTGATAATATGCCGTAGCATTTTCGGACCCATGTTAGTAAACCAGTCCACTGCCATGCCAATATAGGCTTGCTCAGATTTTGTGACTTGGCCGCTTGATATATTTGATACGACTGTACTATGAAACGCCAAGATATTAATGGGAAATAAAATGTAAAATTAATCTGCCTCAACTGTCACGCACATACAAAATGATGCAACGTTGCTGACTTCGTCGAAGCATTGTTGCGATTTCAATAGTGTATAAAAGTTTATGATTATTCTAATTATACGTCTACTGTGGTGTCGAAATTTCCTCACTGATTCTGGAATTTGTAGTACTACCGTTAGACATTATAACTATAAATATAAGTAAACGGTTAAACAAAATTTTCATAGTAGGTACATTTCTGCACGGTCTGGCAATTGCTGCAAAATTGCTTTTTATGATATTCTTATGATATTCGTGTTGAAATGTAGGCTTTAAATATAAATAAATATGTGACCGTTGTAATAGCATCTAATCATGAATGCTACGTCATTGTCATCCTTTCTGAGTAATGATAATATCGTGACTAATTATAGTATTATGCGGAAGAGCTCTCTGTGAAATATGTTGATTTAATCTTTTAACGGGCAAGACTTAAAAAAATCCTGGGTTCAATCAAGCCTCAACGCCATTATATAGTAAAAAAAAATCTGTACAAGAAAAAAATGCAAAAAGATGCTATAGGGTGGTCGTTTTTGAGACCGGTGCCCTATAAAGGGTTAACTTTCGCGATTATCAGTATGATAATATATTTATATATTAATATATTTTAACGACAAATGGGTCTTAAAATCGCAAGGAATTTTGTCCGTGTGGAATCCTGTGATTTACAAATGTAAGCGTGGTGAAACATCCATGTGGAAGCCATTGAGTGTTGTGTGTTGGCCTAGTGACAACCCTAGCCTAGAAGTAGATAATCAAGACCAAGTGCCGGTAGTTCGTAAAACCCGCGAAGCTACGTGTTGATACATTTTCTCGCCAGCCTTTCTGCGACCATGGATGTAACGTTATGCCACTAGAAGGATAGGTACGTAGGTTTACGCGATAAGACCCGTTTATTAAATGGGGTAATGAGTACACATCATTTACATTACACATCAAGGTAATCAAAGTAAGAACATAAGCCTTAGATCATCAGCCTATTTCAGTCCACTGCTGCACATAGGCCTCTTCTGTGCGTAAGGATGCATTAGGAGCTAGGTAATGCCCATAATCGCCACGTTGGGCGAGTTGGCGATCGCAGTAGTGTGTCCACTATGACACCGCTGCCCGTCATCAATCTTCAATAAACAGTGGTCAGTGATACTTCAATCCCTTAGTCGACTCTTACGACACCCACGGGAAGAGTTTGCACGAGCATGAGTTATTAAAGTACTAATAAAATACTACCTACCAGTAGGTCTCGCTTTCAACTCCATATTAACCGTCACACTAGCGATGTCAGCCATTTTTAAAACAAACACTTCACTAAACAACGCGTGTGCAGGCTAACTATCGATCCTACTAAATGCGTCAATACACGATAACTAATGATTTATGTTATCAAGAGATAAGATAATAAAGACTATGCAGGTGGGGCGGGTTTTCTTCCAATATTAGACAAAGTCTTTGACCAGTGAGTTGCCAGTGATGACTTACGGTACTGAGACGTAGAAGAGAAAGTCTCAAAGTCACTGAAAGAGCAATGGAGAGAGCAAAGCTCGGAGTTTCCTTGCATGATCGAATCAAAAACTAGGAGATCCGCAAGAGGACCAAAGTCTCACACACAGTCGCATTGCTCTCAGAATTTGCTAGATTTAAGTGGCAGTGGGCTGGGCACATTGCCAGAAGACCAGATGGCCCATGGGCCCAGAAACTGCTGGACTAGCGACTACGAAACGGAAGACGCAGTGTGCACAGATCTCTACTTGACCTGGTCAAACTGGTCAAGGTCGCAGAAACCCGCTAGAGGCAAGCAGCACAGAACCGGTCATATTGGCGATCATTAGGGGAGGCCTAATGCCCTGCAGTAGACGTATTTCGGCTAAAATGATGATGATTAGACAAATACCATTTGAGACAGGAGGAACAAGAGTGTACTCCCGCCTGAAGTTTTCGCCAGCTGCTTCCCTGTTATAATTCTTTATTTTTTAAGATTTTAGGTCTTTGAAAGAATCACTTGAACTTTTGGATGTACCTATATTAGTTCATTTATGTTTTGTCCCTTTTTACTAAACGCTAATATCATATTGACAGATAAAGACAAACGAATAATTAGCTGATTGCGGTTTGATGGACTTTTATATATAAAGGCATTAATACTTTAAATAAAGGATCCCATTCACTTAGTAATACTAGGAATTCGACACAAAAACACACACGCAACTGAGTTTGCGATATTGATTGATAAAATGAGGACAAAATGAAATCTGGCCTTATCATTGCAGCAGTATGACTAATCGCTTTGTTGTGCTACTAATTAATGCCATTAATGGCAACGTCGTAATATATCGAGCCCTTTGTGAAAGTACAGTGGCTGGATGTTTTTATAAACAATAATGAATGTAATAGAATTAAGGTTCGTGAAATATAAATTGGTAACTTTCTACCTACATTATAGTAAAAATAAACATTCAATTTTTGAAAGATGTATGTATTATTTTAATGTTTGTTGAATAAATGAACTTTTTAACATTCAATTTATATTTCTCGAACTATACCAACAGAGTAGAGGCAAACGAAAGAGGAGATGGCGCGACGACATGAACACGTACGACGTGAAGTGGAGGGAACTGAATGCTTAGCCAAGTTGCCAATCGGTAACGCTTAGTAGCGTATCGTAGTTTTCCCACTCTGTCACTCTTTCATATTAGTGCGACAAAGACAGGTAACTGCCTTTCGTTTACGATTGACGATTAAGCGTTAGCGATTGGCAACTTGTCTAAACACCTTGACCATTGATTGACTATTGGAGGAAGAGAGGGGAGGCTTTTGCCCAACAGTGGGACACCAAATAGGCAATAAAAAAATGAATGTAACATTCGACAATGGATTTACAAGTAATTTATGCATTTATCTTTGAGTACAGGCCATATAGCGTAGACACCATTTTGTAAAGTCGATTACATTATACTTTCAGGCTTCCGCACCCAAAGGGTAAAACGGGGTACCATTACTAAGCCTCCGTTGTCTATCGATGCGCAATAATTATAACTAAGTAGTGTATTAATAGGCTATCTATTTATAATTCATACTACAATTGGAGCGCAGTATATTGGGTATCAAGTTAGTAGACCGAGTCCGGAACACCACGCCGCGCTCCAAGACCCAAATAGTCGATGTAACTCGGAAGGCGGCCAAGTTGAAGTGGGACTGGGCTGGTCATATCTGCCGAATGCCGAATGAGCTGTGGGCCAAGATAGCCACCCAGCTCAAAACGGGGACCTGGTAAAGGTCGCAGGAGTCCGCTGGATGCGGGTGGCGCAGGACCGGTCATTGAGACAATCTTTGGGGGAGGCCTATGTTCAGCTGTGGACGTCATTCGGCTGATATGATGAATCATAAAAAAAACATGTGTAAACTTCGTAACACAAAAGAATGACGTCGAATTTCGTTAGCGATTGGCAACTTGGTTACGTATTCTGATGTAGCGCCTAAGGAAATATGACGGCAATGTCACATGATAACTAAAAACTCGACACGCGTTATACTTTCATTATACTTGAGTCGTAAGGACTAGTGTTTTGTTTTGATTGGAAATTGAGCGGACATAACCTGGCTTCTAAATGTTATTAGCTTGTCTTTTAACATTGTTTTACTTATCGCTATTCGGATTTCGTTTATGATGTTTCTATAAGATATCTACTTAAATCCTAATGTTAAACAAATCTAATTTAGCAGAGCTCAATTAAAACAAGACTTTTAACTTATGCTATATGCTACTAATGGATTCTTGGGCAATATGGTGTCGTGTGGCGACAGCCGCAAGAATATATTTGTCACCACCTTAACTCTTCCCGCGGGTGTCGTAACAGTGGATTAAGGGATTGAGGTGATTGACATTTATTTGATATAAGATTGAAGATGGGTAGTAGCGTCATTATAGCGGACACATTACTTCGATCGCTGTAATGTAATGTAATCGCTGTAAATGTGGACATTTACCTCCTAATACACACCACACCACACACACCACTCGGTCAATGAATACGGGTCAAGTGGGTTTTTTAATGCAAACATGGAGATTTCAAATATTTTTTGAAAATATTTATAGTGTAGGTAAAATCTATTTTTCAATCAAGTTGTATTGAAATTTTCCTAAATTTATAAATAAATCCGAAAAAACTTTAAAATTGTCGTTAGGTTTGTATAGACAAAAATGTAGACCGTTTAAGAAAACCACCTAAGATGTATGGTAAAATATGTTTATCTACACAACTATCGTTAAGTGCTCTAAACGCGTTCAGAAACAATAGACAATGACCAGCATTACCCACCATCAGAACTTGGCACATACATAAAGTTAACATTATATACGATTTTTCCGGAGGTTATGAGTTTTAAATTTGGAACAGCTGTCAGATTCAAGTGAGGTGTCTATTCTGGTTATCTGGTATCTATAGATATTCAGCCAGTCATCGACACAAAAAGTTAATTCAGTATGTTTTTCAGTTACAATCGGACGATATTTTCATATCGAGTGACACAAGATTAGGGACATCACTCGATTGTCTATGATTAAAAAAAAAATACAGAGATTTAAATCGCTGCCATTCCGAGCAGCTGTCTTTTGTTTGTTGGCTTACTACTACAAGTGAACATTTGTGAAAAAAATTGAATACTTTGTGATAATACTGATAATTACTTGATAATGAGTGGCAGTGACTCGGATAACGATATGAGCACTCTGCCGGACATATTCAATGCAGCTATGACCGCAACTAACAACCTGTTGCCGCAAAAGTAGAGAGCCAAGTATGAGAAAGCTTTGTTTCTGAACGCATCTTAGAGCAGTTATGATATGTGTGTAGATAAAGTAGTGTATGCAACTATACGTAATCAGGCATTACAACACTCGTGTGATGCTATTATGAAACTCACCTTCGGTTCGTTTCATAAACCCACACTCGAGTTGTAATGCCCCTCATTACGTACGGTTGCATAAACTACTATTTTTAATTATGAGTTGCTATTTTTATATCTATGGAGTCATCTGACGATAAAGTTCCGTGTTTTTCGGATCGGGTGAAAACTTCAGGGAAATACCAATACAATCTGATGTTAAAAACGGTTCCACTTGTATTATAAATATTTGTTATCAATGTTTCCAGTATTTTCAATGAAAAAATTCACCTGACCCGTATTCATTGACCGCGAGTGTACGTTTAAACGCATTTTAATAGGAGAGGTTACAGTAATGGATTGGGAGGGGTTAACGATGTGTTTCGGTGATATGAACTTTAGCAGCAACATAAGGCAAGTGTTAAGTTAACGAAGTTTTTGATTTTAGTTAATTTTATAAATTTTATACAATGGATTTAATTATTATTGTAAATCGTGCCAGTGGCGTTCGTTCGGAAGGGCTTCCAGGGGATTGAAATTCAAGAGATGCCTCGACACGAAGCCGAGTCCGCGATTCAATGATGAATAAAGAAGAGATCTAAAACGCTGTGCAAAATCATTCGTTCTTACGATATTAATATTGTACGAAATTGACACAATATTACAGCGTACAGCGGACTAAAACATCGTAAGTCTTGTCCCACGGCGCGTCCGGTGGGGCGGACGGCGGCGTCAAGAGCGTCCGGAGTAGGGCTGCCAACTGTCCCGCTATATGCGGGACGTCCCGTTTCTGGGGTCCTAAAGTATGAGTCCCGCAAAGGGTTCGCGCGGGACGCCGATTGTCCCGCTTTTCAGGGAATACTAAAATAGTAATATGAATACGTAAATGAAAGCAATTCAAGATTGCATCATGTTAATTTGAATGTACCACGACGTCCGTGACTATAGCCCGCGAGCACCGTGCACTGACCGTGTATAACTACCAAAATAGGAATGATTGCATCTAAATTGAACCGATCTGAAACTAAGCATTGCTTTTTAATGTCAATATCGTTCTTCTCGTCCCGCATTTTATAGCGAGGTTCCGCAATTTATTCGCGAATGTCCCGCATAGCTGTGATCTTTGGTTGGCAACCCTAGTCCGGAGGCACCTAGGCCTACCTAAAACCAGTGTCAGAGGGCGAATGCCCCCGTTGCCTCCCAGGATCCGCAGTTCGACTTAGATCTTAGACAAACTTACCGCTCATATTTTAAAGACAAACGGGTCTTAATCGCGTAAACTTACGTCTAATTATATCCTGAACCCTAGCCTAGAAGCGAATAATCAAGATCAAGTGCGGGTAGTTCGAAAAATCCGCGCAGCTCGAAGGTGTCGATACATTCTCTCGCCTGCCACGGGTGTAACGTCAAGATATAATTAAACGTAAGTTTACGCGATTAAGACCAGTTTGTCTTTAAAATATGAGTGATAACAATGACATTAAATAATAAATGGACGCACAGAGCCAAACAAAAAAACCAAGAAAAGTGGCACTAAAAGTCATTTCTATCATGTTTCAGTTGAAGCTAATAACGCTCACTTACAATAAACTATAACAAAAAAACTCAAAGAATAAAAAACTTTGTGAAGTGAGCAATAAGTGTCAAATTTGCGAACAACACCGCAAAATAGTAGAAACTTTTTATGTTTAAGGAATAATGATGCTATACCGTAAGGTGACCAAATGTCAACTGTCAAAACTGAATAGCGGAGCAGACCGCAATATTTACTTCTGCAGCCCATTTTTTGGGGCCATTTTTTTGAGCTGTTTGGGGATCCACTTATATATTCTAAATCAAATCAATGAGTGATAATCGTGAAAGTTTAAATCAATAAACTTACCGCTATCGGAATTATGTTCATGCGGATTATGTATAATCCGTATCCGTCTCTCGTTAGCGGCCTCGTCTTGGGGTACTCTGGCGGCGGCGGCCTCTTGCGGACTCCGCGGGAAGTAGCGCGGCGCGAGGGCCGCCAGGAGGGACAGGGAGGGGCCGCAGGCTGAGGCTAGGATTACTAGCTGGGGAGTTTTATTCTGTTCTAGGTAGCGACGAATTGTGCCTGGAAGAGATGAACTTTATTACTATCCAAACATTTTAGATTAAGGGCCTGTTTCACAATCTCCAGTTAAAGCTATCTGTCAGATAAAAATAACACGCTCTCTTTATTCTTTCAAGTGAAAGAAAAGAGATAGTGTTATTTTTTATCTGACAGATAGCTTTAATTGGAGATTGTGAAACAGCCCGTTAAATAACAAAATTACGATTAGAAGAATCACATTATCTTAGAAAAAATTACATACATATATATATATGAATTCTTTATTGTACACAAGACACAGGTAAAAACACACACACTTACAACAATTTAGACATGTACAAAGGCAAACTTATCATCGTTTTATTTGAAATGATCCTGCAAACTGTTATTTTAATTTGGACATTTCAATACACGCCTCAATTTTTTTTGTGATCCTGTTACCATTTTATCCTAAATAGAATTCTCATAAAAAATAATAATAGGAAAACAACTTTCAATAAAATGGCCCTTATTTCCCTTCAACTAACAATCCATTTCATTAAAGTTACTAAAAGTTCAGGAAGGGTTATTTAACATAATTAAAGTAATCAACAAACTTAAGTTATTTCATAATTACGCACTTTCAAAACACTATCTTAGTTTTAACAACAATTTATAACCTTAAATTGAGGACAACCTTTGTTAAGACGTCAAATGCTATGAGAAATCCGCCATATTTGTTTAACTTTTCTTTCCACTGAAGAATTTTATACATGACATATTTTTGTGTGCCTGACCTCAACTCTCGTGGAACATAGACTACCCGGTACAGTCACCACATGGGAATGTTGAGCCACTTGGCAATGGATGCAATTTGGTCGTGTAAAATGGGTTCGGTATTTTTCGTTAGTAGGCACGATGGCGACATGACCGATGTTCCCCGATCATATGTCAGTCAAATACGAATCTTTGTTGCGTCAAAATTTCAATGTGTCAAAACTAGTTTAAATAATAAAAATTTCTTCGTCTACGAGAATTAAGGGTTAGTCATCGGCCATTATTAGACGCTAGATGTCGTTGTTCCTAGAGGAAACTGGATAAAGACAGTTCTTCATAGATTGGTCTAAAATCGTTTAGTAATTTATTTGTATTTGCTTCAAATCGGAAGCCATGATTTATCTGATATTAATAGGCGAGGTATTTTTTCATTTCTTATTTAAATAGGCATGTTATCGAGCAATTTTAAATTATTTTTTCATTGACAGAGACAAATGCTATTGCTGTCTTTATTATCATTCGTTACAGCTCAGTTGACGTTAGTTGAAAACTTATGTAATGTAACCTCTGTAGAAATATGGTAGTTAACCTTTGACAATCTACCCATAATCCTATAATCTGTCAGTAGCCATAAAAATGTATAATAGAAACTTGATAGTATCTGACTGAAATTCTAACTTTGAAAAAATACCTGTCAGTGACAGCCGTTAAAAGGAAAGTGAACGAAATTACCATCAGGGCTCTGAAGTTAGATTGACGTCTCCAGGTCTAAAGCGGATGTTATAACGTAACTATAGTAACGTCTTCAGCTTCCGGAAAAATAGCGAACAATCATGGTTACGTAATAACAAACATTTTTGTTATTACGTAACCATGGTAATGTCACCTTCTGAAGAATACGCGAGCGGTCATTGGCTAACCGTAGCAACAACCGCCCCATTGGTCAGCAGAGTTCGGCCGAAGTCGTGATACCAGCCTCATAAGAGTTCGGAACCCGATTTGTATTATTCGACCAAGTTGCGAACAGTGGCAAGTGGCTCAACAATCCCGTGTGGTGACTGTACACTTTTGGTCCACGACACAGATGTCACCCTATACAGGGTGGAAAGGGACGACGTTCTTTCCCGCTACCGACCGAGTCTACCAACCATTACGATGAACTTTCAGTATGAGACCAACATCGAAATATAAATAAAAAATGAGCCCCTCATACAAAGTGAGTGATTAGTTAGAGTTCAATAGTATGGAAAAGTCATTTTTCCATGTACGCTTTCGATGTTGGTCCCATACTGAAAGTTCATCGTAATGGTTGGTAGACTCGGTCGGTAGCGGGAAGGAACGTCGTCCCTTTCCACCCTGTATATTATATGTTCAGTATACTCACGTAACGCAGTATGAGCGGCCACGTCGGGCGGGAAGTTGCGTCGCGGCGTGTCCACCGCGCACAGCGCTAGACTGCGCGCGTTCAGCTCACCGGCGCAGTACAGCACGTTCCTGTAAACCATATCCATCTGTTACAAGTACAAACATATATTTTTTCTGCCCTCTGGCCGGCAAACAGCTATGCTATTCTCTTATTCACACTTTTTTTTTTTTTTGGACATCTTACACAAATCGACCTAGTCCCACGGTAAGCTCAATTAAGGCTTGTGATGTGGGTACCAGGCGACGATATATATAATAGATAGATACATATAGATACTTAAATAAATACACAACCATGACCAAGGAACAAATATTTGTGATAAATAAATACACAAATAATGCCCTCGCCAGGATTCGAACCCGGAACCTCCAGCTTCGTAGGCAGGGTCACTACCAACTAGGCTACGGAGGCTGACTATTACATTCGACGCTGCGTTCGTCAACGAGCTCGACGTCGAGACAGCCTTGTCTAAAATCCTAGCTGTTTTATTTGACATTAGGAATCGAGGCTGTGAGCGAGGTTGTGGGCGAGTTCGTCGCTGTTTTTCGTTAGAGAATACGAAGTTCGTACATTAAACGTCAAACTCTCGACGCAGTGTAGTTCCAGCTCACGCCGCATTCGTCGCCGAGCACTAGTGTCGTTTAATGTACATTAGTGAAAACCATTTTTAGGCTCGACGCTGCCGCAGCGCTGACACAGCGCTGACAGCAAGACGGTTTCCTTAGTGAATAACACTACAGCACTTTGCCAGCCGCTGCGCTAAACTAAGTTGCCGTCTGCCGGCTCCGTTGAGCAGAAAAATAGTATACACACCTCAGCCGTTAAATGGGAAAGCTTCGGATCACATGTTCGTCGGCCTTCAGAGGGCCATATGTACTGAAAAACGTCGTACGATACACGTTCGAAAAGAAAATTCGTAACTCGTGGCGATTTGAAGCACTCACTTCGGTCGTGCTTTAATTTGTCGCCACTCGTTTCGAACTTCATGTAATGTACTATTGTAATGCATAATGCATAGTTTTGGATTTACAAGGGTCTCATGTTCTCCAAATTCTGTCTTACAAAGGCATACAATACTTCTTCATACATACATCTAAAGGTACGTTTAAACCAAAAGAGCATTCGCTGTTCTAGCGCCCGTTCTATGAAATCAACCAATCACGTTTTGTGTACCGATCGAATTTCGTAGAGTGGGTGGGTTGGGGAGTGGGAGGTTAGAACAGCGAATGCTCTTTTAGTTTGAACGCACCTTTAGTTAACTAGCATTAAAAAAGATGCTGAACATCATGTATGCCCTGGCCACGACATTGGTCTAAGGCGACCAGCGGCGAGCGAATCCATGAGTTGGAGCGGGATGCCGATATGGGTACGAGAGGTCGCCTTAGACCGATGTCGTGGCCAGGACATGACTCTACCAGTCTACCAATTTTTATCAAAATCGCAGAGGTGATCCAAATGTACTAACTTTTTGAGAATTGCACGCGTCAGGTCGATCGACCCGCCATTAGTGTGCTCGGTGCAACCCACCCTAATCTCCTAAGACCCAGTGACATTCGCTTACTTTTTGAATTTAGAACTTTCTCTTCATTCATAAAAGTTCAAAATAAAATTTGGAATATGTACAAACGACTTTGTTTGTACACGAGGACTTGGGAGGGTAAATTATGAAGCGTTGAAAAAAAAAGGAATATCACGAATACAATATTCTATTATGAAATGCTATATCCAGGACCCGTAACTTTCATGCCGATGACATCAATTTGACGTCACGCTCCATTTAGGGTGATCCGAAATAGTTTTATTGTTCATTATTAATCATTAGTCGTCAATCATTTTAATCGTGTACAAATATCTTCAAAAGTAGTATATTTACTCGTGAAATAAATAATTCCTACTTGATACGTGCTGTACGTTAAAGAGGAATTCTGTTTTCTACGTAATTATTGAAATGTGTTAACAATATCTTTAAAAAAATGTACGTATAAAAACAAATCAAATAGTTTTATTTATGTTTCAAGTATCAAGTAGGTGTTATTTATTTCACGTGCAAATATACTATTTTTGAAGTTATTTGTACATGATTAAAATGATTGACGACTAATGATTAATAATAAACAATAAAACTATTTCGGATCACCCTAAATGGAGCGTGACGTCAAATTGATGTCATCGGCATGAAAATTACGGGTCCTGGCTATATCGTTAACGTTGCAATATTACATGCCATAATGTTTTATACTACCCCTAAAATTTTACTCCTAACTGTATTCCTCAAACCTATCAAATATAGGACAAAAATTGGTAGTATTTAGGCAAATTATGAAAAAACACTTAAAACCTTGGAGGTTAAATGGCCATATTGTGCTGAAGTTGTTTTTTAAACTGAAGTCAAAAAGTTTTAAGATGAAACTATCCTCTTCATCGTTCTACCTATAGGACTTATTATCGAACAAATATAAATTCTTTATAATTAGAATGGAGTTGCATTCAATTTGTTTTGTTTCGAAAAAAAATCTGACATTCTGAAATCAACTTTATTTCTTGCTGAGTAGGTAAACATTCCAATTACGAGTTTTGGTAGTTTCTTTTATATGGCTGTGCCTTAGGAGGTTAAAATAACACGCTCATACCGAGATACTTTAGGAGGACGTTCAAAATTCATCGCGAGTGCCGACTTCTGGCCGAAGGGCGTCGTGTTTCGGCAGTTCCGGGGCAATCTGCCGAATCCTACGTCAGATCAGACAACGCAACGGAGCCACGTCGTTACGTCGTCGCCCAAATTGAAATAGTTTTTAAGTACCTACGAGTATAGTGTGTTTTGTAAATTTTTAGTTCACAGTGATTTGGTTTTTACTGTTATGCTGTGAAACTTATTGGAATATAAAATAAATAAATAAAATTATTAGCGGGGCGGCCTGGAAAAATAAATAAAATAATACACGGAATCTTTTTCTCACTAATGATATTAAAGTGACATCTATTATTTAAAATAATTAGCGAAAAGAAATCTCTGTAAACCAAGCAACTATGAGTGAGCATGCGCGCCATCTGTTGAATGTTACTACTTTTGTTCTGTTTATACCAGATGGCGCTACTGGTAGAGTATTTGTATTTTCTGGTTAAATCTGTCAAATAAATGTCACCATCTCAACTCTTCCCGCGGGTATCGTAAGATTCGACTAAGGGATTGAAGTGTCATTGACCATTCTTTGATAAAAAAATCATGATTGGCAGCAGCGTCATCATAGTGGACACATTACTGCGATCGCTAATCCGCTTGCCCAGCGTGGCGATTATGGGCATTTACTTCCTGCCCGCACACGTTTTGAACTATTGAAATTAAAACATAATCTCTTTTCTTTTGTTCTACATTTTACATAAAAGAAAAGAATATCGAGTGTAACCTGAACCTAAACAAGCTTTTCATTCGTTCATTTGTCATAAATCGCATATGTCCTTTAGAAATCACAATCGGCAGGAGGAGGCTATACGTATAGTTAATAGGAGAGGCCTACGTCCAGCAATCGACTGATGTAAAGGTTATTGTTCTTACTTATAGCAGTTGTGGAGGCTAGTTTCGGCCGCGGTGTGATACTGCTGACTGTATTTGGGGCACACTGTGTGGAGAATGTGTCGGCAGCGGAGGTTGAAGCCTGGGGTCACTACCACCTCACCAGTGCGGCATTCTGGAAGGCAAAGTGAAATGATAAATAGATATCATCTTATCTTATTGGTGGAACCTTTATGATACACTTCGACCCATTGGGATCTTTTCTTTAATTGCCCCCTGTTTCGCCTACCCCAGGGATTGTTCTATCAACTCAATAAGTTTGAGAACGGACCCTAGCGGCAGTTTGACCTCCTTCCGTTTCAGATAGCCGGAACCGAAGTCTTTCATCCTTTGTCTGGCGAGGGCATGACATTCGCACATCAAGAATTCATTGTCTCCTCTTCCAAATAAATAGATATTGGTTACGGTCGCTGACGGCGTTGCATTCTGCGAGAGTCTCGTCAACCTCACTCATGACGTCACCTTACCATCAAACTCTACTCACCGTGTCGTCATCACTATCACCATCTTATCTTATCTTATTGGTGGGGCCCTTACGGATACACTTCGACCCATTGGGATCTTTTGTGTAATTGCCCCCTATTTCACCTACCCCAGGGATTGTTCTATCAACTCAATATGTTTGAGGATGGACCCTAGCGGTAGCGTTTTGACCTCCTTCGGTTCCAGATAGCCGGTTCCGAAGTCTTTAATCCTTTGTCTGGCGAGGGCATGACATCCGCACATCAAGTGTTTCATTGTCTCCTCTTCTTCGCCACACATTCTACAGTCTATGCTGTCAGAAAGACCCATTTTGGCCAAAAGAGTTTTGACTCCAAAGTGCCCTGTAAACACCCCCGTTATGAGTTTGAGTTGTCTTTTGCTATATTTCCAAAGCTTTTTGCTCCAGCCCGAGTCTACTTCGTGCATAAAGACTCACTCATGACGTCACCTTACCATCAAACTCTACTCACCGTGTCGTCATCACTATCACCATTCATTTTGACAGTTTCATCGGTTGTGTTTCTAACCTCACATGCCAGTACAACATGCTAAACAACATGTACAGAGCTATCGCACTAATTAATACGCGAGTATGAGCGGGCTGGATAGAAAGTAAGTCCGCGTTGACAGCTCATGGTTACGTAGCTCACACTGAAAGTTTCGGGAATGACCCACTTAGAGATCACTCAGCATATAGAAACTACAAGAATTTTATTTTCTGAAAGTATAACTCTTTAGTATTTTTTTGAGGTATAATTTATTCGGTTAACACCTGTATTTTAGGATTTCTTGCCATTTGAAAATTGTGTGTCGGGCGATTTTACGATTTTCACCCAAAATTTTTATTCTGTAGCGTTTTTACACTACTTTCAATATGGCCTTACTCAACAATGAAGCAGAAATGGGCCTAAGCTCTGAAATGGAATTTGAGATCAAAAATGTAAACAATCTATGACAATGACATGATATTACAAAGTCAATGTTAAAGTGACATTCCAGGGGTATAAAACATTTTATATCAAATGTAGTTTTTAACACCTTTGTAAATTAACATCGCATTTTGAGATTGGTTTTTTATTTTATTTTATTTAACACTTCACTTACAACTATCCTTACAGGTACTAAACCTAAGACAATGTTTTATGTGTAGATGTAGATACGCGAAAGTCAAAGTATGATCGATACACAAAGTATCACAATCGTTACCATATTTTTGGATATGACAATAAAAAACATACATCTGAGTGTCGACGGTTCCTGATTACAAAAATAAAACCTAGAAAATTTGCTAGAATGATGTAAATAATCAACATAATCAATGTTTGAAAACGAATGTCGTGTTACTTTAACCTTTAGGATAGTCGGGGAACGAATTTCAGTCTTCATCTTAGTTACGATCGAATCCATTTCGATTAAAATATGAAAATGATTGATTTGTAGGTAAAAATACTAAAGTCTGTATACTTTGTAATGCTAAATTTTAGGAGTAAAAATAAAATTCATAAAACAGTAATTTGGTGCACCCTCTTGTTTTGATTTTTGAAGTACATAGTTATAAATGCGAACCCTCTTAAATGGTTCTTAGTGTAGTTACCGTATTAAATTACGAATAAACTAATTATTGTTATAACTGCGAACCAAATGTTTAAGATTTCTTATCATTGCCAGTAGTATAAATTAAACACCTTACATTTTATCAAAAGTAGCGAAATATATCATTAAAAAAATTATATATTTCGCTTAATGTTTTGTATTAAAACTTTGTAAAATATTTAAAAATTCTGCGTACTGTCAGTGACGGTAAATACGCATGTTTTATAAGTATTTGAATGATTTTAGATTACCCCCCTCTCGTGATTATTTTTTTGTGGTGGTATCCCATTTGTTTACATTTTTGATCTCCAATTCGATTTCACACTTTAGATTCTTATTTAGTAACAAAGCTCAGTTCTTGTAGGACTGCTTGTAATAGTTTTCAATTGTATTGCTTTCGATTTTTTCTTATGGATGATTATAGAGATCAACGTTTTTTAACAGCCATCCCCAAATTTTAAATCGCAATAATGTGGTAAATCATAGAGAATTCATAAAACAAATTATGTTAGGAAATTCGGACATCCTTAGGTATCCATATGACTCACTAGAAAAAAATCCAATATACATATTTTTTCTTAAAAAATCTATAGTTTCAATGAACTACCCAAATCTTCCATACAAAATTCCGAAAACTGAAAATTTTCATACAAAAAGTGATCTAGGAAAAATGGGCTATGAGCTTTGAGAGTTGGTCTCAATTGTATTTAAAATTTGTACACATTATCAAAAAGAATTTACATTAATACAGTTTCCTAGATTCCCGAAACTTTCAGTGCGGCCCTCGTAGCACACTGAACTCACCATGTCCTCTCGTGACTATTTCCTCCTTCAGTTCTGGACCGCAGGCTGACATGATGCGTTCGCTGACGGCGTTGCATTCTGAGAGAGTTTCGTCAGTCGTGTTTGTGATCGCGTCCACCTCTAAGCTCGTGATGTCGCCTTGCCTGAAACGTTAAAGCCAGTGTTGATTGATTCAGTTTTTTATACATAATATAGACTATAGTGATGTGCTGTTCGGTTATTTTTCGAGTTAAAAGTATGGGGAATATTTCCAAATCGTAACTTTCTTCAATAAAAGTATTAGGAATTTGGGACCGGCACATCTCTTAACTAACTTGATAGTTACTTTTGCCACTTACGTTTCCGCGTGAGGTCTTAAAGGGACAAATGTAGGCCCGATAGCGTATTTTCGGGAGCTTTAGTAAAATTGCTCAATATGTATCAATAGCACCTAACATGGACTCAACATGTCGAAAAAGTATCACGATGAAGTACAGGTAAATTCACGAAAGCTGGCACGAATGGATCGAGTAAGTGACAGAAAGTATCTATGTGTGAATGTCTTAATGACAGTAGATACAGGTTGGTATACATGAATGTAGGATTAATATGGATTTGACAACGTTATAATAATAGCAAGAACGAAAGGGATGGTCTTATGAAACTTTTTACTAGTGGAAGTGAAAAGGAACGATAATCGTCCGTCCTTATCACTGTGCCACTATTTTTTGTGTGTGTGTGCATTAGATGCTAAATGTAAGTGCCAGACAAATGCGTTGAATAATGGTTGAATACGTCACTAAGTGCCTGTGTGGCACTTTCGTCTTAGTAATAAGTGACTATGTCTATCCCTCTTAGTGGCACACTATGTGCGGCCCCTCGTTGGTATAGGACGACCGCATACACACAATGATAGATGTCATTCATTTCATTCATTCTATTCGTGCCAGCTTTAGTGAATTTACCTGTAATTGCGACTATAGTCTTCTCTTCTATACTTCTGTACACATTGACCTGTTCTAAATATCACTCTAGAAATTAGTCTATAAAATTAGCAAATTATTTTTTTATGGTATATTGCCAGTTATGGGCATGAAAAAGATTAGCAAAAGGCTTGACGTCAGAACGGGCGTCATGGCCATCGGTTATTGCCATTATTGGTTAGTATCGTAAAAGTAACGAGTTGAATGACGTTAAACAAGAATAGGCATATTTAAAGATTACACGCTATGTTAGGGCTGTCCATCATACTAAGGTTTAAGTTATATTAAGTATTTGTATGGAGAATTTTGTGAAAAGTCAAATTTCCATACAATTAATTTTGTGTGCATTTTTTTGAAGTCAAAATCAAAATAAACCGAATTCTGCGAGTAATATTAGACACTTTTTTTAATATTATTTAAGGGAAAAAACTATTATTAGTGTGAAAAAACCTTTGTTACACAGTGCACCGTTGAAAACAAAGAATATATCTTTTCTCCATATATAAGTATCTTGTGGAAAAATCGAATGCGACATGGAGGGCAACTACCTTAAATATTGTAAGTAGCACATTTTATGGAAGGGACATTTTCCTTTATTTTTAAAACAATACATTTAAGGTAGTTGCCATCCATGTGGCATTCGATTTTTCCACCCTGTATATACCGTCGCCTGGTACCCACATCACAAGCCTTAATTGAGCTTACCGTGGAACAAGGTTGATTTGTGTAAGATGTTCCAAGATATTTATTTTATTAAAATAATGACAGCAGGCGTAGCGTGGGTAGGCCCCCCACAAGGTGGCCTGATGACCTGGTGAAGGTAGCAGGAGTCCGCTGGATGCGGGTGGCGCAGGACCGGTCATTGTGGCAATCTTTGGGGGAGGCCTATGTTCAGCAGTGGACGTCTTTCGGCTGATATGATGATGAATGACAGCTGACTCACCATATCGCGAACCGCTGGTTGATCTGTTCGTCGAACGGATACAGCGGCGCGAGTTGCGGCTCGTGCGGGTAGTCGGTGGCGGGCGGGGCGGTGGTGTCACCCCACCGCGGCAGCGACGCGCCGCGCACTCCCGTGCCGCGCGCGCTCGCGGGCGCACGCATTACGAGAGACTCTGGAAAATGGAGACGAGGATCACGTTATTTGGGGCTTGATAATAATGCATTCATTAATTAGTTGGAAAGTGGCGATTCGTTTATGGGCATTTTCACTTCTAGGGACACACAATTAGCTTAACTTTTACAAAAAAGTTTACTTCGATGTCAGCTTTGTAACGACAATTAAGCATGCAATATTTACGTAAATCCACTTTATTCGTGTTTTTATATTGCATATACGCGTATTATTTCTGGATTAAATGATAAAAAAATTTTTTGTTAATATTTAATGCTTAATTGTCGTTACAAAGCTGACATCGAAGTAAACTTTTTTGTAAAAGTTAAGCTAATTGGGTGTCCCTAGAAGTGAAAATGCCCTTATTGGCCTGGCCTCATAACTTATAATAGTGACAATGCCAATATTGATTATGTAGGTCATGATTTGATATGAGTATTATCTTAATCTTTAAGAAACAAGGTGTTAAACGTAAGTACCTATTGGTGCAAGCCAATATATTAATATGAGTAGGTACTAGAATTCGTTATCCTTTATTTAAAGAAATGCTCAAAGTAGATTACGACGACGTAAACGCTTTGTAAAACACAGTGTTTTTAATGTTATATCCAATAATTCTAATTCTCTTCTCCAGTACTTTACATTTCACAATTTCATACATTTTCATAACAAAACATGAATAAAAAGCTTGCATATAAATAAGATTATTATAAGCACTCAATCATAAAACTGGCACAGCTGATCAAAAGATACAATTACAATTATCGGGGTGAACTCTATAAACGGTGGTCACGCCATACCCTCATTATACTCGCGCTTTGAAAGGGTAGCTTATAGCTAAAGCTAGGTTCCTTCGAAGATACCTAATACTTTGACATGCAAGGTCTTGTAATCAAGAAAGAAGCTTGTTTTATAGAACAGGCTATTTCAAGACGGATCGATGAAGTCAACGAAAACTTACGTGGGAGAAGACTTTTATAAAGATTTACTTTACTAAAATGGGACCTATCGCGGCTTGGATGAACTTAAATAACATTAACCTCTGATCTTTCTAACCGTGGCTACTATTAGAATACACTGATATACCTCCACTTTAGAAAATGAGTCTCAGGGACTCGTGTAAACGTTCGTCGTAGATTTAAGTTATTTTTATTAAAATGAAGACATAAACATAATAACTGGAGCGTGCCAAGTGGCGTCCAGCTCTTACGTTAAGCATACTTGTTTAAATACGAGTGCACTCGAAAAAAACGTTAGCCGAGTGAACTTCAAATTTACATTTTAAATTTTAAAGTCAAAGGTCATTTAACAAGATTTTGAAGTGTCGTGTAGAGTCTTTATGTAGGGTAGTTTGGATGCAGGAAATCAGAACTAAATAATCTAGTCAGTGGATAATTGAGTAATAAAATCAGTCAAATCAAACAACCCATTATCCATTGATAATGGGTTGTTTGATTTGACTGATTTTATTACTCAATTCAATCGATGATTGTTGTGACGATTCATTAATCGTCACAACAATCATCGATTTGTTGTTATGATTTATGAGCAAGAAAGGCTGTGACGTCATAACGATGGTATGATCAATAGGGTGGGTCATTTTTCAAAAATTTCGATTTTCTGAAGATAATAGTTACAAAACGGTGTCATTTGATATTTGATTATCACTCTTATTTTTATTATATTTTTAATTTAAGTTTTTCTGCCTCCGGATTTGATTAGTAATTTTCTTAAAATGTATGGAACTTCAAAAAAAAAGTTATTATTTTTGACTTTTTTTTCGTCTCTTTTGGCTCCATAACTATAGAAAAGCTATTTCCAGGTAAACACAATACTCAAACATAGTTCAAGTTGCAATAAAAAGTAAAAACATAGATATCAACTGTGGTCAGTACAAAATGTACTGAAGTTTCTATGAAATCTTTCAATTAGATCCGGAGGCAGAAAATTAATTCCGATGGCCAAATAATTTTGCACACTCTTTGTCGACGGATCTATATCTGGATCCCTAACGTTTTTTGACCTATTTTTACATTCACTAACGTTTTATGTCCGAATGATCATTTGTCCTAACGCTCATATGCCATATCTTTAATTTTCCTAATATCGTATGGATGATTTTTGTTTTCCCTAATGCGTTATATCCTAATTATCATTTTCCATATCAATTATTCATCCTAACGTTATATGCAATAATAGTCATGTATCATAATTGACAGTAAGCCTAATGATCGATAATCCTAATAATCGTATTTCCTAACTCTGTATGGCCTATTGCAGTATATATTTTTTTATTCATTATACTTAACTATTACTAAATAATTCGCCCTGTTGTCCAAAGAATTTAAGCAAGCAATTTTGACCTGGGAACCGGTCGACGAAGCCCCGCTGCGCGGGGCTTCTATTTCCGCTCTAAGGGATAAAAGGTACCTAACGAACCTATCCAGGTTAAGGTAGGGGATGTTCAGATTATTTCTTTTTTAAAGCGGGGGGCTTCGCCCCCCGAGCCCCCCTGGTGGGGGGCTTCGCCCCCCGTCCCCCCTTTTTTTGGCTTTGTAAGTGTGAGGATGTGTAAACAATTGATTAAAAATACTTAAGTATTTAAAGACTACGCCATTCACTCCGCCCTAGTTTCGAAACCTAACCAATCCACGTCGGTTTTACCCTGGTTTATTACTTGAACATTTAAACGTATTTAACGTATTTTAAACGTGTATGCGCAAAATTAAGTAGGCTAAACAAGTAGTATGCCATGTAACATTATGCCATACATTCTCGGCCAAAAAATTTTAGGACAATCGACGTTATGCGACACGACAGGCACCCCCAAATTTTATTTAGGAGCCAATATCTCTCTAAAATTAAAAAAAAAATTGTGTAACCATTACCGACATTATGATTAAATATTGTTAGGTATGGCTATTGATCGCTAGGGCTTCTGTCTCTTAGGACAACAACATTTAGGCTAAATGACATGAGGTGAAACGTTATTAGGGATTTCGAAGAATATGGAAAATAACATTAGGGTTTTTAACAGTTATGGTAAAAAATTATTTGGCAAGTGAGTTTTAGGACAATCATTACATTATGGAAAATGAGTGTTATTGCAACTGATCGATAGGGCTAATGCCCATTAGTGCAAAACAGTTCGGGCAAGTGATTTTAGGACAAACGATGTTAGGGATCTCGAGGGAGACCCCAGTGACCCACCCTAATGATCAACCGACCTTCCTCTTGTTTTATTAATAGTTTATTGGTTACTAATGTTACTATTATAGCTTCATAACTAAATAGGAAAAAGATGTAAATAACAGTATTTTTAGGTGTAAGTATTTTTGTATTATTAATGAATGACATCTTTCCAACACTGATACATGATAGCAAGTAATAGTAAACTGTCCTAACTACTCGTACACTAGTATGTGAGCATTTTTCAAATAGTTTCAACATTTTGAGACATATTGGCAAATGTGATGGGTCTTGCTCAGCATATAGCAATATCGAAGACGTGATCCAAATGTACAATCTTTTGAAAATTGCACAAGTACCTTATTTATCCTTGCAATTAGGTATTACAAAAATATTGTTAAATGATCGAGTAAGAAAATGTATCCTTGATCATGAAGAACAAAACACAAATATAAAAATGTATAGTATAGTAGGCAGGGATACTGATATAAAACTAAAACCTGTTCGTTTCAAAGGACATTCCTCCAAACTTGGCGAAACAGCCGAAGGAAATCAGTTCTCAAAATTACCCTTCCCTATTTTCACCCCATTAGACAAACTTCAAATGGCACCGGTCATAGAGAATCGCTAACGAGATTGACCCAAATTCGGTCGAAGTACCAGGGCGACAGGAGCACACAGGAGTCCAGCCTGAATCCTTTGTGATATAATCTGTATGTGTATCTGATCTGATGACGGCACACTCCCGTGACGTCATCACTTGCATTGCACCTTTCTCGCTCGAACCGCAGCGATGGGTAGAGATGAAATTTTCATTCAGTTTGGCGTGCGGAATTATTCTTTTTAAATGCTTTGAATTTCACTCACACCGACAAAATATCATCTAGTGTTAATTAATAAATGATTATCGGAGAATTCTTATATCACACATTCACACTTTGATAGAAACGATTTTCTAACATTAGATTTATTGTTACAAAATCTGAGAAAGCTTAAAAAAGACAATTTGATGATAAAAAAAACTTTGGCAGGTAAAAAACCTGCACATGTACCATTAACAATTATTGATATGTTGCTAATTATTCATATTCATAAGAAATGCTTCAGGAAAATGCTTACTTTAGTAAAAGAACAAAAGACCCATTAAAAAGGTAGTTATATTGACCTATTATAGCTATTATGCATCGATTGTGTACGTGTACGTACCTACCACATTGTCACACGACTTATGCAAAACTATAGAAATTATTTTATGAACAAAACATTCATCATAAATCATAATTATGTAACCGCGCAATAGTACTATCGTGACAAAATCTAAGCTGAAAACACGCACAGCTAAATTATGTAACTTATGAGAAAACGTTTATTACAAGGTCACGTTGAATTCTATCGTTAAAATAAAAATACCGCAAAACTAACAAAAAAAAACTTGAAATTATGTCACGTAAGCATGATGTTGCTTTAGCAATAAAAGGAATAAGACAATAAAATCATATTTTTTTTAAAACACCAACTTACCCATTTTACCACAAAAATATTGTCATAAAACGCGTTACGAAACACTCAAAGCACGTTCGAAATTCAAACTCCTACCTTTAATCGTCATCTCGTTCCACGCACTTTTTCAAATTTGGAAAACCGTTAACACGTTATATCGGGGCGAGCGTCGGACGCGAAGTGTGGCCTCCAAACGAAACACACCCCCGGCTGCCGAGTGACGTCACGCGGTCGTCGACCCTCGCAACTGGGTCACGAGATCCGTGGTCGATCTCCCTTGGATGTGGGATTACCTAACGGGAAGGCTTTTTATAGGGAAGTGCAATGTCTATTTTCTTCTGGATTGTTCTGAAGTTTGAAAAGTCGACGTCTTCGGATTTTTGGTATTTGAAAAATTCTAAGCTTGTGTGTGAATTGAAATGTGTCCTGAAGGTTATAGCATGAAAAGGACGGACTGTGAGAAACGATAAGAAAAGAAAGGGATTGGAAACGGACATGCTGTGCTGAACCAAAGTAAATGTGATAAAATAATGGCAAGACCAATGGTGATGTTTTTTTTTTACGTAATATTGACTTTCAAAAAATGTTTTTTTTTGCAGTGATTTTATTGGCAGTTCGTTAGTAAAGCTTAGGCATGAGTATCGTAATCGTATGACATTTATTTCACTATACTACTCGTGTTTACTAATAATAAGTTTTTTCCCTTGGAAGGTAAATATTTTTCGCGAACCTCCTGAACATGCCTAGCGTTCCACTTTCACCACTCTTCGCGTATCCAACTTAATCTTACCGAGTTTTTATACTCTTAACCCCCTCCTAATCAGGTTAAAGTCATATATTTGTTTTGGTGGCGGCAATCCCTTTTTTATGCGCCTTTCAACTGTGGGGTTTACAGGCGCTTTTCATGATTTATTTTGTTAAGTAAGAATACATTAAATCGTGGCCGCGGCGTTAGTCGACTCTTACTACACCCACGGGAAGAGTTGGAGTGGTGACAAAGTTTGGCAGTCGACTAACGCCGCGGCCACGACATTGGCCATTGGCGACCTAAGGCTTTAAGCGGAAAACCATACGTGCTCTCTCTCGTACCCATATCGGCATCCCGCTCCAACTCATGGATCCGCTCGCCGCTGGTCGCCTTATGCCGCGGCCACGACATTAGTCTAAGGCGACCAGCGGCGAGCGAATCCATGAGTTGGAGGGGGATGCCGATATGGGTACGAGAGGGAGCACCATACGTTTTCCGCTAAGCCGGTCGCCTTAGACCGATGTCGTGGCCAGGGCATAAGACCAATGTCGTAGCCAGGCCATAAGCGATTGAAGTAACATTGACTATTTTATTTATCGAAGATTGATGGCGGGTAGCAGCGTCATCACACGCTACTGCGATCGTCAACCCGCTTGCCCAGCGTGGCGATTATGGGCATTTGCCTCCTAAAGAGGTATTTGTCCAGTAGTGGTAATGTAGGCTGATGGTGGATATTGATATTTTATATACCAAGCATAGGAGCCTGGTAAGCAGCTACCGTAGCCAATGGAAGCCAGCACTTGCTCATAAATGTTGAATGGCTATCAAACAACAGAAGAGTTCATTGTATCTAAGGCTGCGTTTCCACCAGAGATGTGCGAGGATGTGTTTCCATACAAGTGACATCTCGCTCGAGTCATTAATAGTCATTTGTATGGAACCACATCCTCGCACATCTCTGGTGGAAACGCAGCCTATAACGGACAAGAGGTCTAATAGATTCGGTGGGCGCCCCGTAGTCGACACAGTATATCCTCTTTGACCTCTTTAAAATGAATGTTTCAGGGATGTACATGAATGTTAAAGTATAAAAGTAATAACAATATTCATGGCCGCTTAGTTAAATTGAACGCCAGTTAAGCGGTAATTTAGAATTAAATCGATTTCAAATTACCTACCATAGGTACATACTGTAGGGCAGGATCGATCGTAGACTGCACACCGTACAATAATTAGACTCTGTATATTTTCTCTAAGAGTTCTGCAAGTCGCTGTTAATATGCAATTCTCAAAAATTGTACAGTCGACGTCAAAGATATCGTTGCGGTTTAAGTGCCAAAAATATATTTACATCACCTTAATATTTAGGCAATAAAGTCGTATAAATATATCCCCCACTCTACGAAATCAACGAATCACGTTTTGTGTAACGATCAAATTTCGTAGAACAACATATGTCACTTGAATTGATTGTTCAGTTCCTGAAATTGTGCACATAAAGGTGCATTCAGACCAAACGAGCATTCGCTATTCTATCCCCTGCTCTACGAAATCAACGAATAACGTTTCGTGTAACGATCGAATTTCGTAGAGTGGGGGGATAGAATAGCGAATGCTCGTTTGGTTTGAATGCACCTTTAGCCGTCGACTGTACTTGATATATTCGATTGTAAAGAGTGTTGCTGTGCACAGTTGGGCAAAAATTATCTTTTTACAAATAACCGGATCGATAACTAAATCATCTTTTATTTCAATTACTAAATAATCCTTCATTTGTTATTTTGAATTTATCTAGATGAATGAACGTTTATCTAAATAAATTATTTGACGTTTGAAATAAAAGATGAATTAACTTTACTTAAGTTTACTTCATGAGCAATGTCCATGGACCTATACCGGCTATACCTAAACTGGACTGAGTACTGCGACAAAAAAGTGTGACCGAAAGAGAAAGCATACTAGAGAATTGCATCTCGTTTTAATTACGGTGACCATGCTAACATTACGATTTATGAGATTTGACACTTTTTTACTAAAAAACTGTCTAGGTTATTTGCAAATTATTCGATTATGTATCATATATTGTTAAACAATACTGTCTTGTGTAGTTTGTCTCAATCCTGCTTTATTTAAAGTCATTGTGAAAACACTAATCAAATTATTTATAAACTAAATATTTTGATTTGTGTTTTTATTTGTATCCCAAGTAGGAACACTACTTAATACCATATAAATTTTATGTTTGTGGGAATCGATTCTTTATTTCCCAAATCTCTTAGAAATGTAGTTTCTCCCATGTAATTTCAAACAGCAGCCATTTTGAGCCATGGACCGAGCTGTTTCCATATAAATGCCCACTAAATACTGTTTAACTAACTAAATACTAAAATTACAATCGTATACGTAATCATACCGGCCCAAATCATAGCCACCTTAATGTGTTTTAACTTGTGCAAATGAGACACCATCCTCTAGTTAGTTGCTCTCATTCGGATCATTTTCACTAGTCTCTTTTTATTACAGAGTTGTATCCGTCGTGCTCACTGAACTGATATTATTAAATTTTTATTGACTAACAAAAATTAGTAGGTACTCAGTCCAGTTTAGGTATAGGTCCATGGCAATGTCATTATGACTGTTTGACCTGACGTTTCAGATGAGCTTACTTCAAGAACAAACGAGGCCCGTTATCTTCATCTAGATAATTTATCTAAATAAAAGAGTTAACTAAAATATTTGCAATTGAATTATCTTCAAATAAATTCATTTGAGATGATTTTATTTAAAATAGTTATCTAGATAACTAATTATCTAGATAATGCCCAACTCTGTTGCTGTGTTACAATACAAGCCTTAACGTTATTAAGACTAGTTCGAGATGTCCCATATGAAGGGTCCACGGAAAGAACATATCTAGTCAATTCAAATTACAGAAGGAAAAGCCACCTTACTTTTAATAGAACAAGGTGTAGCCCTAATTTTTTTAAGCACTGGACATGTCTTTTCCGTGGACCCTTCATATTTAATTTTATATTTTCAGTAAGGGTTTTATCATATGTAGGCCAGGGTCGAGGATTTGTCATAGACATTTAGATCCGGATGCGGGATCCGGTTTACGAGAACGGGATAATCCGGACCATTTCGAGGCCCCCGTTATCCGGGCCTACGGTTATCCCCATTTACAAAAGTAGGAAATGGTGTGATATTGACAAATTGGAGGATGCTAGCGACTAAAAGAAAAAGACTAACCCTTATTCTTAACCGTCTCCTACCTTAGCGATGCGCTAAGTGTTGTTTGTCCCTTTCGCTCTTATAGACATATTAAAATAATAAGTAATAAAATAAATATCTTGGGAAATCTTACAACTCGCCTGGTCCCACGGTAAGCTCAATTAAAAATAATTAAACCCTCATACGAAGTGACTGATTAGTTAGAGTTCAATAGTATGGAAAAGTAAATTTTCCATGTACGTTTTCGATGTTGGTCCCATACTGAAAGTTCACCGTAATGGTTGGTAGACTCGGTCGGTAGCGGGAAAGATCGTCGTTCCGTTCCACCCTGTATATAATAGATAGATAAAATATTATTCTTAAATACATAGACACCCATGACGAACGAAAAAATATTTGCGATAAATAAATACACAATAAATGCCCTCGCCGGGATTTGAACCTGGAACCTCGAGCTCCGTAGGCAGGGTGTGGTCACCAACTAGACTACAGAGCTTAATATCCGAATTTTCATCACCATACTTTTATGGTGCGCAAGAGCACGCAAGAGCGCAACGAATGCTACGCCGTAGCGCGTAGCAATAGTTTTCCCGCACTGCAGTCCTCTATAGCCAAAATGCCTTCTGCAGTGGTATACGATAAGCGATAAGTCACGTATGTATGGAAATGGTCACGTGACTTTTCGTACGAATCTGTCATTCTCATACTTTTGTGTTTCAGTTTATTTTTAATGCGTTGTGAGATGTATTATTATTTGGAAAAATAAGCGCCGTAGAGTTTCTTGCCGGATTCTTCTAGGGTCGGTGACGTAGGGTTAGATCCGGAAGTAGATTTAATTTGACTATGACGGCACAAAAAGCTTGTTGCCATGCCTACTTGAATAAAGAATCGTTTGTCTTTGACTTAACTATAAGAATACGATGGATAGAAAGTAAACGCGTGTTAATAACGTAGCGGCAGCTCATGGTAGGGCTACAGATCGCAGATTAAGCCGACGGTGCCAGCGACCGCTGCTCTCGTTTCTGCGCCGCCATGTTGGAAATATGGCATGCACGCTTGACTTCATGTGATCCGGAAAGGTTTTAGCCCTTTTATAGATACATTCGGTACGTAAAGTCCATTCATCCTTAGTTGTCTTATCCAGTAAACAACTTTCTAACCTAAAAGTACACGTTTTTTGTTGTAAACTGCCATATTTGCCAATACCAAAATACCTGAGTTCGTATTTGTGCAGTCCGTCCGTAGTAATTAGTAAATTGGTTAATTTTTAATCAAGGAAACAGCAGTTTACAACAGAAAACGTGTACTTTTAGGTTAGAAAGTTGTTTAACAGATAAGACAACTAAGGATGAATGGACCGTACAGTCTAATTCAATTCACCATAAAGCAGCTTCCATGAGACCCTGTCCAAAGTTTTTTCTTTACCTTTTCTAGGGCCCTGGTCTCGACAACGACCACCCTATAGCACTATCTTTTTGTATTTTTTTTCTTGTACCGAATTTTTCGTACTATACAGCGTGTTTTTCTTCATATGCTATAACTTTAAGGGAAGCTTATTTAGGTCAAATATAATTAATTTCTCTAAGAAACTAGTGTTTCAACTCTTACCGTTCTTGAGTTATTAAAAAAATAAGTTTAATCACTGAACATGTGTATTGCAACCTTTATTACATTCTAATGTTACTTATTTTGACATGTGCCGTCAGTCACCTGAGATTAACATTTATTTTATTCTTAAGGTTCTCTCACACTTACCATTTCATTTATTATGTATGAAAACAAAAAAAAATATTTTTTATCGAATTTTCCAAAAGCCGATATACCAGACAACTTCTATTAATGGCCCAAGTAACCTGTCAAATTTATCGCAAATCGAAACGAACACCCTGTATAATGGCGTTGAGGTTTGAACCCGCGATTTTTTTGAGTCTTGCTCGTTAAAGGGTTAAGATCCGGAAACGACACGACTTCCACTTTCTCTTTCAGTTGGACCATGTATGCTATTCTTGGCCCGCTACTCTTCCTTCTGCTGTCTACTTTTCCCTTTATGGGCAGGGGGTTGTAAAAAGCTCATTATTATACTTAAACTTTGAATTCCTCATATGTAATAATCGTGTTGTGTCCCCATAATTAATAACTTTAAGCTGATAAATATACACATAGAAAAAACTGAATGGGACAAACGAAGGGTCCACGGAAAGAACATGTCTAGTCAATTCAAATTACAGAAGGAAAAACCACCTTACTTTTAACAGAATAAAGTGTGAATTTGCCCTAATTTTTTTAATCACTGGTCATGTTTTTTTCCGGGGACTCTTCCAAACAATATTTAATCTTGCAAAGCTAGGAGACGTTTATTAAAAGGGGGTAAATTAATAAAATATATTCGCGGACAATTTTACCTAACCTCCAAATAACAATGTTGGAGGAATTCTATGGTTTGTTGTCATGGAAATGCATTTTAAAACTTTGAAACATGGTAGTATTTACTCAGGTTTCAAAAACAAATGCCTTTATGAGCGAGTTAAAAATTGTTTCGTGTTTGTTAAAAAGTTGCCAACAATTTCTTTGTTGACTCCCTTCACCTCGAGTGAACTTGGCAAGCCTATAAAGTACTAAATGATTTTTGTCGTGATTTCAAGTTATTTTCGTCGAGAAATGTTTCCATTTAATTGGGAGTATAAACTGTTGGGCTCTAATTAGAACGTGGATTGAAAAATTTAACATTTGATGATGGGACCGTTCGCCCAAATAGTTCGACCCTTCACAAAAAAAAAACCCGCTAGCAATTTTATTTCACACTCTTCTTTCCTAAACAGAATACGAATAGCGAATGGACTCTTAAAAGGACTACCACAATTTTTGTAACACGGCATGCCGATTGGCTCTTGATAAAGCTCCTCGTTTACACCTCGTAATTGTATGCGAGCTAGACAATTGTTAGTATAGTACATAACAAAATTTTCAGTACAGATGATGCTTTTTTTACGCGCTAGTGCGAGAAGTGGATAACTTGTCAGATAGAAATTTAGGGCCATTTGTACTGAAAAACGTCGTACGATACACGTGCGAAAAGGAAATTCGTAACTATCGTGTCGATTTTGAACTCTTCGGACATGCTATAACTTATCTCCACTCGGTTTGAACTTATTTTTTTTTGCACTTCTATCGTAATGTACTATACAGGGTGGGAATGAGTATACCGGCAGACTTTACCAATGCATTTTTGATGACAAAATAAGTAAAAAAAAATGTGACATATGTCATTTTCGAACAAAAAAAAAAAATTTTTTTTATTCTTTTTTGTGATATTTTGATATTGTTGTACATCACCAGTTATAAATTGTAGGGAAATAATTATTATCCAGTGTTTTTTAGAAATCTTTTTGTGAACATTTTTCTGAAACTTTTTTCTCATTTTCTCTAACTTTAATCAGTGTGTATGTCGAGATGAAAACTACTAGTGTAAGAATTTTAATCGTGCAGGCATTTTTTAGTGGCTTGAGATGAAAATAGTTTTTTGAATAACATGTCAGTATCTATTAAACTAAGCCGAATCCAGAAAAGTTCATATGACATTATAGCCTCAAAATGTGTTCAGGAATACACCTTTCGAGTTAGTCGGGCTATTTACTAGCCACTCTGTATAATATTTTTGTTTCACGAGAGTATGGCATTTCAATTTACAGTGAAAGATTTTACGCTGAATGCGTATACTGTTCGACACCGATAGTCGATAGCGCCGGTCAACTTTGAAACCGGTAGGTACCTCGACCAAGCTAAGTATGCGCCTCGCTAGTATGACGCGTAAGCGTAATGGACGCAAGTTGCAAACATAACTTGGTAGAGATATACCTAGTTATTCGAAGTAAAATAGAAACCTTTAGTGAAAGGGGAACTCTCTAGGGCGCTAAAGGGAGTGTATAGTTGCGTTTGAGTTGAAAGTTAAGTGTATATAATCTTTCGTGTTAATAATTTGACGTACGTAACCTAGTTTGTGGTATGGTCGAGGAAGCTGGGGAAATAGATAGCATCATGCCATTTCACATCAATCATCATCATCGTCAGCTTATTGCAGTCCTTGCTGGACATAGGCATCTTATTGCCTGTACGCATTTACCCAAAGTCAAATTCAAGGACCAGGATTGCCAGATTTTGTTTTGAGATATACAGTATAAATGTCGGTTTAATTAAAGGACTAAAAAATAAAGTGGAGTGACAGAGAAAAATCGTCGAAATTTACGAATTTCGATTTTCGCGGTAGAAGGCCAGAGTAGTCCCTCAGAATATCGTAACATACGTCATCGCAACCTTTCACCTGAAGTTGTTGATACATAGTAGGTAACTAAATAAGTTCCTGTCCGCAACAGATTGCCTCGAGAGTTTCTAGCTCGCGAACGGGTAGGTTAAACACACTTTAAGGGATTTCTGGACAAAACATTATTAATACAAGATCCCTTATTGGAATAAAAAGTTATTTATTACATAAAACTTTATTGGTAATTAATGAGTAAACAATAGGCGTTTCTTTTTGCGAACTTCCGGAACTTAGAGAAATATTGACTGTATAAATATTGAATCTCATACGGCAATACATACATACGTACAGTTGGAAAAGATAACATTTCCTTGCCTTTCCGCTATTATTTGTTCTAGCCTAATACATTACACTATACCTAATACTATTAGGTACAGTCAACTCGAGTGGCGGCCACGTACCGCACGCAGCGCGGGTAGGCCTCTCACAAGGTGGACTGATGACCAGGTGAAGGTCGCAGGAGTCCGCTGGATGCGGGTGGCACAGGACCGGTCATTGTGGCAATCTTTGGGGGAGGCGTATGTTCAGCACTGGACGTCTTTCGGCTGATATGATGACATTGCGCCGCTCAACTTTAGACCAGTAGCCGTACCAGAAGTTGTCAAGTAACGGATACGTTAGGTTTTACTCCATACGCAAATCAGGCCATCACGCTCGCACCAATAAAGAAGTGCAAGCGCGATAGAACGCTTTACGTATCGAGTAAACCCTAACGTATCTCCTAGCCTCGTTCTGCCCACTACGATACCTAAAGGACATATTCGATTTTTGTCAAGTTATGAATGAACACGAACCGAATCAGAAATGAGGAGATCCGTATGCGATCTAAAGTTACTGACATAGCCCTGCGGATTAGCAAGCTGAAGTGGCAATGGGCAGGCCACATTGCACGCAGAGCAGATGGTCGATGGGGTCGAAAAGTGCTTGAGAGGAGACCACGGCTAGGCAAACGCAGCGTAGGACGTCCACCCACAAGATGGGCAGACGACCTATTGAAGGTCGCCGGGACACGCTGGATGCAGGTCGCATCTAATCGGTACATGTGGAGGTCCAGAGGGGAGGCCTATGTTCAGCAGTGCGTGATCTTATGGCTGAGATAATGATGAGATGAACGAAAGTAAGTTGAGGTTATACTCAAAATTGTTATGTTTTATGTAAAATGTAAAAGGAAAAGTGACTTTATTAAATTTCAATACCTGAAACCAAGTAGGATAGGCAGGACGAGGCTAGTCTCATTATCCAACTCATGGTATGGCTACAGTTTGTTGGAGGAACCGTTATTAATTCGCATGTTTTATATCGATTTATTTATGTATAAGCTACAGATGTACAGCCCAATTTGTGTTTCAGTATAAAAATGCATTTGCATGGTCACCCGACTCGAACGACTATTATTCGTACCGTCGCACACGCTCGATGCGAATGTATTGGATTTACTTTTCTGATTTAACTTGGTAACTGCGAGTTCCTTTGTATAGTGCAATGTCAAGTCCGTCGAATTTATAGAAAATACAAGGAATGTTGGGTTTGGCTGAAGAGCAGGGGCAGGTAAGAACATAATACATTATTGAGATTCAATACAATACAACATAGAGATTCTACATTTTGAGAGTCAACATGTCATGTTGAGATTTCAACATTTTAGGATTCAGCAGTAAGGTCCCCCACTCTACGAAATCAACGAATTTCGACGAATTACGTTTTGTGTAACGAACGAATTTCGTAGAGTGAGGATAGAATGAGCATTCGCTTGTTTGGTGTAATCTTTATGAGAATTCACCATTTTGAGAACTCAACATTATGTTCCGGGAGGTTTCTTTTAAGTCAAAGCTCGGCTGATAAGATTTCTCTATTGGTTACTGCGAACTCGGAAGTTTACAAATTTCGGGGGTTTGTCTCTGTTCCACCGACGAAGGTGTCATTAGAGTGATAGAGACAAATCCCCGAAATTTGCGAACGTCGGAGTTGGTGGTAGGGCCGCTGACCCAAAAGATTTTGTTTTGTCGTGTTCGGCGTGTTCCTCAATGATCTTATCTTGGGCGCCCTAACCCTAAAATAGGAGTTATAGTCGTGAGTTACCTAACACATTACCTGTACATGGTGATTTTTATTCACAGGCCAAAATTTAGGGGGTTAATTCTGAGATCATATTGATGATCTTTTACTATGGAACCGACATCCGATTCGAAAAAAAATTGATGTTCCATACAAACCTTGAGATATTAGTAAGCGGAAATATATGGAACATTAGGTTTTTGTTCTCGAATCGTATGTCGAGACCGACATAACAATAAAACCAATAGTAAAAGTTCATCAATATGACCTCAGAATTAACCCTCTACAATTTGAACGTTGAATAAAAAATCAACCCGTGTAATTATCTATTTACGTAACCGTCTCAGTTGACGCTGTTTCGGTAATAATTACCGCTGACGTGGGAAACATCTTAGCGACCAAGTGCGAACACACTAATGATGCAAATTGAAGTTACAATCTTGTATGGGCGGCAGAATCGCGTGAGTCACAGCTGTTGGCATTTTAAGTAAATGTTTATTTGGGTGATACACGTTGATGAAAATAAAATAGTACATTTCGATACAAGTGCAAAATAGTACATTACGACACAAGTGCGAAAAACATCAAATTCGAAACGAGTGGCGATGTTTTAAAACACGACCGATAGGACCACAGAAAACAGAATTTTGAGTTAGATTCCCCAATCTAACTCAAAATTCTGTTTTCTGTGGTCATATAATGCTATTTGGACGTTTCTTAAAAACTTCGCAGGCCAAATTAATTTTAATATCTCTTTTCAGTTTTCCAACTAGAAACTCGGTGCCGATTGCACAGTTCCGCAATTACACATATTATGTATTCGAGGCTACCCTTTAACTGTGACATTGCGTCCAGCGGAATCCTTCATAAATATCCCACGACCATGGATTGCATACATTGCCAACGCAGTTTGCAACGCTGCCAACGCCCTCAATCCGGTTAATACTTGTACTGGTAAGATATTTTCACTGCTCATTTAAATACATGTATATTTATGCAAAATATGCGAATGGGTAAATTATTTATACGCGGTTTCCTAGAACCAACCTATTTATGTACAGCATTCCTATTTGAAATTGTTAAAGTGCGTTACATACTAGGCTACCAGGTACGGGTAATAATGGTAATAATAATAAGAATACATTTGTCACCACCCCAACTCTTTCCGTGTGTGTCGTAAGAGTTGGCTAAGGGATTGAAGTCGGCTAAGGGTAGAAGTGAAGATTGGAGATGGGCAGAAGCGCCATCATATTGGCCACACTATACGACTATACGATCGCCCAGCGTGGCTAATATGGGTATTTACCACTTAATGCGTCCATACGCGTAGTTAATAATAAGTAGGTAAATATCTTGAGACATCTTAAGCCTTATCGTGTGTCTATCTTAAGGGTTTATCGTAGGATTGGTTGTTTTGTGTAAGAATGTTCTATGATTTTTTATTTATATATTGAATACCACCAACAGACTAAGACGCCAGAAGCTACATGGACCAAATGAAAGAAAGAGCGAAGGTTGTGTCGTATCAAAGGGTCAAAGTGCTAGCACAGCTAGAGGGTTGGAAGATCCAACAAGACTTTTCTGAAGTTTATGATGATTACCACCATGACAAATTAGTGGAATCCAATACGTTTCTGCATATCGCGTAGTCCTATACACAATAGTTAGCAGTCTTTGGCATTGTCCTCATTCTAGTTAAGTAAACAGCAAACACTGACAAGAACAATAAAACGGCCGGAATGGAACAATGAGGGATAATCGCTATTTCACGCCTGTCCGCGAGTTACGTGGCTGAACTGATAACAGATGGGGCCGTAAACAAAACGCGGTGTTTACGAGGATCTCACGCGTTTCTACTTCGACCATTACAATGCGGTGCGTATATTTTTAACAGACTTCAAAAAAAGGAGGAGGTTCTCAATTCGACTGTTTTTTTTTGTTGTATATATCTCCTGATATCTCCGAGATACGTGAACCGATTTTAAATTTATTTTTGTGATCGAACGTGTATTATCCCGTGATGGTCCCTTGATGGCATCAAGTTGGGGTCTGATAATGGGATCTTGGAGAAATCGAGGGATCTCTTCAAATGTTATAGGTACATGTATGGCGCTTTTGGTAATTTTCATTAATTTACAAGAATTTGCATTCAGAATGTAGGACTTAAGGAAACCAATGATAGAAACAAATCGGGGATCTTGGAGAAATCGGTAAAAGTCTGTTTTTAAATTTTACATTTGGTGATTATTGATATTACTTAACACGTACGGCGCCGGTGACACAGATCTGTGATCAATAAATAGTACATTACTATAGACAGAGGACGGGTAACGAAGTTACGAGCCAAGTAGATAATATCTGGCCGAAGCTCGAAGGAACTGAGGCCAGATAGTGATCTTGTTTCTCGCCGAGATTTGTGAAGTGCTTTTCTCAAACTTGTAAGGAAATTAAAAATCGGTAGTCATTGTCATGAAAAAAAAAAACAACTTATACGTAATTTTTTTTTAACTATTGAGGTAGGTAATATTTTACCCGGTGACATTGACATTAGTTCTTTTTTTTACGGTGAAATGCCAAGATGTTTTGTCACTTTACAAGTTACTTCCGGTATTTTACTTTTTATAGCAGCTTCCTTCCGGTACTTTGCAGTCTTAAGACTGGAAAGTAGTTATGAAATTCCTTTACATATCAAGGTCAATAATCGAACCAGCGAGATGGTACTTCCTGGTTTAATTTGTTGTTAGTAGCGTGTCTACAAAATACAGATGCGAAATGCAATAGAACCTCGGAATAGTAGGAATCGATAGACAGAAATAACCGTTTCTATTTCTAATTATAGCTTTCCACTGCACGGACCGTTTCCCAGCTGATATATATGATGCCTATTGACCTGGTATGACGTTCCCAAATAGCTGATGTTGTTAAGCAGAAGGGTTTGTTGTTGTATACTGCCCATTTTTTTTTCCGCAACTCGACATCAAACGTGCCAATTTTGCGTGGTACCAACGCTGGCCCAGGGTTCGCAAAGATTCGATAGTTTCAGGTATTCGAATATTTGTTTTTTATTTCCAGATATTCGAATATTGGAGTAGTTTGCAGAATACTTGAAAATGTAGGTAAAATGACTTTCTTTTGCATATTTACGTCAAATATTTGAATATAACAAATATCCTGCAGTAACCAACAAAGATAACTGGAGAATATCACCGTGCAAGGATATCTTAACTGTTAGCTTTGTTCATTTTGGGAAACCCCGTTTTACTACGGTGTACCAACCAGTGTTTCTCGAAACTTCTTATAAGTCCCTAAATTCGTTTTCTGTAAAAAACATTGATGCGAAATACAAAGTAAAATGTAGCAATTGTTGCAGTAAAGTGAAATTTAAATTTTTTGAGTTATAATATAAAAAATATTCGTTTATTAAATTTCCTCATGTCTTATTATACGAATACTTAAATGGACCGAATTTTCGAATTGCAAGCCCTAAGCAGGACTAAAAGTCACTCACTCTAGAACACTACCTATACAGCGTGTTTTTCTTCATATGCTATAAATTTAAGGGAAGCTTATTTAGGTCAAATATAATTAATTTCTCTAAGAAACTAGTGTTTTAACTCTTACTGTTATTGAGTTATTAAACAAATAAGTTTAATCACTGAACATGTGTATTGCAACCTTTATTACATTCTAATGTTACTTATTTTGACATGTGCCGTCAGTCACCTGAGATTAACTTTTATTTTATTCTTAAGGTTCTCTCACACTTACCATTTTATTTATTATGTATGAAAAAAAAAAAAAAATTTTTTTTATCGAATTTTCCAAAAGCCGATATACCAGACAACTTCTATTAATGTCCCAAGTATCCTGTCTAATTTAACGCAAATCGAAACGAACACCCTGTATAACAGACATCACGTCATGTATTTAGGAATTAGGCTCATATCGGTAGAGCATTTTCGATGTTTGTCTGACTGTCTGTCCTCTGCCTTGTTGACAGCATTTCCTTCCTCATAACGACGTTAAGTTTTGTATTTTTATGAGAATAAAAGTCTTTATTTTTAAATTTGCATGTCTTCGTTTGACAAAATATGTGAAACACTGAATTATAATTGACCAGTCTTGTAAATACCATATTTTAAGCAAATATGATATTTATGATTTAAATTAAACATACGTAGAATGGAGGTGTGAGAGGTAGAGTGACGGCGAAGGACAACATCTTGAAGAATTTCGAAACATCGAAATTTGCGAATTTTGGGTATTTGTCTTTGTCACTCCAATGAAGGCGTCATTGGAGTGACAGAGAAAAATCCCCGAAATTTGCGGATGTCGTAGTTCTTGGTAGCATGCCTGTATACAGTCGCGAAGAAATACCAAAGATGTGCTTAGGAGCTTTGGGCTAGCGTGGGAACTATAATATAACTCAATCCCTCTCATATTTGCCCATGCAGTTGTGTGAGACATGTATCTATATATTTATCTATTCAGCCTGTGTCCACCAACTGCTGGGTATCTCTTCTTTATTACACCACTTTCCTAGGTCCTGTGGTAGTCGCATCCATTGCTTTGTTGCCGTTCGGCAGATGTCGTCGGACCATCTATAGGCATTAGATTAGACATTGTATATGCTAAAAAATGGATTAATAGAAAAATCAAATTGCACGACGATATACTATAGTCTAACCAACACGTAGGTACCCACGAGACAGAAGAACATGTCACAACCGCAAACAATAAAATATTGTATTTCTGCTTTAACCACAAGCACACTAACCGCAAAAAGTGTTTAAATGACTTTGCCCGTTATCGGACAACAAAATGGTAATCTTGTAACTAACGATTTGGAATCTAGTAGGTAGTTCCTATCGGGAATGAAGTCTACTTAACTCATATTCATAAACTTCTCCTAACTTAACAAGCCGCTAAGTATATTTTGTCCCTTAGGATCTCATTGATATATTGATAAGACCGAAAGGGACAAACACTGCTTAGCGGCTGATATAGTTAGGAGGTTTATGAATAGGGGGTTATATTCTTAGTTTGATCGGCGTTTGTATTGAAATTCTACGGCTCGCGAAATACGAAATCCGCAAATTTCGGGGATTTTTCTCTGTCACTCTAATGATGCCTTCGTTGGAGTAACAGAAACAAATCCCCAAAATTTACGTTTGATATGAGTTTACCCTCTCTCTTAAGGAGATCAAACGAGCTTTCGCTCATTCTATCCCCTACTCTACGAAATTCGTTCGTTACACGAAACGCGATTCGTCGAAATTCGTTGATTTCGTAGAGTAGGGGATAGAATGAGCGAATGCTCGTTTGGTCTAAATGCACTTTTATAAACATTTAATTCTTATTCATATTTCCCATCTTCACCTAAATAAAAAAGGAATAAATACATTAAGTACTTCACCGATTCTATCATCAAAAACTTAAACTGGCATCCACAAGTAAGATACAATATAACGACATTGAATGCATGTACTTACATTCCAGTTTCAGTTTACTCACGCCATACGAATCCTTCGTATGGACCGTGGATCCGTGGACGTAAATGTAACCGCAGTATTTCTTTTGCAAGTCACTATATTAATACTGATACTGGCACTAGTATGTAAGTCAGTAGGGCAGTCGATAGTACTTCATAATGTATGCCCGGCTATCATACTTCACTGTGACCAAAATTAATGTTACAAGGCGAGGTATCATCACAAAACGTTTACAAAACTAATATCACTACTTTACTTTCCTTGTTCTGTATTTGTCTTTGAGGTTCAATAACTAACTTCGGTCGCATTTTAATTTATCGCCACTCGTTTCAGACCAGGCTCCGATCCAGGACTACGTTGAGGGGGAGGCACTGACCTTTGATATGATAGTATTTTTTATATTCAAAACAGCACCTAGGCATACTTAAGTCCAGCCAGTGTCAGGGGGGGGCTGGCAAGTACCCCTGTTGACCCCGCCCCCCCCCTCGATTTTTTTTTCGCATTTGTATCGTAATGTACTATATTGTGGTGCGACTAAGCTACGGGTACGGAGGACGTTATTAATTACATTACAACAAACATTTTGCACTCGAATATAACTCGACTTGAATATAATTTTAACACAATACGAGTACAGTAACTCGGTCACACAGGTCAAAATTAAACAATCGCACATTATTCCATTGAAATTTGTTTAAATGTATATAGATTCGATAGTCTATTGCCCTCAAAAAAGTTTAAGCAACTTGTTTGAAGAGCATTATAAAAGCTTATTTAGCCGATTCGTCTGAACCTTTTTTTTCCAATCTATCGTTAAAAGCGAATTATGAACAATTAGATAAATTGTCTAGGTGATGACTTAATTAGCACAACTACTAAGCACTTAGTTCACGAGTTAGTAACACTGAATCGATAAAACCGATTAGTCTCAGACAGTATCAAAATCTCAATCGTGGTAACTTGTAATTTTTGGAGATGGAAGCAGAGAGATTGGAAGAAGGAAACCGCTTGGCAGAGATCAAAGGAGAACCAGATATCTTAGGAAGTTGAAAAAAAACTTGAGGATGTTAGCCGGAACCATTACGGGACACAACACCCTCAACAGGCATCTTAAGGGGATGGGAATCAGCAGTGAAGCAGCCTGTCCACATTGCGGGAGAGACGAAACTAGTCAGTATGTTCTGGTGGAATGCATTAGGTATTTAAGTAGCGGCAAGATATTATGTGTTTGGCAGGGATAGGTTGGAGGAGAAAGAAATCAGGGACGTCAATCTAGGGATGCCCTACGGTTCTGCAAGAAAACAAGGAGGCTATAGAGGTAATGGGGGAACGCAGCCAAGACCTGCATGTCCAGTAACGGGAAATGCGCTGAATGAGCACATCAAATGCTGGACAGCCGACTGGATTCCGGCCGAGCGTCCCTCCATAACATAACATGGACAAAGTGTAATTTTTCGCACACCTATAACATGTCACCCATGAGTTCCAAGAGCACAGAATACAGCCTATAAGTCCGATTGCTTATTTTATTACTCTGTTCTTATCGTTCCAGCTATTTGCGAGTTGAAGCGAGTGAGCAATCGAGGTTTATTACTCCAATAAGCGTAGGTACGGAGATTGGCTCACATTGACATATTTTATTATGCCATACGAATGAGCTCGTCTGAGGGATTAATGATAAAGACGGCTGAGCTGGGGCCCTACCGCGAACTTCTAAGTTAAGAAATTTCGGGGATTTGTCTCTGTCACTCTAATGACGCCTTCGTTGGTGTGATAGGGACAAATCCCAGAAATTTGCAAACTTCGGAGTTCGCGGTAGACCAACTGTCGGGGATATTTCGTTTATGGAAAATAATAATGCAGCACTTGCTAGGTGTATATCGTAAACACCCCAATCATCGACACGTTAAGATGCTTTTTCACTTAGTGTTCTGAGCGAGCATTTGTTATGTGAAATCCTGTTTTCATCTGCCCAAGAACTAACGAATGCTCGCTCAGAACACTAAATGAAAATGCGGCTTGAGGAACTAATTTTCGACACCCTGCTATCAACTTTATTGCTATGAAATTATGATTATATTTATGCTATGCTTCTGTACACCGACTGTACTAACCGACAGTCAGACAAATCCACGTACCTAGATATTTATTTTAACTCAATTGCCTAGGTAGTAGAAACTCTAGCTCATTTCAAATACGACTCCGCATAATATACATTTCTGTTCGTTGCACCGAAACGTGTATTAACGTTAAATCTTTCCTTTAAAATAATTACTAATTAGCTATTGTATGAGAATAAGTGTCACTGACCATTCTTTGATAGAAGATTGATGATCGGCAGCAGCGTCATCATAGCGGACACATTACTGCGGTCGGCAATCCGCATACCTATTTCTTCTATGCGCATAGTTAATAAGAGAGGCTACGTCCAGCAGTGGACTGAGATAGGGTGATGATGTGATGTGGAATGTTATTTAGGTTATAAACTCCAGTTTCCTCGTACAAAGGACATTTGATAACACACGCGAACCCATTAGCTTTGTATTACATTACATTACATGCTTTTATCTTCGGTTCTGTAGCGTCTCTTATCTTAATGCACTTGCTTTGTTCTATAATCTCGTGGATAACCATCGAGATCTGCAAACAATACGGTTTATTGCTTTTTTGCTTTACTGCTATTAGGAGAAATTGAATGTTTACGTACTTTATGGGTAGGTACAGGACAGGTACTTAGATAGTAAACCTATGGGGAAAATATATGACTGTGTAGATTCTATGATTGTTGTATATTAGTCATGCGAATTAGAAATGGATGGGTTGCACCAACCATGTTTAATCATTATCCAGCAGATTACATAAAACTATTTAGGTACTTGTTGATATTTCGCGCGCAAAAGTTCGAAACCGTAGATTCATAACGACAGCTGCTTCGATTGTGTCACACAAATTATACGTTCATGGGAGTAACAGAGATAGATTGATATGGTTTTTAGTGTTTGCGATAGGCGAAAATTAATGTGGCTTGTAATTCCATCCCACAGCGAGTTGTCATGCCCATGACAACGTACCATTACCACGAATTCATTAGGCTGAAATAACGCCTCCGAAAACTGTGTCTCGCTCATTCTTCATTATCACTACATAGTATAAAATAAAGTCCCTTTTTCTGTCCCTATGTCTCGTTGTACGCTTAAATCTTTAAAACTACGCAACGGATTTTGATGAGATTTTTAATAGGTAGAGTAATTCAAGAGGAAGGTTTTTATGTAGGTATAGTACCCGTGCGAAGCCGGGGCGGGTCGCTGGTTATTTATATTTAGGAGAGCGATTGCCGTAATCGCCACGCTTGCGGTAAAACGCAAGGCTGCTACGTAGCGGTCATGGGTTCGATCCCCGGCTCGTACCAATGAGTTTTACTAAAAACTTATGTACGAATATCATTTGATATTCACAAGTGCGTCACGGTGAAGGAAAACATCCGGAGGAAACCTGTATACACCTGCGAAGAAATTCAAGGGTGTATGTGAAGTCCCCAACAAGTACTGGGACAGCGTTAGTACCACGCAAAATAGGCACGTTTCATGTCGAGTTGCGAAATACCAGAATACAACAACAACAGCTATGCTATTCTCTTATTCACACATTCGACGCTGCGTTCGTCAACGAGCTCGACGTCGAGACAGCCTTGTCTAAAATCCTAGCTGTTTTATTTGACATTAAGAATCGAGGCTGTGACTTGTGAGCGAGGTTGTGGGCGAGTTCGTCGCTGTTTTTCGTTAGAGAATACGAAGTTCGTACATTAAACGTCAAACTCTCGACGCAGTGTAGTTCCAGCTCACGCCGCATTCGTCGCCGAGCACTAGTGTCGTTTAAAGGACATTAGTGAATACCATTTTTAGGCTCGACGCTGCCGCAGCGCTGACACAGCGCAGACAGCAAGGCGGTTTCCTTAGTGAATAACACTGCAGGCCATATTTTAAATGTGAACTACGAAGTCCGCAATTTTCGCCGGGGATTTTTCTGTCTCTCTAATGACGCCTTCGTTGGAGTGACAGAGACAAATCCCCGAAATCGAACTTCGGTGTTCGCGGGAGGCCGGTAAACAGTAAGGGTTATGGGATTATCGTACGTTACTGAGTCAACAATGACGTATGCCGGCCCATTGTTTCCATTGACCCCGTTACAAACGAACGTGCTTTGTTTATGCCTCCTAATTCACCTTTTGTTCTCAAATTCGTTAATAGTAGATACGGCCAGTATTTTGGGTTAACTAAATATTGCAATCATACATAAACTTAGAAGCAAATAATGAAAATAGGTACCTAAATGATGAATGAATGCAAATTCTTTGCACTAGTAGAAAACGAAAAAAATTACTTAAAACTTGAGTTCATTCATAGTTCATACACATTTTTAGGTAAAATTATTGATATTTATTAGTATTCACGTAAAAATAAATCTACGAACGCGTTTCACGATATGTGTCCAAAACAACAAATGCTATTAAAATTTAGCCATAATATTTGTTAAAAAAATCGTTTCTTGAATTACTTCAATAAAGAATCATTCGATTGATTGATGGTTTGGAAGCTGGAGGTTACGGCTTCGAGTCATTTATTTGAGTGTTAATCACACATATTTGTCATAAACATGTGGTTGTGTTCTATGTCAGTATTATATTTAGGTACGTATCTAACTATCTGACTATTACATATATCGTCGCTTCGCACCCACAACATAAGCCGTAAATGAGTTTAGTATGAGTTTAGATTGATTTATCTAAGATTCTTCCATGATATTTATTATTTATTTATACCGATTACCCTTTGCAATATTACATCAGAACAAGTTCGCAATCGACTTCGATTAATCAGCAACTATAAGGTAATCCATTCGTGCCGATAGCAATCTCCAACTTTATGAAGCCAGTCACCCACGTCTGTTTTATCGCCACGCCATATATAAATCGCCTACAATGTCTGTATCCAAACAATAGTTGTTGACGTGATGTCTGTCGCCTTTCTCATTATATCCATGCTACTTATTAACCTATAACAGTCGCCATCAAAAATATCGGACCGGCCACGGGGTTCAAAATTATCTCAACACGAACTCAATACAAGCCTGGTCAGATGTTTATGAGCACCGGCCGCTTCAATATATATGATGGCGACTGTGTCATGAGTTGGCAAGTAACATTTACGTTAGCTTTCATTCGATACGATACAGTAAAGTAGTCCATCACGTTTGTTCCAATAGATCAGCGCGAGTGTGACAGTACGTATTACTTAAATTGGCTATGTAAAGTTTTCCGAAGTGTTCATTCGTAAAATTGGACAAATGTCATCTCACTCACTTAAAAAAAGATTGTTAACAAATTATAGGACATAAAAATAAGACCCGCATTTTCTTAAACCTTAAGACAACCGCTATCAGGGAAAAATATAGTATACATACCATCAGAAAACTTTACATAGCCAATTTATATAATATTTTGAGCCTCGGGTCGGAGACTGTTTTTCTACGAAATTACGATTTAACTCGAAACTCGAAACGGTACCAATAATGTTGTAGTTCACGTATATTTATTTCACGTATATGTACCTAGTTTCAGTAAAGAGTATAATTTTGTTTTTAAGCATTCAATGCGCTCACAATTATTACCTATTATTATACAAGATGATTCCTGGGTCATGAGCAGGAGTGAACAGGGTACTAGTGACGGTAACTTTCACTACGACAAAAACCAAGAAATCACCATAAAAAAATTCTTAATTATGAGTTAATTGATCCTTAAGTGATAGTTAAGTATCAATAAACTCGTAATTCAGAGATTTTTAAGCAATTTCTCAGTTGTCTCCGAGGGGAAAGTTGCTCAGCATGACCGTCCTTAAGTACCCTGTTCACTCCTGCTAATGACCATCATCCTGTAGGCTTATGATGGTACAGTTTTTAATCGTTTGTCGTTGTTGCCGTCAGGTTCTAACAAGTATGTAAGTGCAAAGTGAAGCGTAGCACGATAAATAGATAAAACGGGACCATAATAACAACAACACCTGTATACAGTTAAGAGTCATAGACAGCAAGGGTGCAAAATTGCCTATAAAATCTTATACCCATTGAAATGCAGTATTTCGCAAAGACAAACTAACTAAACATCACACAGTATCATCAAACATACTTATCGTAAAGAACACAGACAATATTACAGCAGCTAGGTGTACGTTGCCAGTTTTGACAAAATAAACATTGTTATTACCTACTGTATTTACTTATATCTAACATATAATAAGGCCGCTGGCTTATAACATAACAATCTGTTTATAAACACGTTAGGGTCAATACCCTGAGGCATTCTACGAATTAGACAAGCTCCTATTTAAAGTACTAAAACTGTATAAATAGAAACTTGTTTCGATCGATAATCAGTTGAACAGAGGCAAAGCCTATTTCGTCACATCTGAAAACAGAGTTATGTGGCAAAAGTGATCATATTTTCCTGTAATACGGTCACATCTTCCATAATATTTTATTTAGAAATGTGGCCGTATAGAAGGCACGCGACGATTTGTTTTAGTAAAATCCTTATTAGTATATCACTGAAGTTTTTGGGCCAATAAAATTAATTGTATTTTATGAATATTTTAAGATTAAGTACCTAGATCCAATTACGTAAATGCTTACAAGTCCTTAGTTACCCTCTTAAATGACGCAACCTATAATTATAATGATACCTTAATTCTACATTTGTTTTGTGGTTCTACTGCATATACACGTACCTGAAACAAGAAAAAAAAAAATCACATGAACACATGAAATATGAAATAAACAAAAATTATGTTTATGAAACAATATGGATACATGACGAAAAAAAAAATTACGATTTCACAAAAGAGTGTTTTCTAAGATGGCTTCGTGGTAATCCTATTTGTAAGACGTAGTTCGTTATTTCACACTAAGACTCGACTAATGAGGTAATTTGCAGCTATTTAACGACGCACAAAGGGCTATTCAAATCTAAACTGATATTTTATGGCCGACAAGAAATAGAATAGGTAATCTATCGAACGGTCTTGAATCGTTACGCGTTCTTTAGAACGGAGAATAATTCCTGCATATTAAGCATTATTACAACATTCGTTTTATACTACAATATATAGTGTGGAACAGAACAATGATCCTTCCCGCTACCAACTACTAAGAGTCTACCAACCATTACATGAACTTTCAGTACCTATCTATAGTACAAACATCGAAATATCTTTAAAAAAAAAAACCCCTCATACAAAGTGAGTGATTAGTTAAGAGGTAGTAGATTAGGAAAAGTAAAGGGTTTAGCAGCCTTACCGAACAAGAGGTGCCTTTCACCACGGATGAGGTCAATATTTTAGGTGGTGTACTAGCAGGCCGTAAGAATACTCCGTGCTTAATATCGGCTCTAGATCTTCTTTTGTTTCAGAGTTATTCAAGATAATGTAAAATATACAGGGTGCCGTTGAAAGTGGCATATTTCGTAAACTGTTCAAGTTAGATCAACCAAACAAAATTGTGTTTGATAACAATAAAATAAACTACAAAATGCATATTTTTAACCTGCATCTTGTCCTTATTTTTCATAATAAAAAAAGGTTTCTAGTTTTTTCTTCCATATTTTTTTTTATTTCACGCGGAGGTACACCTACAAAAAAAATATGCATACATAGCCACTAATGTCCACTGTATACATAAATAAAAATATTTCCGTAAATCATCGTGCGTCATGCCAAAAAAAAAATTTTTTTCAGAAGTAGTCGTTACTGGCATACAAATAAAGTACCAGTGCAGTGTGAACATAAGTAAGTGTGTAGGTATACAATCTCTCGACACTTACCGCACAAAATATCATTGACGTAAATTGACTTATTAGTACATTTGCTTTATAAAAGAGAGATAAACATTTGACATATAGTATTGTTTTCGACATTTGATTTGTTGCATTTTCTGTTGGAAAATGGAAAAAATTAAGTGTAAGTCTTGTGAAAAAACGTTAAAAAATATATGTGGAAAGAAAAAATGCATACAAACTGGACAAGAGGCTGATTTATATAGCAAATGCACTAATAAGTCAATTTACGTCAATGATATTTTGTGCGGTAAGTGTCGAGAGATTGTATACCTACACACTAACTTATGTTCACACTGCACTGGTACTTTATTTGTATGCCAGTAACGACTACTTCTGAAAATTTTTTTTTTGGCATGACGCATGATGATTTACGGAAATATTTTTATTTATGTATACAGTGGACATTAGTGGCTATGTATGCATATTTTTTTTGTAGGTGTACCTCCGCGTGAAATAAAAAAAATATGGAAAAAAAACAAGAAACCTTTTTTTATTATGAAAAATAAGGACAAGATGCAGGTTAAAAATATTCATTTTGTAGTTTATTTTATTGTTATCAAACACAATTTTGTTTGGTTGATCTAACTTGAACAGTTTACGAAATATGCCACTTTCAACGACACCCTGTTTATTTTACATTATCTTGAATAACTCTAAAACAAAAGAAGATCTAGAGGTGATATTAAGCACGGAGTATTCTTAGGTCCTGCTAGTGCACCACCTAAAATATTGACCTCATCCGTGGGGAAAGGCACCTCTTGTTCGGTAAGGCTGCTAAACCCTTTTCCATGTCACGCTTTCGATATTGGTCCCATATTGAAGGTCCATCGTAATAATTGGTAGACTCGGTCGGTAGCGGCAAAGATCGTCGTTCCGTTCCATCCTGTATAATGGTTTACTCGAACGATTAGGCTGAAGAAATGAATGGAGTAGATGTTCATTAATTAAATTATTAAGGATACTCATACTCATCCTCATTAAATAATTTCGACCTAAGTGAATTTGTAAACATCGTGACTGTTACGAGTACACTTTATGAAATAATTATATAGATAACAAATAGGAAGATATCATTTCCTTTTCTATGCGGAAATAAAAGTCGTGAATCTATTTCTGCACAGAATCCAGCTTATGAAATTGAACAATATCAAAAATAGTTTTTATTATAACTATTTAAACTATACAATATGTAGATACTTCAAAATGTTAGACAGAATGTTAAAAAATGCCTTTTGTCTGAATTATTTCGTCCGCAAATTTGACATGACTTACGTCAAATTAGTATGATAACAGCTCAGCCTCATCGACCATAGCTTATTAATGAAGGTAAGTATGACTAGTACGAGTATGAATTATAAATATTAGATGTCATATACCAAAGAAAAATGACCAAGATCACCTATGTCCGAGGTGGGGATCGAACCCACGTACTCAGCTTTCGCGGCTGATGCCTCCAAAATCATGCTTATAGGTTAATACAATGAATTTCTTAACTACCTAGTCTACTTATTTATGTAATTAGTTAATTATTAATTTTGACAAATGTCGATAAACACGTTCGCAGATATATTTTTAATAGAATAATATTACTATCAACAATTTTAACTAAACATGTATGTTCACTCAAGGTTTAAGATTTTAAAACCAAGACTGTGGTTAAAAATAAGTGATTATGGAATAAGGCAAGTATTTAGGTTTGTCTGCATTTTTTTAGATTCTACTGACGGTTGGTATACTAATATTAATAAGGGTTACGAATCAATGGTTAGTTAACTGTGTTGGGCGTTTGTACTACAGTCGTGTTGTATCGTGACACAAATACGATACCCGCATGTAATCGTATCGTATTATTTTACAGTGGCTTGTTTCTCAACATCTTGGTGCAGTAGGCTGCATTTCCTTGTACAAGGATAAACGTCGATTGCAAGATAAATATGGACAGCTGCAAATCAGACAGGAAACCGGTTTGTATTTAAATCAATCGACATTGAGATACAATCTCATCGATTTAGCTGTCCGAGAGCTTACCGCGAACGAAGTGTTGCTTCTCTCTCGTACTTGCGATTTCGTATGCAAGTGTGACAGAGATGCAACACTTAGTTCGTAGTTCGCAATAGGGCTTCTGAGAGCTTACCGCGAACCACAAACGAAGTTTAGCCTCTCTCTTGCACTTGTATATTCGAACGTAAGTGTGACAAGGAGGCAACAAGTCGATAGGTAGGAATTCA
>JALPQI010000780.1:0-222156 GCA_025490895.1 Thaumatotibia leucotreta
AAAGTAAATATATTTTATTTTATTTTAGTTACATGGAAAACCAACAGCGTTATAATGTACCTATCTATAAATAATAATAGAATCACAAAGCCAATTACAGGTTCTATATATAATCTAACTTTCCATTGTAGTTGACGTCTAGGACACATCGTGAAACACTGGAGCAACTAAAATCATTCGGAACAGCCCTAGTAAGTGGTAAGCAAAAAGCCCACTGGCCTACTACCGCGAAAATCGAAATTCGTATATTTCGAGGATTTTTCTCTGTCACTCCAACGAAGGCGTCATTAGAATGAGAGAGAAAAATCCTCGAAATTTGCGGATTTCGAAGTTCGCGGTAGAACCACGAACGATGTGTTGCCTCTCTCGCACTTGTGGACTCGACGTAAGTGTGACAGGGATGCAACACGTCATTCGTGGTTTGCGGTAGGCCTTAAAGCCTAATAAGTATTACCTACATAAATGTCGCTTGTCACCACTCCTTATCTCGGCGAATCAGAAAGTGTCAACCATTTACTTGATTACGAGATTTATGAGGTAACAATGATAGTTTTCTGCAGATGGGCGTGATAAAAAGAGGCGCGATAAAATACAGGGTGTTCCACGAGCCACTGAAAACCTTGAACGGGGTGATTTAGTAGGCTATACTGAACAACTTTTAATATGGGGCCATCACGAAATCTAAAAAAAAATTGTCTTCTTCATACATTTTGACCGATTGATCACGACATTTTGTATGAAAAAGGCAATTTTTTTTTGTGTTTTCTGGGTTAGCTCCATAGTAAAAGTTATTCAGTTTAACCTACCAAATCACCCCGTTCAAAGTTTTCAGTGGCTCGTGGAACACGATATTACACGTGTATATCGAGGTAAGGCAATGACAAGAATTACAAAAATTCTGTCACACATCACCTCACATCATCAGCCTATATCAGTCCACTGCTGGACAACGGCCTCTCCATAGCCTATGCGTAAGGACGCATTAGGAGGTAAATGCCCATAATAATCGCCACGCTGGGCAAGCGGGTTGGCGATCGCAGGAATGTGTCCACTATGATGATGCTGCTGCCCATCATCTATGAAAGAATGGTCAATGACACTTCAATCCCTTAGTCGACTCTTATGACACCCGCGGGAAGAGTTGGGGTGGTGACAAATGTATTCTTACTGCCGTCACCACACGGCGATCGCAGTTTTGCTAATTAGTTGAACACAGAACGCTGCTGCCCATTCTGTGAGCACAAGTACCCTTAGGGCGTTTGTGCACTACACTGACTTTTACCGTCCGGTAGTCCGGTTTTTTACGGTCCGATATGCCACGCCATTAAATGTATATAGTAGCTTGTGCACTATACGTAATTTTACCCTCCGACATTTTACTTTTCCCCATTCCGGACAGTATTTTTCCGATCCGAGATGACAGCTATGAAAAATGTGCTAATGCTTGTGCACTGCGTCCGGAATTGCACTGACTTTCCGATTGTCCGATTTTACAAAATTGAACCGTAAAAAACCGGACTACCGGACAAGTGCACAAGCCAATCATCCGTTTTTTTCATACTACTATGCCGCACCAACAAGTAAAAAGACGGACAAGTGCACAAGCCAATCATGCGTTTTTTTCATGCCATATCGGACCATGAAAACGGTCTGCCGGACAGTAAAATTCATTGTGGTGCACAATCGCCCTTTGTCGCCTCTTACGACACCCACGGGCAGTGACGGGCATTCTATAAAAAAATCTAATTAATAATATAATAATAGATAAATTAATAGGATGAGCTTCATTGGCAGTTTACGCACGAAAGCATGATTTATTTTAATCGCCAATTTAGCTACCCGAGTTAGGTATTTATAACATATGTTATACATTATGTTACTATAATTATATCTCATACTATTATTTAGTTACGAAGAAATTATTAAAATTGCATGTAAGACGTGACGTAATAAATTATGCACAAGTGCGATGTAATAAGATCCATTTGTGTATACAAATTTATGAGCGTGACTTGTCAGTCATTATGCGTAACAATACTAAGTTACGTTGTTGTTAGATATTTCGTTTAGAGATATCTACTGTATACGTCAAATATCCATAAAAAAGGATTTTTTATTATAATCGGGATCAAAACTGCTGGTGATCAGCAGAATCAGAGTTTCGAGATTTTTCTTGGTGTAATGTTCTACACCTTCGACAGGGTGGCCTCGGAAACTTGACCAGTTTTATATTTTTATAACTCCACTAACAGCTGGCAAATAAATGCCCTGCCTGGGTCTCGTTAAAAACACACCACTTTTAGTAAATTATTATATTTTTTTTGTCATTTATTTTACTTTTAAAGGTAATTTTGTGGTACTGGTACGGAATGCTTTTTAAATAAATTTAAAGATGGCATCTAATATTTTGACTGAACGATGTCAAGCAAATAATTTTGTTTTAATTCAATTAGGTATTAATTTGCCAAGATGGATTTTTTGGGTGGGCAATGTTTACCCTTAAGGCTAATGTAACCCGACTTTACGGTACTGAAAAGTATTCTTGAGATAATGTGAGATGTTAAACTACTAGATTCCATTTTCTTGTGCGATAAATGATAATATTTATTTTAAACACAATTCCGATTCAAAGAGGGAATACATTTTACTAGTTTAAATATCTCAATAAACCGATGTAACATATTGAAACCACCATTATAAAAAAATGAAAAGAAAAAAATGGTTTGTTTTTCAATGCCCCGGGTCATTTAGTTACTAGTTTATATAAAACTGATGGCGTCTCAGAGGTCACCCTGTATAGTTTGTTAATTTGATGAAGCTATACTTCCGTTCCAGACTGAAGATGTCGCGCTTTGACGCGGAACCGCAAGTTGTGCTAGTCCCTGAAAAATCAAGCTTACAGCTGTCTACAAGTTTTTTTCTCAGGAAAATTCGGTTGTAAAAATCGGTATATTATAGTGTACTACGTAAATAATATGATGAAAGTTTTATTTAAATACATATATAACACAACAGGCCAATGTGTATTCATTTATTAGATCACTGGTAGCTACGTCTCCTGGGTCACTAACTTACGTATATATACCGTACACCAGTAGAAACCGAAAAAATTGACATCAAAAAATATGGCTAACTTTCAATATAAGTTGTCTTTGATTTATTTTAACATTAATACTTTAAATATCAATAATTTTAACAAAACATGTAGGTACGTGAACTCAAGGTTTTTAGTTGATGATAAGACGAAATTGTGTTCTGAAAGTGCGTGATGATGAAAAATGCAAGCTTCTAGGTTTGTTTACGTTTTTTTCTTTTTCTATTGGCACACGGTATACCAATAGTATCGGAAACAAGATAATTGTTGATCGACATTATGAAAATAAAAGCACTGTATGTTTCATTATAAAATATGTAGTTACTCCAAGCATAATTTAACGCTTAATCTGTTTATTCAAAACCGACTGAGCAAAGGCCACCCTGTTGCCATTAATAAATTAATACGGCATACGACAAAGAGCAACACAGCCGATCACTCTATAAAATATTGATCTTAATGTACTTGACACTGTTCTATCGCCTATTAAAATAAAATCATTAGCCGTAGCATGAGCTGCCGACGATAACGCGGACTTAGCGTTGAAAATTTCCCGATTAAATCCCGTTTCTTTCCAAACAGCTTGTTTTTCCGGATTTTTTCGAAAAAGTTAATGTAATTTTCCACTTTAATTTTCAACTCTAAACCAAGGAGAATTAGGTCTAATTTTCACTTATACCAGGAGAACGCGATGTCACCGAGGAAAAATCAATTGAAACAGATGGAAAGGTGTGAGTCTAGGGCTGCCAACTAAAAATCACAGATATGCGGGACATTCGCGCATAAATTGTGGGACCTGGTTACAAAATGCGGGACGGGAATGACATTAACATTAAAAAACAATGCTTAATTTCAGATCGTTTCAATTTAGATGCACCTAATGCACCCAACGCAATTATTCATATTTTGGCTGTTATACACGTTCAGTGCACTGTGCTCGCGGGCTATATTGGTGCGAACGTCGCGGTATAATCAAATTAACATGACGAAATCTTAAATTGCTTTCATTTACGTATTCATATTATTATTTTAGCATTTTCAGTTTAGTATTCCGTGAAAAGCGGGACAACTGGCGTCCCGCGTGAACCCTTTGCGGGACCCATACTTTAGGACCCCAGAAACGGGACGTCCCGCATATAGCGGGACGGTTGGCAGCCCTAGGTGTGACAGTGACAGTAACATTGATTATTTCTGTAAAAACCCGAAAAAAAACGGAAAAAAAACGAAATTTTCATACATTCCCGGAAAAAAATCTGATGTTCCATACAAACCTTGAGATATTAGTAGGCGGAAAAGTATGGAACATCAAATTTTTGTAAAAGTTCATCATAATGGTCTTTGAATAAACTCCCTAAAGTTTGGCAGGGGAAAAAAATCAACTATATTAATTTTTTTACTCGAAATGTTTCACTTAGGTACACAACTTGACCTTATATAGAAGGAACCCTGAAAACATGATGCAATTCAAATAACACTAATAAACTAACAAGCTGAATGACTAAATAATGAGGAACGCCCACAGTACACTATTATAGTATAATCTAGATTTACATTGCCCTGTGATTATTCTTAGATCTATTTGTGACTATATATTGATATGAGTATCTTCATAAATAAAGCAAATTAATGCATTCAAATAAGTCCTCGGATTGGGAACTCTGATTGTTGGGAACAATTGAAAAGCGTCCGTCATAAGGTCATAACAAAAACCACAAAATGAGATTTGGATAGAAGAGACAAGTTCATTCATTTGTATGGCGGCCGAGCGTGTCAGATTTTGTACTGAAGTTGTTACTTGCCTATGATTTTAAATATGTCTCAGGCCCTTGAGTATTCATATTTTTATTATTGTTGCAATTAATATTACTTAAGGAGGCATTATTAATGTTTTTGTTCACTTCAACTTACAAAATTTGACGCCCGAAAGCTGCAAGCTGCGATTAAAGACGGAGAACTCAATGGATATCACTGAGTTAATTTGACACGCTAAGTAGATACGTTTGCTTGATCTATGGTATATATGACATCTGTGACAAAAACTTTATAATAATCATGACATGACATCACGAAGTGTATTTCACTCCAGGGTGGCGTTTTATAAAGTTACAATTTACAATTTCGCTGTTTGCCTCTCTTTCTAGCCAATATGTGCGTGCGGTAGAGAGGCAAACAGCGAATTTGTAAATTGTAACTTTATAAAACGCGACCCAGATTGCTATCTCCATAGAAATGAGATTATGTACGAGTATGTAGCTGGGTGAATCAACTTTTTTCTGTCTGTTATTGCCATGGTTACGGTCGCCTGAGTCACGCTGGTTTTATGTAAAATTATGCTACTTAAATTAGGCAAACATGCAAGTAGTGCATGTCTGTAGCTGACCCATTAAGTAAGGGCTTATTAACACCAGAAAAAAATATGTTTGCATAGTTTAAAGTAGCATAATTTTTGGAAATGTGGTGGATCTTTCTCAGTATCATTGACTCTACCAGCCTACCTTCGACCATATATAACATGGACGTCTAACGCCAGTTCAAAAATGCGATTTATGCGTCGTTGGACTAAAAGTAAATATGGCGATATATAAAAATGTCCACTTGCTTAAATTCGGGCGTATATAATTTTGACGAAGTATAAAAATGTTCACCTGTATATTAGACCAAATATAAACATGTTGCGACACTAGACTAAAAGTAAATATGGCAATGTATAAAAATGTCCACTTACATAAGTTCGGGCGTAGGTATATAATTTTGACGAAGTATAAAAATGTCCACCTGTATATGATTGTTGGTGGTGATGAATTTGATCCGTATATGTATTTTTATAATCCTGTAGGCTTATGATGGTACCGTGTTTAATCATTTGTCGTTGTTGTCGTCAGGTTCTAACAAGTATGTAAGTGCGAAAGTGATGCGTAGCACGATAAATAGATAAAACGGGACCATCATAAGCCACCTGGACCTATAGTAAAGAAAGTAGTCATTTTTATATTCAGACTTGATTAGACATAAACATTTTTATAATTTGATAGTAGTCATTTTTATATTCCGACTTCATAAGACTTAAGCATTCTAAAGTATTGGCTTTCTAACACTCGGACCAATTTTATTTTATATGTAGACATTTTTATACATGGCCATATTTACTTTTAGTCCAACGACGCATAAATCAAAAATGCCCCCAAATGCAATTGTTCAATTTGTGCCAAAATGGGCAGGACATAGCGCTTTTCTTAACACCGTGCATATTTCGGCGCAAGAACTTTGACAAATGTTTATAGAATATAACCAATCAAAACTGTGATGGACCAATCACAACTATTTTTAAATGGCGGTTTAAGTTTTTATAGGTTGATATTGAAATTCATTACCGTAACGCATTGAAGAAGGGGTGACACTTGTCAACTAAAATTCAGGACCGTTTTTGAAAGCCAATTTAATATGGCGTGCAGCTTCCATGTTTTATTTGTTCGTAGCAGCCTACCAATTTTTAACAATATCAAAGACGTGAAACAAATGTACAAATTTTTTGAAAAATGCTTTTCTTTCTTCTTTAAGCCCCAAGCCTCAAAATGAGAGTTTTTCAACAATAAACCTAGTGTTTCGATTTCCAGCTAAGCTAGTCAATGGTTTTTAGTCGCAACAAAAAACTACTTTTGTGTACTTACGTAAAAAGTTGATGTGGGTCAGATTAGATCAGCACTAGTATTATATTAATTGCTTTATTGACCATTAGTCCAAGTCTGCTTATATTTGGAGCGCTAATTTGAAGTGATTAGGACATAATCATAATTCTATTTTATTGGTTTATTTAATTACCTATTATAAAGATATAATCACAATCAGACTAATGTAACAACTGTAAATAAGTTTCATAGCGTCATGGATAATATTACTTAAGCGGCATGCAAAATGTTTTGTTGCGTCTGTACCGTTTTTCTTAAATATTCGATTCGAGGAATCTCCGAATAGTCCGAATATTTATAAATTTTATATCTAGTCTGTTACAAATTTCCGGAAATTGATGATGGTAAGAAGACATTTTAGTTAAATCTGCGAGTGTGTGAGAGAATAACAAAAGGATCGTTTGTAAAAAAAATGGACCTATGTATTTAAGGCCTTAATCAAAATAAAAATCAACATCGCGTCAATTTTGTTACGAAAGTTAGTCAAACAAGCTATGTGGTTAAGTCTGTCCAGCAACCGTCGGCAGTAGTAAAAGAGGACAAAAAAAATGTATGTTGGTATTGTTGATCGCTCTTAAAAAAAATGAATTTATCGCCCTAAAGTTGTCGCGCAAAACTTAACTTGGTAACAAAAAAAAATACGTTATATATTGTTTTAATTAAAGTAATAAATTAATTAATTTAATTATTTAATTTTTTTATGCAGTCGACCCAATCGCTGATTACGTCCTTATTTTACCGTTTTTTTTATCAATTGTTCATTAGCTTTTCCGAAGCATCTTGACAGTGGTCCTTTTCAGCAGTGTCAGCTCAGTTTTTTCACGCTGTCACGAAATTCGGAAATATTTTATGAGGTTTTTTTGAGGATTGACAAATTGTTTAATTTTTATCGGCGTAAAACAAATAGGTTTTTCCTGTAAAAAAACTTCAGTTTAGGTCGAGAGAAAGGAACAAGGCTATACGAGTTGTATATCTCTGTCCCTTTCCCTGAACCTAAACTGAATCACATTAGTACGTCATGGCAACCCCCCCCCCCCCCTGATGGTGATGGTGAAGAGTCAAGCTATTATCGGTAAACATAGAAAATGACCTAGTTTTTTTCTTACTGCTCATCATAAATCAATAATAGTAGATTGTACAACAAGTGCATAAAGTGACCCATCTTTAACCGAGGCAATTTTTTGGTCTGAGCGAAGCGAAGACCAAAATAGTAGACGAGGATAAAAATGGACATTTATGTCCGTGTTGTTGTACACTCTACTTTTCACTTCGTTTGCGAGGAAAGTAAAATAGTAAAATACATTTTTCACTGCAATTTACTCAACTAAGTTGTCGTAAAGCGAAAGAAGAAAAAATATACAACCATTACCCGCCAACTCATTTTTTAATTATTTTTTTTAAATTTTCAACCCGGGATCAGGCTTCATATGCTCGGTTTTCTGCCAAGTTAAACATTTCGGAGCATTCTTGAACGATAATCGATATCTATTTTATGTGATTTACTAAATTTAATGACAGAAAATACAGAATTCTAATATTAAATAAAAAAATATAACGAATTTTGTTAGTTATACTATTTTATTGATCAATAAAATTGTGCAATATGTTTTAACTGTTTGGCTGTTGGGACCGATTACCTGAGCCGATCTTTTACTTTTATGCTCTAGAACATGAAATGCGATTTTATGTCGTCTACGCACGACATACAGGTGCACTTTTTGAGCATGAGATGTGAAAATAAATAATTATCCCGGAACAATCTTATACAAATCTACCCATTTAGTGGGACAAAATATTACCTAGCTCAAACCTATCTATCTTCAATGAACTGATTTTAAGTAGGATGTATAATTATAGTCAACTGACGGTCGGCTGCAAAACATAATTAACGAGTTTGAACCTTGTTCTTTGGACATACGTTCTGAAATATGAACATATTTATAGACGTGACTGTACAAGTAAATGTAGCTGTGCTAGCTCTCATGTATTCAATTCAAATTGATAACTGCGAATGGTGACATTCTTGTCTTGGTCATTATGAATACTTGATTTAACTGATACAATACATTGTCTACAGTTTAGATTCTGAACAAATCATCAATCATCATCATTAGTTTAAGTCTTTGGTGCCTACTTATTTGGTTATTTGTCGGTGGAATATTTTCCTTTTTAGGCTTTTTTTTAGCAATAAACCTCATTTGATTCATGTAAATATGTGTATGCGGATTTTCATCTTTGCCCCCTGTACCTGTAAAAGGTGAAATCAAAACTACAAATGTTCCATACATTTTCATCCCCATTTCACGACCGCCACTTGCCGCGTACGTAAATACAAACATGGGGAAACTCCTAGTTGAATACGGAACCCTAAAAATAACCTCGAGAATTCGAAGTGTGCAATTTAAGCCAGGCGTCCACATGTTCGTATCGTACGCATCGGACGCATCGCATCGCATTTCTTCCACTGATATTACGATACGTACGGTGCGGAATAGTGGACGCACTTGTATGACTTTCTATACAAAGAATACTAAATGCGATGCGTCCGATGCGTACGATTCGGGTCTGTGGACGCCTAGCTTTAGTAGAGTATCTTTAGCATGTATTAGTCGAAAGTATATGACAAAAAGGAGACAGGCAGTTACTGATTAAGTCGCTCAGATCTCAATAGATTGAGATATAGGCGTCAATAATAGTTATATTTCCATAGCTGGTATTTTTTATCTCAGGTATTTCTATTAGGTATTCATACAAGTCCGACCTTTTGAGGTCTTGCCTAGTACTAGGCCTTGTTCTTGCCAGGACCCGATGACCTTCTTAGGGCCCTATATATGCGGTTGGATTCTGTACTTCCATGTAGTTTGCACTTAGAAGGCTTTACAAGCAGTTCTTGTGAGATCTATTCATATCCAAAATGAAATTCGCCGTAAGTTATTTATTACTTCAATAATTTAATACATGCAAATATTATAAGTGCGAAAGTATTTTTGTACTAAGTATTTTTGAATGTCTATCTGTTACACTTTCACGGAAAAAAGTATTGAATAGATTTTCGTAAAAATTTGGTATGGGGAAAAATTAGAATGATAGTATTTGTCGCGGAAAATTGTGCATGTCTCCGGGGTACTTAGAGTTAACTGAATCCTAAGCAATGGTAATAATTAGTTTACGATATAGTTACAGTTAATGTTGACTTTGTTAATAATTTATTATTATGGGCATTGAATCCGAATATAACATAGGTATTCATGTATCCTATGTTATGAATAAAGTATTATTTCTTAGGGTTCCTCACTAAAACTGTAATTAAGTATAAAAACAACCATCATGGTGCGACTCACAAATCGAAATTCAGTTTGTATATTTAGCATCATGTTGACGTGTTTTGATAGTTGTAATATAAAGTTTATGAGGAATCCTTGGTGTGAGCCAAATAGACTCCTTTGATCGATTGTTATGTATAGGTAGCACATGATTGGTGCAATAGTAAGTCGCAAGTTGCAAATACCTGCAAGCCGTCCCTCTTTTATTAATATAGTTAGTACAGTCAGCAGCAGATATTGCTAAGCGGGCACGGTGTTCAAAATGTACTTGGCACAACCTTATTGCTAAGACGATAAGAGTGTGTTAAGATCATTCTGAACACCCTGCCCGCTAAGCAACATCTGCTGACTCTACCTAAAAGACTGGAAGTCTATCTCGCCGCGACATACTGTCGTGTCGCACCAATCATGTACAAATAAACATTATGTCCTACATGTCTAATGTACGTACCTAAATAATTATTGGTATTATCAGGTGTTCTTCCTGCTGTGCTTCGTGGCTCTGGCGGCCGCAGCCCCGCAGCTCATCTACCCGGGGCTTCCTTACGCCCCACTGGGGCTGGCTCCTAGGGTGAGTAGATACTAGATGTATTGTAGTGTTGTAGGCCTTCTAGGAGGCCCATTGTCAATTTTATGTAAATGGGTCAAAATTATTTTCGTTGCCTTATTTTGTGTCCCTAAAAACGTGATGCAGTGGTGATTTTTGTATGAGATGATGTTTTGTTTTCAATTTCTGATGTATAGATTAAAATCTTGCGTGAAAATTAAATACAAGTGTACCGGATTTTTTATATATACTGAGTCAAAACAACAACTAGGTACTAGCGTGACAGAGTGGTATGAAACAAGACAACGAAAATAATTTTAACACAAATGTCTCAAATCGTAAACTCGGACAGTGGGTTTATGGTGGTACCTCGTCTAATCGTTTGTCGTCGTTGCCGTCACCTTCTAACAAGTATGCAAGTGTGAAAGTGACGCGTAGCGCGATAAAGGGATAAGACGGGACTATCATAAGCCATGAGCTTACACTTGAATTACTGCAAGTTTTGAGTAGTAATGGCCCATATTGGCGTACAAAATATAACATCATCTTTCTCTATTTGACTTTCTAGTATTTTACAACATTGTCCTTGTTGCACTTTGTCCATATTATTGCGAACAATGACGCACGTTTGTCCGATCTCTGCTTATAACAGAAATAATATTCAAAGTGACAACACCATGAATAGTAGGTAAATGTCCCATTTAAATAAATGGGACTAATGTCACGCACGATGAAAAAATTAATAGCGGTTAAAAAGTTACGGTTAACGCTTACGATAGGCCAGCCATACACCGGTAAGTTCTTACGTAAGTTATAGGGACGGAGCTATACTAAGGAATGAGAGGTGAATATCACTATCTCATTCCTTAGTATAGCCCCGTCCCTATAACTTACGTAAGAACTTACAGGTGTACGAGCGCTCATATGCTGCGAGTTTTGAAAGGTATATAATCGCTGCCCTAATATTTGAAGGATCTATGTAGCACTTTCATCAACTTGAAATTTAAACGTTGTCACTTAAATGTCAGTACACTTAGTCCATATTTAATTACTCCGAAAATGTTACATAGAACCGTTTAATATTGGCGTAGCGGTATGGGTAAGGGTATACTGGGTATAGAAAGGACAAACGACGCATTCTTCATAGTGTAACATAGAATTTACCTAGCATTGGAAATTTCCGGACTAAATCCCGTTTCTTTCCAAACAGCTCGCATTTTTCCGGATTTTTTCGGAAACATCAATTAATGTTTCCACTTTAATTTTGAACTCTAAACCCGTGTGAATTAGCTCTAATTTTCACTTATATCGGGAGAACGCGATGTCATCGACGAAAAGTCAATTGAAATAGATGGGAACAGTAACATTGATTATTTCTGTAAAACCGGAAAAAAACGAAAAAATAAATGAAATGTTCTCAAACATGCAATGAAAAAAGTAAGTAACTTTTTTTAATTTCGACATTTTTTTTTGTATGTTTGAGAAAAGCACTATACATGCCTCGGCGTGAAAACGGATTCCCGGCCTCGTTACCTATCCGGTATAAGGTAAACGGCCACTATTACGTGATAGTACGCTATTACGGTAGTTTTCACTTCCGCGCAAATAATAAGGAATCAGAATATCCTATGTTTAACTTATAAACGGGTAAAAAATCTTCGTTATTTAAGCTTTTTAACAAATGAAATTTCAAAATTATTATACCTACACTTTCCGCGATACGTCACTCGGAACAGTCAGAGTGCCGCGAACAGCTATTTGGTGTGCACACGCCGAGCGTAGCCGTAAGGTTCGCGCTCTCATTTGTTAAGCTCATAAAACGCCAAAAGTAAGTCCTTTTGATTTAAAATTTCTAGAGTGTTTCTTTGAGTTCTTTAACTATCGATTTGACACAGAAAAAGGTAATATTTAAACATAGAAGTTGCTAAAAATTGCAATTGCCTGACTCACGGAATAAGGTGCACCTAATTTTTGGTATGTCCCTTATTTCGTGATACTACCGAAATAAGGGAATTCTTGACTTATTTTAATTGATTGTTTATTAATATAACAACTAAAGTAAATTGTATTGTAAATGAAAAACTAGATACTGTATTTACTGAAGTTTAATTTGAGCTAATTCCGGTATAGGTTTTTTTCACTTGAATTCTCATAAAACGAGTTTAAACCTGACCCAAGTTCATAGTTTTTAGGTAAATTCACATATTACTTACCAGCATAAATTTGGTTATAATTAGGTTTACTTTACTTATTGTTGTGTTTGATTGTTACATTTAAGATTGTTTATAACTCATCTACGTAATTTATATATTAACTTAAAAAAATAATCGCGGGAATTTCAAAAAGTCAGTATCACGAAATTAGGAACCAGCATTTATTACTTTTCCCTAATTTCGTGATAGTGTAAACTATAGTAGTGGGTAACAATCAGACATGTAAGTATCGTAAATTTACCGATAGAGAGACAGTAGGGTAGACCGAGGAGAATCGGATCACCTGGCGAATCGGATCAAGGTCAAAAATACCTATATTACTATATTAATGTTTTAAACATTTCTTCAAATTGAGCACAATTCAGTTGAGCCACATTTCCTCGTAGGGTAGGCCGAGAAGAATCGGATCACCGGGCGAATCGGATCAAGGTCAAAAATATATACCCATATATTAGTGTTTTCACATTTCGTCAAATTGAGCGCAATTAAAATGAGCCACATTTCCTCTCTTTGTCCTCGATAGTTTAATAAAATAATAGTTATTTATGTGGCTGGCGCATAATGAGGCATTAAACACGAGTGTGGTTTTACGAAACGAGCCGTAGGCGAGTTTCATAATATGATCACACGAGTGTTTTAATGCCTAATTATGTACAGTCACATACATAACCGTATACTTATCTAATTACTTATGTTCTGATTTCCATTTAAGGTAGACCGAAGCGAATCGGATCAAGGTCCGAAATCTCTACGTTTTTTTTTATGTTAACGATTAAGGACAACGAGAGGAAGTGTTGCTCAACTGAAGTGTGCTATTGAGCACATTTAGTATTTTAAAAAATCTTCAAATTGTTGAAGAATCAGCTTTAGAGATTTTGGACCTTGATCCGATTCGCCCGCTGATCCGATTTACCCCGGTCTACCCCAATTAATGTTTATTTCGTTATCAATCAAAGAGAGGTTTTTTGTTTATTGTTTAATGTTCAAGTTTATTTAAGTTTGTTTTTAACCGCCTAAAGAGTATTATGGTATGCAAATCGGTAGATTTTATCTTGTTTAATTATTAAGAAATAAAAACTTTAAGCTGGATCTCATTTAACCATGTTGTTTCATTTAAATGATATCCGTATAGTATCTTAACTTAATCAAGTTCGTTAAAAATAACATTTTGTTAAAGAAACAATAGTCATTTACTCTAAATATCTTTATCACGAAATAGGGGCCGCAAGTTCACGAAATTACGAGCAGCGCCGAATTTTATCACGCAATAGGCAGCAAATAAGACGTTCACAATTAAATGAATATATAAAAAAGTTTGAACAAAATCTGTAAAATGTATGCATAAACTAACTGTCAAAGAATCAATATAACATATTCTAAAGCTTTTGTAGTGGTATCTTGCTAAGATTTTTATTTAAAAATACACAAAGTCTCGAGACCCTTAACATACCGTAATAGGGGACATTTACCTTATACCAACTATTACTACTACTAAACTACTTACTACTACTATTTCATACATTCCCGAACATTTGATTAAATTTTTTCCGACATTATCAACGCTCTTACCCATGTACTTCGTCTTCCATTTCCAGACGGTAGTGGCCGGCCCGACGGTGGTGAACGGCCTCGGCCCCCTGGGCTACGGAGGCCGCATCGTGGCCCCAGGCTACATCGGCACCACGCTCATCTAAGCCACTCACACACGCCACACGCGTCCATTGGCTACTCTGTCCTTGTAAATATTCGCTTATCATTGATTAAAATGCTTCCCGTCTAGTCGTTGTTTTCATTTCTAGGGTAGAAATTCCCACGACATAATTTCGTATATAGGGTAAATTACTAGTGATTGGCCACTCTCCAGTAACTGGACACCTTATTTAAAAATTAACTCTATGTGCTTATATTTAGAATTCTTTTTAACGTGTTACTCTCCCTCTTCCAAAATGAATTCTAATTATAAGCACATAAGAGGTTATTATTATATAAAGGTGGGATAGAATAAGCATTCGCTCGTTTGGTGTAAGGCCATCTGTAGGTGTCCAGTTACTAGAAAGTGGCCAGTTAATGGAAAGTGGCCAGTTACTAGCAATTTACCCTACGTATAAATTACGGTCAGCCTCAAATTCTTTTTAGCAAACTGCTAAGAAGTATTTGATGCTGGCTGTACCATTTTTCCGCAGGTAAACTAGGTATGTGTAATTTTAATAAAATATTTATTATATAAACGAGGTACCAAAATCACGGGAATTAGCTTCAACTTCATGGAATTTTCTAAAGGCAATATAAACGGTAAACTATGAAGAGATTTTTGAGAAAGTTTTATAATATGGTATAAAATGTCACATTGAATAAGATGTGAGATATCATAAACAAGCTAACATAACATTTGTATAATTTTAATGTGCTGTTACGTAAGGAGCTCGATTGTGTTCGAATGTTTTTTACAGTATTACGCGTAATAAAACGATTAGTGAGTATTCAATGAATTTAATAATAATGTTAATGACTTTAATGAGGTTGAAAGTCAAGATCGCAATCATAAATTCCTTTTCCTTTTGCGTGTACAGTCAAATAATACACAAAAATGTTCGAAAATTTGTCCCAGTGCACTCTAATTCTGTGTTATAAGAACGTCGTAACATATTTATAAGCGGATTCTTTCGATACTTATTTTTGCACTTGACTGTACCATTTCGTCGTAAACCTGCCATTTTTTTTAAACCTTATTTTAGAAATTAGGTATATGTAATGACGTATTTTCTATGAAACTATTGAATCTGAATCTTAGTAAGTTTCAACTTTTCGTAATGTTTAGGTAGGTACTGATTGCTTTTAGAAATAGTTATAGTTTTTTATTGCAAATAAATACCTATGACTAGTACATTACTGCAACAGCTGGGAAGTATGGTCTTGCAGGCCGAATGGATATATGAGGCCTGCAAGCCTTTTCCCGGCTGAAGCTTGTATATAGTGCTTTTCTAAAACTTGTAATGAAATAAAAAAGAAATGTTACTAATTAGTTTCATGTAGGTATTCAAGTCTCTCATAGTTTGACGTTTAAAAACAAAAGAAAGGTGCTTCGCAGGCTAAGGCCTGACATTTTGTATGAAATGCCTTTACATATCAAGTTCAATCATCGAATTTGATATGTAAAGGCAGGTAAAAATTATTTGCTTTTGTCCAGTCAATTTTGCCAGTGTCAAAGTTTGCATTTATTATATCGGCTAGCTACATTACATATTTGTTTTGATTAAGTATTTCGTATTTTTTTTAAATTCTAGTTGTATTGCCTAGAGCATTATCAATATGAGAAAATAATTATATAACTTTTACGTATTACGTAAGTAACTGTATATCTGTATACTTAACCTTGTTACTATTAGTTAATTTATGTTTCGTCCCTCTACCAAAAGAAATGTCAAATTAACAGATAAGGACAAACGATTAATTAGCGGATGGCGGTTTGAATGCCTTTTTTGTCGAATTTAGTAAGAACACCGTTTTGTCTTTTGTTTTATTCTTATATTACTGAACTGATTCGTGCTTAATTGCTAAATCTTGTTTATGAACAGTAATAGTAATTTAGCGTGAAATTCTAGAAATAAAAATACTAAAAAACTAAAATTTGGCCTAGTTAGGCAGTAATTTTATTTTACTTAGATCGCTGGCATTGTTGCTCAAAATATTGTAGCTTTATTATGCTGTAAACTGGTTATAATCGATTTATTCAATTTTCTATTGGATCAATATTTACGGTTCACTAGATAAACATAATGCAATTCGACTTATCGATTTTTTGCAACAATAATAGTAAATATTTATTTATGTAGATCTAATGTTTTTTGTGATAGATGTATTTATAGGTACACTTGTAGTTGTTATTTACAATAAGTTCTACACAAGAAAATATGTTCTCCAGCAGTCATACAAACTAAAGTATACTAACAATATAATAGCATACATATGTACTTACCACGAGTTTCCCTTTTTTTGATATGACAAGATAATTTTTTTTAAAGTTATTTACGAATTTGAAATGTGGTAATATTACCAGTTTTAGAAGGCTTCTAATTTTTGTAATACCTAAAAATAGTATTAAAAAGGCAGAAGTTACCAACATGGGCATGGCAAAAGTAGATTTTATTGTATTAAAATGTTCGCTGAAATATCAATCCAGGGAGGATATAGGAATACGTTAGTATGCATATTATAGCTTCCGTTTCCTCTTAAACGGATCGCCACTATTTTTGTTACATCCTGTATATATTATGTCATTCAATTAAATAAGGCAATTTTAGCAATAAACATTTGTGAGTTCAAAAGCTTCACCGATATTCTTACCTAAGCAAGATTATAATTATTTTATAGTTATCAGTGTTATTAGCTCTACGGACTGGTATTATATATTACGTTTTATATTATGTAAGTCAAAATTGAATACTTAAACTAGATCTAAACACAAAAATAAGTTACTTTCTCTTTTACGAACCACTGTTTTATTAGACCTAAATTGAACTAATTGATATTGACACTAGGGCATTGCTATCTCGAGAATAATTTGAATGCAATCACGGGATTTGACATTATAAAATTCATGCCCCTAATGACACGCCACGCAAAATTCTGGCCCTAGAGATGATGGTATGAGTAGAGCTTCCAAATATTCGAAAGTTCCAGGTATACGAATATTAGGTTTATTATTTTGTGATATTCGAATATATATTATATTCATGTTAAAAATGCAGATACTTTACGCGTCCTGTTTCACAATTTCCTGATAAATATATCCGCCTGATACAATAATCTTTATGCTTTTCCCCGGGCATATGAAAGAAACGGACAACTAACATTAATCTGACCGGTATATTTTATTCGGGGATGGGGCCCTTAACCGTTTAAACTTATTATTTTGTGATATTCGAATATACCTATATTATATTCATCTTAAAAATGCAGATACTTTACGCGTCCTGTTTCACAATTTCCTGATAAATATATCCGCCTGATACAATAATCTTTATGCTTTTCCCCGGGCATATGAAAGAAACGGACAACTAACATAAATCTGACCGGTATATTTTATTCGGGGATGGGGCCCTTAACCGTTTAAACTGTGTATACTTTTCGAAACAAACATTACAGGTATAGCTCAAATAAAACTACGATTAAAATGACGTAATAAGTTTTTGTATAGCACGATATGGAGCAAGAACTTCCGCATGTATCTTTTCTCTATTTATGTCATAATGCGGCGCTCACTTCAGTACATTTTGTCTTATTTTCCGTATATAAAACCAGAGACAGGTAAATAATAAAGACTAGTTTCTCTCAGTGAAAGGTGCAGTATCATTTATAGGTCAAAACAAAGACAGCACGGATTTACATATGTAGTGATACATCTACCAGTACCAAAATCACGCACACACATCATCCTATTACAGTAGCTGGGCAAGCGGGTTCTTAATTAGGGACTAATTAAAAAAGTTATTCTATTTGAATTTGTCAAAGATGATGAGAGAGATGAGAGAAAAACGGATGTCGAAGTAAAGCTAGCCATCATTCGAGCCTGCATCCTTCCCATCATGGATTATGTTTTACTATCCAGGTACAGCAACTCGAATCTCCAAAAAATCGAGAGACAATACAGAATGGCTCTCAAGACTGCCGGCCAGTTTTCAAGACGTCTACCAACGGGAACGCTTTGGGAAATAGCAGACATTGAGGCGTGGCACCTTCGCTGACCTAAATCGCAAAATGCTTGACAAGATTGCTACTTTAGGAATAGAAGACCTTAACGCATCTGAGGACGTGAGGACCTGGCTCATGGCGAATTTAACCCATTGCTGATAAAATAACCGAATAGGTGAAATCAACTATATCCCAAACAATGACATGAGGCGCTGGCCCTGGGGAGCGACGACTCCACGGCCTCTTCGGATTAAATACATGTAGTACAAATAACATATGTAACCATAATAACAGTACATTTTTAGCACAACACTTGTGACACATCACTCTCAGCTTTCACAGATCTACAATTTCACAAGTTAGCTGACACAATCCTACGGGAACAATGTAAACACTAATAAACGATTATAAACGGTACGGACGATATTTCAATTTTCAATTTCAATTTATTTATTCACTCATATAAGCTTACAGTTACATCCAATGCGCTTACACGGTAAAGTAATATGTATACCTATGTAGTAACAAATTTGCATTCATTAAAACTAAAGTAACAAACCAAATAAAATTACAAAAAAAAACTACTCAATAAAATATGTAAAAAAGTAACAATAAAATTAACAAATTTAAAACTAATTAAGCTGGCCACAGTCTAGAGTCATCGTCGCAACTTTGATATATTTACCAAGCCTATCTGAGAATATGTCAGCATCCGGGACCTGGATCTGGAAGTCATTAATGACAGAAATGGCTCGGGCTGTGGGTGCATTTGCAGCTCGCGCAGTACGCGTGTCAGGCCTCGCCAGCAGGCGCCGGCCCCGCCGCGCCGGACGCGCGCCACCCGTGCTGGCGCCGGCCATGCCGAAGCTCGGCGTGGGAACCGCCAACCCAACTCGTGCCAGGACATTGGGATTGTCTACCCTCCCGTGGACCAGGGAATGATAGTGGACAATAAGAAGTAGTTTTCGTCTGAGCTCTAGGGTGTTAAGTCCTACCATTCCCACGACAAATCGAGAGGGGAAGAGATATGGATAATATCCATACAGCCGTTTGTAAATATATCTGGCAAATTTCCGTTGGACTTTCTCGAACATGAGCGTATATTTGACCTCGCGCGGATCCCAGACGATGGCCGCATACTCCAATCGGCTCCGAACATAAGCGAAGTAAAGTGCCATTGCTATTCGGATACTAGCAAATTGCGATGATATCCTCATTACGAATCCCAGCATTTTACAAGCTCTTTTACATGTGACAGTCATATGCTCCTTAAAATCAAGTTGTGTATCTAAGGTTAGACCCAGATCTCGTATGTTACACACCCTGTCCAGATCCGTATTGCTGACATGGTAAGTTGCAAAAATGGGATGTTTTGCTCTGGTAAAAGTTATCACCTTACATTTTGATGTATTAAATTGAAGCCTATTGTCTTCGCTCCATTTGACTACAGCATCAATGTCAGATTGCAAACGCTCGCAGTCGGTGTCACATTTAATGTCTAGGCACAGTTTCAAATCATCTGCAAACATAAGGCATTTTGCGGCGCTAACAGCCCTCGGCAAGTCATTAATCATTATCAGGAACTGCGTAGGACCTAAGGTACTTCCTTGGCTTACTCCTGATCTAGTAAAATAAGGTGGTGATTCATAGCCTGCAAGGCGAACAAATTGACTTCGGTTACGTAAGTAGCTTGCAAAGAAACGAACAAGATTGGGTGAAAATCCTATTTGGGCAAATTTTTTAAGTAAGATGTCGTTGTCAACAACGTCAAAAGCTTTTTTAAAATCGAAGTAAGCCGCGTCTACCTGGCGTCGACCGTCCATCGCTGTTGCAACGTAGTCCACAAAGTCGGCAAGGTTCGTAATAGTAGAGCGGCCCTTTCGAAAACCATGTTGGCTATCGTCGAGTTGAACGGCAATTTGCTCACTAACTTGTTGATCGATAATTGACTCGAATAACTTGCCGAAAACTGAAAGAACCGCAATAGGTCTATACCCCGTGACATCGGCTCCCGAATCACTTTTAGGCACCGGAGTGACTTTAGATGTTTTCCAACATGCTGGATAGGTCACGGTTTTAATTGAGAGGTTATAAATATAGAGAAGTGGGCGCTTCAATACTGAAATGCAGTCTTTAGCCAAGAAAGCAGGAATCGCGTCTGGGCCTGCGGAGGCTCGCGGTTTCAATTTGCGTGTAGCTCGGCGGAGGTCTACTATGTCAACTCTGTCAACTGTAATGAATGACGCGTCTGCTTTACTCATCTGCTCGGCCTCGGTAGGGTCTAACCTCGGCTCTTCGACTTGGAAAACACTACTGAAGTATTCCGCGAAAGCGTTAGCAGCACGTTGTCCTGTCACTGGTTCGTCGCGGTAAGTATACTCGTTGCGTTGGCGTCGGTTGTTCTGTTTACTTTTCACGTGCTCCCAAAACTTTTTTGGATCGTTGGTAATGTCGCGTTCTACATTCTTTACGTAGTCTTTGTATGCTTGGTTTATTAATTTTTTTGCATGACTTCTATAATACTTGAAAAGTTCATGATTGAATTCGGCACCGGTTTCCTTAAACTTTTTAAAGTGAAAATATTTATCTTTTATTGTTTGTATGATGTTCTTTGTATACCATTTGGGATAATTATATTTACTGGTTATAGCCCCCCGTCGCATTTTTAAAGGAACAAAATTTGAGATGCAATGTTTTAATTTATCATAGAAAACCTCACAATATATATCTATTCGGCCTGTGAGACCATACTTCCCGGCTCTTGCAGTAATGTACTATTTCCAAAAGCAATCAGTACCTAAGCATTACGAAGAGTTGGAACTTACTAAGATTCAGATTCAATGGTTTCATGGAAAATACGTCATTATCATTATCTACATAAATCGTTTATACCAGACGGTAATAAACGATTTCTGATTTGTTAAGAAAACGCCAATCGCGGCTCCATTGCGCAATTGTTTTCAGGGGCATTTTTGGGTGGCCGATCTCTATTATATTCTGGTCTCTTTAAAATAGAGCAATAGAACACCTGCGATAATAACTCCGATCAGTGATGTCATTCGATCAGTTCAGATTAAATGAGAACATGATATTTGATAAGATCTGTTTTAAGATTGTTATATCATCATGTTATAGATGACTTATCTAGAGCATGGAATTTCCTTTGTAGTAGTGTTACTAAATGCATCTAACACCTTTTTAATTTACAATTAGGTTTAAGTTTCACACGCAGAATTAGATTTGGATAGAAGAAACAAGTTCATTCATTTGTATGGCGGCCGAGCGTGTGAGATTTTGTAATGAAGTTGTTACTTGCCTATGATTTTAAATATGTCTCAGGCCCTTGAGTATTCATATTTTTTTGTGTTGTTGCAATTAATATTACTTAAGGAGGCATTATTAATGTTTTTGTTCACTTCAACTTACAAAATTTAACGCCCGAAAGCTGCAAGCTGCGATTAAAGACGGACAACTTAGTGAATTTCACTGAGTTCATTTGACACGCTATGTAGATACGTTTGCTTGATCTATGGTATATATGACATCTGTGTTCCGATTCCTGGTATAAATTAATCAAACGTATGACATCGTAAATAATTTGTATTAATTATACGTACAATAATAACGATTTTATTGATCATTTTAATCTAAAGTCCGCTGTCAATGCTTGCTTTACGTGTCCGTAATATTCGCACGTAGGTCACGGAACGCAACATATGTGATATAGTTGAGTCATAATTATATACGCAATTTTAAGCCTTAGCCGCACGAATTAAGCGTACATTTATGATCTCGACTGTACTACGCTAACCGGATGTTTTTATTTTTATTATACATATTATATTATACTGTTTAAACTATGTTTTGAACCAATATAAGTATACAATCGGACAAGCGTCCGGGACTAGGTGCAATTCTTTATGCATAATATAATTATGCAATAATTTATGCAGATAGTATAGAACTATCTATCCTCCCGCGAACTTAGAAATCCGCAAAGGGTTTAGCAGCCTTACCGAACAAGAGGTGCCTTTCCCCACGGATGAGGTCAATATTTTAGGTGGTGTACTAGCAGGACCTAAGAATACTCCATGCTTAATATCAGCTCTAGATCTTCTTTTGTTTCAGAGTTATTCAAGATAATGTAAAATATACAGGGTGTCGTTGAAAGTGGCATATTTCGTAAACTGTTCAAGTTAGATCAACCAAACAAAATTGTGTTTGATAACAATAAAATAAACTACAAAATGCATATTTTTAACCTGCATCTTGTCCTTATTTTTCATAATAAAAAAAGGTTTCTTGTTTTTTTTTTCATATTTTTTTTTATTTCACGCGGAGGTACACCTACAAAAAAAATATGCATACATAGCCACTAATGTCCACTGTATACATAAATAAAAATATTTCCGTAAATCATCGTGCGTCATGCCAAAAAAAATTTTTTTTCATAAGTAGTCGTTACTGGCATACAAATAAAGTACCAGTGCAGTGTGAACATAAGTTAGTGTGTAGGTATACTATCTCTCGACACTTACCGCACAAAATATCATTGACGTAAATTGACTTATTAATCAATCAATCAAGCCATTTATTTCCAATAGAAGTTACATTAAATTTGTATACATGCATATTTACATAGATTAATTAAATAAATTATTAATAATATTAAAATTATAGCACTGTTTGCAACACTTCAATTAATTAAATTAAATTAAATCATTCCATTCTTTAACATAATTATTTTAGTGACTAAATACTATATTTAATTACTATTGGATGTCCATTTCTGGACGAAGGCCTTATTAATACATTTGCTTTATAAAAGAGAGATAAACATTTGACACATAGTATTGTTTTCGACATTTGATTTGTTGCATTTTCTGTTGGAAAATGGAAAAAATTAAGTTTAAGTCTTGTGAAAAAACTTTAAAAAATATATGTGGAAAGAAAAAATGCATACAAACTGGACAAGAGGCTGATTTATATAGCAAATGCACTAATAAGTCAATTTACGTCAATTATATTTTGTGCGGTAAGTGTCGAGAGATTGTATACCTACACACTAACTTATGTTCACACTGCACTGGTACTTTATTTGTATGCCAGTAACGACTACTTCTGAAAAAAAATTTTTTTTGGCATGACGCACGATGATTTACGGAAATATTTTTATTTATGTATACAGTGGACATTAGTGGCTATGTATGCATATTTTTTTTGTAGGTGTACCTCCGCGTGAAATAAAAAAAAATATGGAAAAAAAAACAAGAAACCTTTTTTTATTATGAAAAATAAGGACAAGATGCAGGTTAAAAATATGCATTTTGTAGTTTATTTTATTGTTATCAAACACAATTTTGTTTGGTTGATCTAACTTGAACAGTTTACGAAATATGCCACTTTCAACGACACCCTGTATATTTTACATTATCTTGAATAACTCTGAAACAAAAGAAGATCTAGAGCTGATATTAAGCATGGAGTATTCTTAGGTCCTGCTAGTACACCACCTAAAATATTGACTTCATTCGTGGGGAAAGGCACCTCTTGTTCGGTAAGGCTGCTAAACCCTTTTGAAGGTTTGTCTCTGTCTTCCTAATGATGCCTTTGTTAGAGTGACAGACAAATACTCTAAATTTATTTACGATATTCGAAGTTGGCGGTAGTAGGCCTGGGTAAATAGCAAAAAAAAACCTACATACCTATAGTACGGTCAAACTTTACATTAAACTCGCAAAGCATGCAGTATGGTTACATTTTTGGTATGGTGTTTAGACACCATAGGGCATAAAACCACATTTTGCAAGCAAAAAAAAAGTTGTGCTAGCTACATAGTACGTGAAAAACTAAAAAATTAAACTTTCAATTCCCGTCAGTATAGTTAATTCTAATAAATTGGCATCTCAATGACCTAACCTCTGCTCTCGTTCCGGCAAACCGGATTCCATTTCGTATTTGTGTGTCACTTAGTATTATTTTCGTAACATGTGCTAACTTTCTTGTGAATCATGTTTACGAAAGAGATGACTCTACAGTTCTACACTTCATGTGTATGTTCGAATCGAAGAGCTTCGTGTGTGGGCCTACAAATGTAACAGAGTGTACAATATTTTGTTTAAGAGTATCTATAACAAGTTCCTGTTAAAGAAACTTTTTTTAGTACAGATGGTACCTATTTTACGCGTACGAGAAGTGGGTTATTTTACGTCAGATCCAAAACTTCGGGCCATCTGTACTCAAAAACGTCGTAGGTACAAGACACGTGCAAAAAGGAAATTCGTAACTCGTGTCGATTTAAAACATCGCCACGTGTCATTTTAATGTTTTTCGCACATGTATCGTAATGTACTATTTCAGTACAGATCTTTTACGCGTTAGTGTGAGTAGAGTCGTATTTTAATTTATCGCCACTCGTTTCGAACTTTATGTTTTTCACACTTGTATCGTAATGTACTTATTAGATGCTTAAGAAATAATTAGTATAAAGATATAATCTAAATCTAGTTTCATAATAAGCAACAAAGTGGGACCTTTTACTAAACAGGGAATTAAGTATCGTCTAAAGGGGTTTGGGTAAAGTTGGCGTCGTTTTTAAATTTTGGCGGCCACTCATGAAAGTGGTAAATTTGAAAAGAGCAATTTAAAATAAACTTATTTTATTATGGAGTGCATATAGCTAAATTATATCGGAGCCGAGATATCACACTTTAAAGTTTTATAGTGATGAACGTTCTATTGAACGTAATTATGTCAATAACTAATAAGTGAATGTGTTTTGCAAAAGAACCTTAACCAAAGAAGAGCTGCCTTCCAAATGATGAATGCTGAAGTTCCGGGAATGGACGATTTTCCACAATTAACGGCAGACGATCTAATAATTTACGCACTGGGCACATATCAAATCGAGCAAGCTCGAAGCTATTATGGTGGGCACATCAAAAACGGATCCTACGTAATTGAGGTATACAAAGAACCCAATTTGCAAGATTTCTGCGACCAAAATCCCGATTGCATCGATCCGTGGCTTTTAAGAGGCAGAATACAATCGCGGCACTCCAACAGAAGACAGTACCTATTTTGTTTATGTTGCTGTAGAAGTAGATGGGGGATTACAAGGCCCAGAGGCAATATTAGGACATTATTGTTCATGTGTTGTTGGGAAGAGGACCTTAGGCTGTTGCTCACATGTAATGTCAATTATATTATGGTTCTTGAGATGGGGTACCGACTTAAAAAAAGAAGAACTTAGTTCTTCTTTTTTTAAGTCGGTTAAATTAACTATTATACTTTAAGGACAATATCCTTGTATCTTTGTTAGTAGTATTATCGAGTTAAATAAGCCTGTAGTCATCTAAGCTGTCTCCTAAACCTGTCTTCGTTAGGTATTTTCACTGGTCCAATAACATTGTTTGAAGGGCCATATCTTGGCTCCGATATTACTTACGGCAAAACTTATTTTGTAAATAAGCTAGTCTTAGGTAGCACTACAAAATAGTAGTAACATAAACGATGGCCGCTGAAAAAAAAAATGACGCCACTAGTCCATACAAAAATACCCAAACCCCATTCATAGAAAGTTTGTGGTGCTTGGATGTTTTATTAATTTATTACTAACAACAACTCAGTTGTTATCTAATTAATGTGCGATCATTTTATACATGTTGTAATACTGAATTATTTATAATTCATACATTAATCTGGCTTTCCCATTCATATTTACATTTATAGAGTTAATTGAGGAATTGGTAGCACAGCACTGACACTTGGAAAAAGAGCCAGGGCAATTATTTCACATCGTCAGCCTGAGATAGTCCACTGCTGGACGTGGGCCTTTCCTAATAACTGTAAGGGTAGACTGCAACTGTTAAGGTATAGCCTATAGACATTAGGAGGTAAATGCCCATAATCGCCACGCTGGGCAAGCGGATTGGCGATCGCAGTAATGTGTCCACTATATGACGTTGCTGCCATCATCAATATTCTAAGTCGTGAGCCGGCTCAAGGTGCGTTTAAACCAAAAGAGCATTCGCTGTTCTAGCGCCCGTTCTACGAAATCAACCAATCACGTTTTGTGTACCGATCGAATTCCGTAGAGTGGGAGGTTAGAACAGCGAATGCTCTTTTAGTTTGAACGCACCTTAGACGACGCAACGGAGCCACGCAGTTGTGTCGCCTAAATCTAATTAATGTGTATTTTTTATTTCTATATTATATTTTGTATTTGTATTCTATTCTTTTTAATTGTATAATTTTAGTTTCATTACGCATTGGTGTTCTGCTGTAATGTCATGTAAACTTTTGTTTTAATAAATAAATAATAATGCCTATAAATGGTCACGTGATTTATCGTGCGAATCTGTCATTCTCTTACATTTATTACTTATCGCTTATCGTATACGATCGCAGAAAGGCATCTTGGCTAGGCCTGCTGTTAGGATGCTTAGCCAAGTTCATATTTTAAAGACAAACGGGTCTTAATCGCGCAAACTTACGTTTAATTATATCCTGACGTTTCGGGCATGACGTTACACCCGTGGTCGCAGGCAGACTGACGAGAGAATGTATCAACACCTTCGAGCTGCGCGGGTTTTTCGAACTACCCGCAATTGATCTTGATTATTCACTTCTAGGCTAGGGTTGTCACTAGGTCTACACACACCACTCACAACATCCTAAGGCTTTAAAATGGATGGCTTAGCCAAGTTGCCAATCGCTTGCGCTTAGTAGCGTATCGTAGTTTTACCTCTCTTTCATATTAGTGCGACAAAGAACAGGTAGCCTTTCGTTTACGATTGACGATTTTTAAGCGTTAGCGATTGGCAACTTGTCTAAGCACCCTGTTAGCTTGAACTTGGTTTGACAGGTCGCACCGCGTCTAGATATCAATGTAAAACACAGTAAGATATGGTATATTTCGAATCGAATAGAAAATAGCAGCTTTCCTAAATACACAATACCAGACGGACGAGTTTCTGGAAAGTGGGTCGCTCCTTCGATACCTTTTCTCCGGCCGATGCAAAACGCGGACATCTACACTTGGCGATTGTGTTTACATCGAGTCTAGACTAATTGTTGAATATTTTACAATCGTTTTTATAGGATATTTCTAGTAATTGATCCCATTGTCAGCCTCCGGAGCCTAGGTAGTGACCCGGCCTACGAAGCTGGAGGTTCCGGGTTCGAATGCCCGCGAGAGAATTATTTGTGTATTTATTTATCACAAATATTTGTTTCTTGTTTGTTCATTTAAGTATCTATGTTTATCTATTTATTATATATATCGCCACATCACAAGCCTTAATTGAGCTTACCGTGGAACTAGGTCGATTTGTGTAAGATATTTATTTATTGTGTCAATGTAAATAGAATTGAATGAACCGGGTAAGCCATGCTTAGTGTAGGATTCTGTAGTTACCTACGAACAAATAAAACATGGAAGCCGCACGCCATATTAAATTGCCTTTCAAAAACGGTCCTGAATTTTAGTTGACAAGTGCCACCCCCTCTTCAATGCATCACGGTAATGAATGTCAATATCAACCTATAAAAACTTAAACCGCCATTTAAAAATAGTTGTGATTGGTTCATCAAAGTTTTGATTGGCTAGATTCTATAAACATTTGTCAAAGTTGTTGCGCCGAAATATGCGCGGTGTTAAGAAAATTGCTAGGTATGTCCTGCCCATCTTGGCACAATTGAACAATTGCTTTTGGGGGCATTTTTGAGCTGGCATTAGACGTCCATGTTATATATGGTCGCAGGTAGTTACCTATTTGAAAATGCTCAAATTTTTTTCCCTTAAAAATATACGATGAACCTAAAATTCAAGTTTTTTTTTTCATGTTTATAGACCCACAGATCCAATGTTAGACAGCCCAATTTTTTTAAATACTGTAGCGGTTATCTCGAAAAATACCAACTTAAAGAAAAAGCTTTTTTTGTGACCTTTATTCTTTTTAAAAGACCCATTCAACGTTACCCACACTGTAGGCAAAGGAAAATCATATTTTAATCTTTGCCCTGCGAAGTAGTTACATATCGACGGCCCCTACGTAAGTTGTCGTAAGTTAAAAATGGCAAGTTTACAGGAGAGCACTTTAAAGTTTGTAATGTGTATGGTGGTCACATAGTTCAATGGATTGCTTTGAAAATTGGCATAAACATTAACAAAGATACTGTCTTTATAGTGATGTAATTAGTTTTTTGATATATTTCATACTTTAGCTGGAATTGCACTTACGACAGTATATGACGGAGAAAAGAATCTAAAAATTGTGGTATGTATTACTAACGTCACTTTACGTTGGGAGTCATAAATGGTCATTGATCGTAAGTTACACATACTACAAGATACATCGGAATTATGCGTGTAAGTTTTGTGGTATCTGTTATTTACCACATTATTTTGCGGAAACATTATAAAAACTTTGTGTAAGTTACTATATTTTGCCATTTAACAAACAATTTAATAGTATTTTTATGAAAGCCTGATGGAACATTTTGAGAAAATTAAGCAGGTGAATAGTTTTTTGTATGTTTTATTATGAAAAATAGATCAGGTACAGTATTTTTGTACAGATTCTCGAAAATGTCGTGTTGAATGAAGACTAAATTTAATTATGTAGTTGGGTTTGATATAGCGAGTACTAGAAACTATAATAGTACATTACTATAGAGGACGGGAAACGAAAGGTTACACACACACAAACTTATACGTCATTTTTTTTTAAACTATTTGAGAAAATATTTTACCCGGTGATATTGACATTAGTTCTTTTTTTTACGGTGAAATGCCAAGATGTTCTGACAATTTACGAGTTACTTTCGGTATTTAACTTTTTAAAGCAAGTTCCTTCCGGTACTTTGCAGTCCTAAGACTAAGTAGTTATGAAATGCCTTTACATATCAAATTTAATCATCGAACCAGCGAGATGGTAGTTCCTGGTTTAATTTGACGTACGTAATGCCAACATTTCATTGCAAGTTTGAAAAAAATAATTAAAGGCATTGTAGCTCATAACGAGTTACCTACTGTGCACATGAAATTCATCGAACATTTCCTGAATAGTTGCTATTTCGTTTGACAATGGGAGTATTATTTGCAGATTGAAGCAAAGAGTTCTCTTATAATGTAGTTCTGGTACTGGTCAACATTTTGATGGATAAATTTGAGCAGAGCGCATTCGAGAGTTGTCCGAATAGGCCGAGATGCTGGTTACGAAATGTGGATGACGTTTTTGCGGTAATTCCTGATAGAGTTGTTGATGTGTTACTAGCCAATCTTAATGAGATGCATCCCAGAATAAATTTCACATTCAAGAGAAAGGTGGATGAGACACTTCGTTTTCTTGATTGGTTAGTAATGCTAGGTCAGAATGATCGTCTGTTACAAAAAGTCTATAGAAATGTTACCTGTTAACTGGTTTATACCATTATCTCGCAAACCTATTCTCGCGATTCTGTGATTCATATCATAATACATGCGAAATGAGTTTATATCGTTTATTCCTATCACATCATTCGCCTACTTCAGTCCACTGCTGGACACAGGTATCTCATATTACCTCCTGTTATCTAAACTATTAATGATGTTGAAACATGTTAGACGAGACGTTGGAGAGCTTGGAGAGGAACAGATATGGTTGGAGACAAAGTCAGCGTACAAGGAGCTCAGGGACGTTTCGTTCGACATCATCACACAGTAGAGAGGGCACCAGCATTCTTGCCTCATATGAAAGGATTGACAAACAAAATTGGACGCCTATTACGCCGGAGGTTTAGCATTAAGACCATTCTGCGTCCTCATATCAATATGAGTACTTCTTACGCTCTCCAAAGGACGGGAATTCACTTGGCAGCTCGGGTGTTTATCAGGTACCGTATGACTTCGGTAAGGAACGACGTAATGAGTCTACAAGTCTCGGAGCAGATATGGAGTATCAAGGACAGGGAGATAGACAACTCGGCTGTGGTGGACGCATACGATACAGGCACATTGCATATCCTAAACGCTTTGATAAAGCGAGGATGCTGGTACGGTAAAGATGCTACCTGCCACGGAAGATATACAGAGCGATTAAGATTAATTTTAATCGGGATGGGGCTGGACTGAGCCAACGGAGTCGAAGCCGGTAATCTCTGAATATGATGGTTTTGTGCACACAGTGACTTCGTGTGCCAGGGAAGATATATAGAGCGATTAAGATTAATTTTAATCGGGATGGGGCTGGCTGGACTGAGCCAACGGAATCGAAACCGGTAATCTCTGAATATGATGGTTTTGTGCACACAGTGACTTCGTGTGCTTATCATGTTCGGTGACACAAACCCACAGTCGGACATGAGATCAGTGCCGGTGCAAGACCACCATATACCTTATATTAATATACATATGAGTTTAACCGTTTAATTATAATTTTGTGCATAAACAGTCTGTCATTCAGCATTAACAACGTTATTTTGAAATTATGATTACATGGCAGATTAATGACTTCTCTCACAGTGCAAGGACATAAAAAAACAGGTACATGCAGCTTCAACTATATCATGTAATGAGATCAATATTAAGTATTTTTCAATGTCATTATAATCTTAAAGAACAGTCATATCGCTTTCACGATTAGATACTGCAGCTGTTGGCGGTTTCATCCAGTCAGCAGTCAAATCGGCATTCTTCAGATCAGACGATGATTTCACTGATGACTGATGACTAAATACTCGTAAATGAACCCACCAACTGCTGCAGTACTTAATAATGTAAGTGATATGATTGTTTTGACATGATCACTATCACAAGAATGCCGTTTTATTACAATTAATTCTGCATTTCTTTATCGTTTGGTTCAAAAGAAAGTGGCGAACCTATATAATGAGCAGAAATTATTGAAATACGCCAACATGATAATTGTAAATTGTAGTAACTCCGTATTTGATCCGGCGCATACTGTCTTAAATATCACTTACAATAGAAATTTAAAATCAATTTCCGACGAAAAATGTCTCAAGTACACATACAACACAAAAAAATAAGTAAAATCCAACGTAAATAGTAGTTAGTTAAACTTAAGACAAAACACCGATCTTGAACTCCGAAGTAAGTTGTGGTAAGTGATAACATACTACAGTATTCACCGGTATTATTAAAAATTTGTCAAAATCCATACTAATAAATTCGCACATGATTTATGAGTGAAATCGAACAAATGCCAACTTTGCTTAGTGGTTTTAAATCATTTTTATTTCGCAAGCGTCTTTTATTTCATCTCGGACCTTTTGTTTTAACTGACCAACGGCCGTTTCGAAAATTAATTTTGATCTAGCAGTTAGTTTGAGTTTGTTCCCGATACAGTGTCTTCCTCTTATCGAATAAAATGTATCGTTTATCCATTTTTGTCTCATCTAGTTGTTAGTTTTTGGTAAAAATTGATCATTCACGAAAAACCTCTGCTCCACCGCGTATAAGATCGTAACTGGCACTTACGCTGCGTGAGCGCGGGTGGCCGCCCCGTATTATTTGTCGTAAGTACACTTACTACAGTATACGACGGTGTTATTTTAAGTTACGACAGTTTTCGGGTTTCAAAAACCTATTTGTAATAGGATTTATTTATTTTTTCTTCGTGGAACCGATACATTCATAAAATATATAATGTTTTATGAAATAAAAAAAAAATCCCAAATTTCAAGTTACGACAACTTACGTAGGGGCCGTCGATATAGATATTTCCTTACGCTCAATACCTCCAATGGTAAAAGACTTATAATCACCGTTGTTTCTAAGTACATACGTCTTTTCTGAACCGGTGATATAGTACAAATATGTAACATATTATATAACTTTGTCACTTGTGGATAATGAAGATTGCATAAAAGCGGTTACAACGTAGGCAGCTCGGCAATTAATATTTGACCACAGCATTTTGACTTGTCACTCGACATGTCTAATTACGAAGGGTCGGCGTGGGTGAGCTATTTGCCTACTAATTTGACGTGTCTTACGTCAAATTAGTATATCGCTAACAGTGTCACCCATAATTGGCTATGTAAAGTTTACATAGCCAATTTATATTTTTTCCTGATAGCCGTCGCCTTAAGGTTCAAGAAAATGCAGCTCTTTCATTTTTATATTTCCAATTTATAATTGCTAACAAACTTTTTTTAAGTGAGTGAGTTTTTGCAGTTAACATTTGTGCAGTTTTATGGATGAACAGAGCCTAATGCTTTCGTCCGCAACGACGGTTTTTTTTTCTATTTCATTGTACTGATTGCTGACGAACGTATTAGGCCCTATTGATCCATAAAACTGCACAAATGTCACCCCGCTAACTTAAAAAAAGATGATCAATAATTTATAGGAAAAAAAATTAAAAGAGTCGTATTTTCTTGAATCTTGACGACGGCTATCAGGGAAAAATATAATTTATACCTTCGGAAAACTTTACATAGCCAATTTGTCTGATCTCTGCTCAAAAGACATCAACGCGCGAAGTTTTTAACTTTAGGTGAATGTTACTAACTGAACTGTGACTATGATCAAGGATTATTTTGTGTTAAATATTTTGATGTGTTCTACAATAATAGTAGGTAGAAGCTAGAGGCACCCGGACTACTATTTATAAATAACAGGTTTTTTCATTGTTCAATGATTATGCAATTACTGGCGGCAAAAACTATTTTTATGACAGCGACGCAATTAGGCTAGTTTACCTTTTTTACAATCTACTATTAACTAGCACTTTTTCTCCTTACATTTCAGTAAATTGAAAACGTGAATAAATAATTATCTTTTCGACTTAACTTCGGAAGCCATCTACGGGTTTATCAGTTACCATGAGTTTGGAAAGTAAAGAATATATGTTTTACTCGATACGTAATGCAGTACGACAATTATTCATACTATATGCTGTTATCAGAATTCATAAAAATATACCACACTATGAATCAACAAACCACATCCTGAACAGAAGAATATACCGAGTACCTGTCCCTCCTATCAAAACAACATTTGCCAAACGCTGTGCCTCATATATGCATCCATTTATTTATAATTCTGTATGTAAAATCTGTGATATAAGAAAATTAACAATATTCAAAGTTAAATCTACCTTAAAGAAATGGTTTATAACACTCTTTTATGATGATACAGAAGAAATTTTAACAACATGTTTTAGAAGGGTTGACTACTCGTACTTACACTAACACACACACTTACACATTCACACTCTCACACGTCTTACACAAATTATCTTAATTATTTATTTATTAAACTAATGTTATACTTTAACTTTGTGTTACCTATTAACTGACTTTTGAGTCTCATGATACAGGCTCAGCCTAGTTTGAGACTCTTGGGATATCTTTGTGATTATTGTTAATTCGTTAATAATTATTCAATAAATTATTCTTCTTCTTATTCTTATTCATTCTATAACACTAACACTGACATATTGGAGCGAGCGCGATGGCCTGCTTTACGTATCGAGAAAAACCTAACGTTACCGATACTTACAAATTCATGGTACGGCTGTATAGTAAGCACACATACAACACATCACATCATCAGCCTATGATAGTCCACTGCTGGACGTAGGCCTCTCCTATTAATATGCGTATAGCAGCATTAGGAGGTAAATGCCCATAACCGTCACGCTGGGCAAGCGGATTGGCGATCGCAGTAATGTGTCCACTGTGATGACGCTGCTGCCCATCATCATTTTTTTATCAAAGTATGGTCAGTGACACTTCAATTCCTTAGTCGACTCTTACGACACCCGCGGGAGGAGTCGGGGTGGTGACAAGTGTATTCTTAAGGTGCGGTTAAACTAAAAGAGCATTCGCTGTTCTAACCTCCCACTCTACGAAATTCGATCGGTAAACAAAACGTGATTGGTTGATTTCGTAGAACAGCGAAGTTCTTTTGGTTTAAACGCACCTTTACTGCCGTCAACACACGGCAAATATGTATAGTACGCGTTGGCCCGGAATTTAGCGTTTCGCGCAATCACTTAAAAGTTATAAAATGACAGACAATAAGAACGGAACCATCATACCAGTATTATTGGAGTTCGTTGACCGCTCAGGCCTGCAGCGACCTTCACTAGGCCTCGAGGCCGCCACGGCTCGCGTTCTGGGTCATTTCGGTCTGATTATCGTGTCATCAAAACAGTTTCATGATTGATTTGATAATTTTTATTAGCTGTTATATCTCGCCGTTAATTGAAGTTGAAAACAATGTAAACAAACCTTGTATTCAAAATTTTGTTTTGAATTCCGGCGAGGGCATGATTTGTGTATATTCATTTATCACAAATATTTGTTCCTTGGTCCGGCTGTCTATGTATTTATGTATCTACGAGTAGGTATATGTATGTATCTATCTATCCGCAATTATTAACACGTTCCACGTGCAGCTAAAATCGATAATGTCACCTCTCACGTTCAAATTCTCGCACAAAACTTCAAGCATAACCAGGCAACAGTATTAAAAATCCGCCAATACCTAATTTTATCAAATTGTCACTTTTTACAGCTGATACGTGCGGGTAAGTAAACATAGCTTAGCTCGTACGTGCAAATTTCAAATTATCCTTATATTTAAATAAGATCGTGCATCATATATGCTGCATTCACGTATCATTAATACCTTCAAATGCATCACATGTGATGCATGCACAGGGAACGTGTTAAAAACCAAGTAGCTTATGATGGTCCCGTTTTGTCTATTTATCGTGCTACCCGTCACTTTCGCACTCGTATGTATACTTGTTAGAACGTGACGGTAATACCGACAAACGATTAGACGCGGTACCATCATAAGGCTTCAAACTGTCTAACATTTTGCATCGTACGTTTATTATACAATGAATGACTTAATACATCATTCCATGGTAAACTCATTAAAGGCTTTTGTTGTGGATCCTAAGCAACGATATTTATACAATTTTAAATACATAGAAAACTACTATGACCAAGGAACAAATGTGGCTTTGCACAGGGAAAGGTACCTAGTCACAGCATCTAGTTACAGAGTTACATGAAGTTTTGTCGAAGCGGATGAAAAAGTGCCAAAATGGGTTTGTGCTATAATTGGGTTATTAACATCCTAAGGAACACGTGTGTACAAGAATATCAGTAAAATTATGTTTAATGTGTTTCTCAGACTATAAAGTTTAGTACTCAGGGTACCTTGTCACGCTATGTCTTAAAAGCGTTTAAAATTTGAATAATTTTGTCGCGGGTAGTCAAATGCCTCTTTCTAACATAGATCGGCCTATAGCAAAATGATTTAAATCATAAAACCAATAAAATTTATCAAATGTTTTTTATAAGAAGACATTAACCCATATAATATGCCCGATATCGACCCATTGAAAATAAACTGTATCCTATACATCATAGAGTTCATCTCAATAACTAGTTCTGGGCATATATGGGTTAAACTTATTTAGATAACTCTTGTATTGAACGTAGAATCATAACTATTTACATTAATTTAAAATACGTTTGCCAATCAAAGCCGGAGAGCTAGCGAAGGGCCGGGTAGCGAAGTATATTTCTCCTACTAAAACCACACCAAGGTCACGTCACGAGGTGTTTCTCTATTAATATAGGTAATAATTTTATTCATCATCATCATAATCATCATCATCATCAGCAATAGTCCACTGCTCTACGCCTCTCCTATTAACTATGCGTATAGACGTTTAGGAGGTAAATGCCCATAATTGCCACGCTGGGTAAGCGGATTGGCGATCGCAGTAATGTGTTCACTATGATGACGCTGCTGCCCATCATCAATATTTAATCAAGTATGGTCAGTGATACTTCAATCCCTTAGTCGACTCTTACGACACCCGCAGGAGGAGTTGGGGTGGTGACAAATGTATTCTTTCTGCCGTCACCACACGGCCAATAATTGTATTGTTGATCTCGAATTTAGTCAGTGAAAACTTAAGCTGTGATTTTAGTTGTTTGGCGTATATAATAAATATTATAATATTGATTAAAGACTTAATAGATCATTAAGTAGGTGTAGGTAGGTTATGTATATGTATAATTGGGTATTTTATCCTACTTTTACTCTATTTCTTTAAGATAATGACTTATCGTGACAAGGTATACAGTTTAGTAAAATGTAAAATTTTATGTTTTACACGACTAAAACAGAACTTTTTATAAATTAAAATATATCGATTCCTTCAATAATTGTACCAAATAACATTTTGATACAAATATTTTTGTGTTATAGGTACTAAAATAGTGGCTTTAGCCCTTTACATTTAAGTTACTAAAGCTTAGTAAATGTCGTGACCGTGACAAGGTACCCTAGTTACGTTTCCATACAAAAGTTTCGACCGGGTCACTAAACTAATTAATTTTATAATATTGATTAAAGACTTAATAGATCATTAAGTAGGTGTAGGTAGGTTATAACCTAACCTATTATCCGCGTTTTCGCAAAACCCCTAGGATTTTCGCGAAGATTCGAAGTATCAAATCATCCTACGACATATATAAAAATATATTGATTTCTGCAATAATTGTACCAAATAACATTTTGATACAAATATTTTTTTCATTATAGGTACTAAAATAGTGCCTTTACATTTAAGTTACTAAAGTTTAGTAAATGCCGTGACAAGGTACCCTAGTTACGTTTCCATACAAAAGTTTCGACCGGGTCACTAAATTTTATTGATTAAAAAAAATGCTTTAACGTTATTTCGATGACACCATTGTGGCACACTATGCTAAATATATTTAAATTATGTGATATGTCATCGATATACACATAATTTTGTTGATTTTTAATATTATAAGTGACCTTTTTTGTAATTGTTAAAAAGTGCGGTCATTATTAAATTTATTGTTGATTATGGAATTTCTTTTATTCAATTATTCCAAAATGCCTTAGAATATGTAACTACGATAAGAAACTAACAGTTTTAATCTCATTATATTATGAATAGGGTATAATGAACACTTTCGTATTTCTTTCGCCCTTGCATGTTTAACCTAAGAAATCTAAATAATTAACATGTATTTTTAAACAATTAACCTTTATCATAATTCTTTAACTTCTAAAGATTATAAGTATACCCTTCACTATTAGCTATGTAACTTCGAAGTAGAAGTGCGTTTTTTGGCATTATAAACTTTAAATGCAATTTTGTCAACTTGTGCATTTCGGAAGTCGCAAATTCAAAAATTTATATAAAAATAGTGGTTCAACCTAGAGTCATGATTCTTTTTTTTATTGATAGCAAATTTAATCTCCTTTTGCATAACTCAATACCTGCAACTAGGTACTTTTCCCTGTGCACAGCCACAAATATTCTTGATAGTCACGAAACAATTTCCTCGTAAGGATTAGAACCCGGAACGTCTAACTTTGTAGGTAGAATCACTAACTATTTACGCTATGGAAGCTGATAACTGAACTATATTGGTTTGTTTTTTTTTACATTAATCTCTACATGAAGTAGAGTAGAACATTACAAAGTCCGCAGTTTTTTTTATATGCTCATTAACACATACGTAGGCATAATAATTATAATTTAGTCTGTGTTTTAAGCGTTCACATATTAGCAAGGAAAAAGTGTATGGACTGTGCGAGTCTAATAAAAGAAAGTGAATGGCTACTGAGATCTAAATAAAAAAGTACTCTACGTCGACTCCAAGGAAATTGCAAGTGAATGATGGTAATCATTCGACTTGGCACTTTCATCACATCCTAATGTCTATCCCCCTTATTCATAAACGTCTCCTAACTTAGCAAGACGCTAAGTATTATTTGCCCCTTACTGTCTTATCATGACTGAAAGGGGCAAATAAGTAATAGGCGTTTATGAATAAGGGGGTAAGTTTTTTAGGATCGGTAATACGTATGTGAGTCATCTAACGTTGCAGGCGTTTATAGGTTACGGTAGCTGCTTACCATAAGGATGGCCGAATGCTTGTTTGCCACCGTCACGGTAGGTATAAAAGGAATAAATACATGATAGCCGAAACAGTTGAAATATATCTAAAAGAAGCAACCACCGGTTCTAACTTACTACAACCTGTGGTGAGGGCAGCAAGAATACATTTGTCACCACCTTAATTCTTTCCGCGGGTCTCGTAGGAGTCGACTAAGGGATTGAAGTGTTACTGACCATTCTTTGATTAGATTGATGATGGACAGCAGCGTCATCATAGTGGACACATTACTATGATCACCAATCCGCTCGCCTAGCGTGGCGATTATGGATATCTCTCCTAATGCATCTACTTATACGCATAGTTAATAAGAGATGCCTACGTCCAGCAGTGGACTGAGATAGGCTGATGATGTGATGTGATGAGACAGGCAAATACGAGTAACATGTAATACTGCCACACGTAAAAACACGTTGCTTTTCAATGCATTTTTGCATTGCATAACTATACAATCTGAATGCAAAACGGGGCTTTAATAAGGGTATTTTATACAAGAATTCAGAGCACACGATCAATGTCAGAAGACAATGGCAACGCTTGCGCAACAGCCATTACTGAAGAGGTGTCTGATCACACACAATACGGGTATTAGTGTATTGTCAAAATATATCAAACTTTCGTGTTTGGTAACGATTTGATTGAGAATGATTGTTCTTTGTAATACGGCTAAAATAAAACATGTACAGGTTACATAGAAGAGGGAAGATAATGAAGACTTTCGATTTCCATGTTCCATTAAGTACTTTTCATTTAAGTTTTTATTGCAAAGAGGACAGGGCATTGGGCTGAAAATCTGGCATGAGACAAAAGTTTAAATTAAGCAATAAGTGATGGCTTAGTATAACAAATTGCATCAATTTTAAATATTCTGAAAGTTAATCTGTCCAATGTATATAGGTACTTATATAATTTGATTCTAACTAACCTAACCTATATTATTCCGGATTGCAAAACCGCACCGCCCTTCGTACATCGGTTACGATACAAGATACAAGTTCAAAGCTTATAATAGTTATCGCCTTTTTGATTTGCAAATGTTACTATGCTACGATAACTATCAGTAAAAAACTATTCAACAAACTGGCATTGTTACTCTTACCAAAAAGAAAAAAAGTAACGTGTTACTTAATTCACTTACCTACTTCTGCAGCAGTATTGTGGTGCTCAAGAGGCTTTCACCAGGAAGGGATTGGAGAAGCAATTGTAGTTTGAACAATCGAACAGTTGACCATTAAAGATAGTATGGGTGTGGTCCTGTTCTCAGACCGTTGTGAGCCTAGGGATATGTTAACTGTACTAACACTCTTAACTATATATCGTACACACATGTATATAATCAATCGCTTGTGGCCTAGCGGTAAAACGCACGGCTGCTACGCAGCGGTCGTGGGTTCGATCCTCGGCTCGTACCAATGAGTTAAAAAAAAAAATTGTGTACGAAATATCATCTGATATTCACAAGTGCTTTACGGTGAAGAAAAACGTCGTGAGGAAACCTGCATACATTTGCGAAAAAATTCAAGGGTGTATGTGAAGATTGTGAAGTCCCCAACAAGTACTGGGCCAGCGTTGGGACCACGCAAAATAGGCACGTTTGATGTCGAGTTGCGGAAAAAAAATGGCCAGGATACAACAACAACAACAACAACATATATAATCAACGTATCTTAATCCATTGGTAGACATAAACATCTCCCATTGCCTATGCGCATGGACACATCATGAGGCGATGCCCATAATCGCCACGATGTGCAAGCCCCATTGGTTTCATAGCTTTACCGGGTCTCAATGGCAGGGTCATTACCAACTAAGCAATCAAATGTATATAAGTAGGTACCATACACATTTTACACCTTATTGGCAAAGTAAAATTTGCATTTAAGAATATTATGCATGCATGCGTCAGCCTATGATAGTCTACTGCAGGATGTAGGCCTCTCCTATTAACTATGCTATACGCATTAGGAGGTAAATGCCCATAATCGCCACGCTGGGCAAGCGGATTGGCGATCGCAGTAATGTGTCTACTATGATGACGCTCTGCCTATCATAAATCTTTTATCAAATAATGATCAGTGACACTTCAATCCCTTAGTCGACTCTTACGACACCCGCAGGAAGAGTTGGGGTGGTGACAAATCTATTCTTACTGCCGTCACCACACGGCCAAAAATATTATAATGGAACCAAATTTGGTATAGGAACGAACGAAATAACTTGACACCCGTGCCCTTATTATACTTAAAAAATAATATACATACATAGATTAGGTAGTAGTTCAAAGTCTTCTCGTGTTTATAAAAAAATAATAGAAAAAGGTTTGGAAACATTTTGTCATCAACTTGACAAGTTCATTCGCCTAATTCTGGAGTTTAGTTTCCAACGACGTTTCGATTTCGTTAAGTCTCATCTTGGCTAAGCCCGCAGTACGATCGCAGTGCGTATCAACGACTATGAAAGTGCAGTAAGCAACACGTGCTTGTAGCAAAATCCTTACCATGACTTAGCCACGTGAGTAAACGTTATGGTCTACGTAACTTACTTTCTATGCCACTCACTCGCACCAATATACATACTAGTAGGTATGAGCGGGATGTAAATTACGCAATCATCTGAAAATAAGCGGCATGCTCTAATTGCCTCGACCCTTTCTTACATTTTGTGTGAAAATTAATGGGTCGCAGCACAGCTGTCGCAGACATATTTTTTGAGAATGAATTATAATACAGCCAATAAATAAATATCATGACAGAATCTTCCGCAAATCGATCTAGTCTCACGGTAAGCTCAATTAACGCTTGCGGTGTGGGTCCTAAGCGACTATTTATTTAAAATACAGGGCGATGAATGAGCATACCGACAAAATTTAAAGGTCTATTCCTTTTGAGACTATAATGTCATGCGGACAACCAAGTTGATTAAAACAAATATTTGTGACAATTTGATATACGCTCAAATAAATACCCTCGCCGGGATTTGAACCCGGAACCACCTTCGTGCTTCGTAGCCAGGTTCACCACCAACTAGGCTACGGAGGCTGTCAAAACGATGGTAGCGGTGTAGGCGAGTAATGGAGATTAATGGCGGCCACTTTCCATGTACCCGTCATTTGTATTGCGTACTGTGTTGGCATGCACTAGAAGACACTTGCACTTCTGTGTGCTATCGGCTTAAGGTGCGTTTAAACCAAAAGAACTTCGCTGTTCTAGCGCCCGTTCTAAGAAATCAACCAATCACGTTTTGTGTACCGATCGAATTTCGTAGAGTGGGAGGTTAGAACAGCGAATGCTCTTTTAGTTTAACCGCACCTTTACTTTAGCCGTACCTATCGATTACGTTAGCTTTTACTCGATACGTAAAGCCAGCTATGCTATTCTCTTATTCACACATTCGACGCTGCGTTTGTCAACGAGCTCGACGACGAGACAGCCTTTACTTCGACGTAGAGAGCAGCGCTGCGAAAAACGGTATTCACTAACGTAGAACAGCTCGTCGTCGAACTGTAGGCGGTAACTCTCGACGCAGTGTAGTTCCAGCTCACGCCGCATTCGTCGCCGAGCGCTAGTGTCGTTTAAAGTGCATTAGTGAATACCATTTTTAACTTTTAGGCTCGACGCTGCCGCAGCGCTGACACAGCGCTGTTAGCAAGGCGGTTTCCTTATTAGTGAATTACACTGCTGTGTTGGCATGCACTAAAAGACACTTATTTAATTAAGTAAAAGCTAACGTACCTATCGGTTACGTTAGCTTTTACTCGATACGTAAAGCAGGCCATCGCGCTCGCTTCAATGTCAGTGTGAGCAGTAGGTATACATATTATCGAATAAAACCTAACGTATACTTTACTTTCCAAGTCATGGTACTGCTACTTGTATCAGTAGGCATCGGAGTTTTTATTGTACGATAAGACTTCAGACTAAATTAAATCTTTAAGTTATTATTTTGTCAGCCTCCGTAGCCTAGTTGGTAGTGCCCCTGCCTACGAAGCTGGAGGTTCCGGGTTCGAATCCCGGCGAGGGCATTCTTTGTGTATTTATTTATCACAAATGTTTGTTCCTTGGTCATGGCCGTCCATGTATATAAGTATCTATATGTATCTATCTATTATATATATCGTCGCCTGGTACTCACATCACAAGCCTTAATTGAGCTTACCGTGGGACTAGGTCGATTTGTGTAAGATGTCCCAAGATATTTATTTATTTATTTATTTATTATATTACTTACTTTTTTTTATAATTAAACCCCTTAAAACTGGCATAGTGCAAGTTACATTCGCGTGGAAAGGGTTCCGTGCGTTCACGAATGTTGGGATTTACTATGATATTTTAACATACCATAGACTATTTTTGGATTTCTTGTAAACTATGCGTACCACAACCATTCTCTGTAATTTTTGCAAAATATTAAGCCTAGTAGATTCGGAGATTTGTCGTTTGTCGTCGTTGTCGTCATGCTCTAACAAAATAGCGGTACGAATGTGACTCTAACACGATAAACGGTAAAAGGAGGACTATCATAAGTAATAAAAAAATAGTACATTACTATAGAGGACGGGAAACGAAGGGTTACAGGCCAAGTAGATATATCTGGCCGAAGGAACTGAGGCCAGATAGGAATACGCGGCCTGTAACCCTGTTTCTCGCCGAGATTTGTATAGTGCTTTTCTCAAACTTGCCATGAAATAAAACGAACTGATTCCGCCGAACCATACTATTTGATTTGTAAATAAACCAATAGTACAGTATCGTACAACATTAAAAAAAATCGGCCAAGTGCGAGTCGGACTCGCCCGCGAAGGGTTCCGTACCATTATCGATTTATTATAAAAAATACAGTTAAATCAACCTACCTCAAAAACTATAGAAGATAATTTAATCAAACCAAAAATCGTTGATAGAGTTTATTAATGTGCATAACAAATATTTTTTTTAGAATTTTATATCGCGTAGTTTAAAAAATAGAGGGGGGGGGGACACATTTTTCAGACTTTGAGAACTGATATCTCGAAAACGATTTGCTTAAATAAACATGAGATTTATAAACCTTCATATCATTTTCAAAGACCTTTCTGTTAATACCCCACACGCTTATACACAACAAAAAAAAAATTTCTATCCCTCAGTTACATGTATGGAGGGGGCCCTCCATACATGTAACTGAGGGACCCCAATGGTTTTTTTTACAATTTAGTATCATAATCCTGTAGCGGTTCATATAACACATATCCTTACCAAATGTCGTTACTGTAGCATTTATAGTTTCCGAGTAAATCGGCTGTGACAGACGGACAGACGGACAGACGGACATGACGAATCTATAAGGGTTCCGTTTTTGCCATTTTGGCTACGGAACCCTAAAAAAACATTCGCGCCTAACTTTTTTTTTAATCTGTTTGAGGTATCCTTTTACCTGGTGATATAGACATTAGTTCTTAGGTTATTTTTTTTTTCTGTGGCTGAATGTCAAGGCATAGTGTCACAATTTGACGTTTCAAAACAAAAGACAGTTTGTGTGCAGTCCTAGGTGTGAAATAAATACATGAAATCTCTTTACATATCATCTTAGCATATGACACCGGATAGATAGTATTTCCGGGTTTAATTTAAAGTAAGTAACATCAACATTCCGTAGCAAGTTTGAGAAAATGTTATTATTTATCAAATCACGCCAACAAAGAGGTAGGTGAAAATATATATGTATTGTGTTTTTTGAGTACCCCCTACACGTAAAGTGGGGATGAATTTGAATTTTTTTCTGTAATCATAGTGTGGGGTATTGTTGAATAGGTATTTTTTCTACTCCTGACCTTTTTTTTGCTAGTTACATAGCTAAGCACACTATTGTAAAGATATACATAATTACATCTGTCAAAAGTCTATAGTCTATTTCTCAAAAACGCACTCTCAGCCGGTATCGTAATGTCGCAGCGTTGTTCGGTAAGAGAAGGCACGCGAGATATATGGGTGTCTATCGCTGCCAGACGTCGTCACTTTCCGAACAGACTCAAAAACGTACTGCGTGCTACCACAGACTGCCACATCACACCTATGATAGACGCCATATTGAATTTGTTCCGATCTTCAAATATTTACACTGCTACCAACATTAGTACCAGATTATTTATTACAATAATTATAAATTAAAATAATATAAGGTTAAAATATAATTTTAAAAGAAAGGTTGTGTTTTTTAAATTATTAATGTTATAATTATAATATATTTTTGTACCAATTACAAATTTCATATTATGCAAAATTATTTTTACCTCTGGCAACTAAGCACGGTCTTAAAAGCAAACTTATACAAAGACAATGACAGCTACATTAAAAAAAAACCTTCCCGCTTTCCGCTAGCAGTTGAAAGTCCTACCGCGAACTTCGAAATTGAGTTTCGATCATTTGTCTCTGTCACTTCAACAAGATTATTATTAGAGTGACAGAAACGGATGCTCGACTTTGGGAATTTCGAAGTTTGTGGACGGCCCCCAGTTCTGTATAGGTTTGATTTGAGTCGATTCGCATAGTTTGTGCAAATTTATGTGCAGTGCCTAAAAAATGTGATTTGTTTCGTTATTATTATTAATTTTTAATGTTCTACCTGCTACTTTTGGGACTGTAGGAAGGTATGTATGAGCTAACAATATTGTTTTAGTTTGTTTATATAAAGATACATACTAGGTGTTTATTGGTGACAACTGAAAAAGATGTGTTGCGCTCAGTAATGTATGATATTTTATTAGTTCTGTGTATGCTATGCCACTTAGTCGTAGAAAAAGTATAGTATGCAACGTTGTATTATTAGTTCAAAAAATGCTCGCGACGTCTTTAATTGCGATACTCGCCCTTCGGGCTCGTATCGCAACTCACGCCGCTCGCATTTTTTGACCCCTTATAATACCACTATTGCATAAAATACTATTATGTACCTAACCGTTTTTTAATACGGGTTCCAAAAGAAAGTATTTCTTTTTTGTCAATATTTTCGAAGATTGCTCCATCATAAAAAAAATATGTCCCCCCTCTATCTTTCGATTATTTTTATGTTGTTAATTTGCATACACAATTACAAATGTCAGTATAAAGTAACTATGTATCAATAGCACATGTTATCGAAATGAAAAACAGATAGTTTGACATGCGGTTTTCTCAAGTTACTCGTAATGCAGATCCAATTATCCATTCTACCATATTATGATTCAATCATTAAATACTCTTATAAGACATGCAGGAAAGCGCATAATAGGACAAGACAGGTTATCTTACTTTCATGAAACTGGATTATTTAATGTCTTAATTATAGCAGGTCGAATGTAAGGGCGAAAAACATGTACTTACGACTTTATAAGTATCTATTTAGAGGGTTCAAGTGGTTTCTAATAATCTCTATACATATCTTACTGATGTACCTAATAATGAAATGTATAATGTAAATTTCCATCGATATAGGAATTTATGGTGACATCGAATAGGTAGTGTGGTAATATTTATAAATATTGTATTTATAGTGAGTGTTAATGACTGAACAAAATTTCGATGCTCTGTAAATAATGAAGATTTTTTTAACACATTGTTTAATTGTTTGAATTTGTTGCAGTACATCGATAATATTTATTCAAAATATAAGTCAGTTATGGCTTCTGTAAACTAAAGAATTTTTGCATGCACATTCTCCATGACTCGAATAAAACAACTCAAACGATAAGAAACTCGACATATTAACCTAATTAATTAAAGTAGGCGAACAAGCAAAAATATTTTTGGAACGATTTGATAATAATTAATAAAAACGATTTCGTCTCGTTTATGACAGAGTAGAAAAGGATAAGAGTGATGATTCATCATACTTTTCGCGAAAAACCATCAATCACAAACTTCAATTTGCTTAAAACTATTACTTACTTAAATCTTACCGCAACTCCGACGACACCTGTCCCAATAACTGCACCAAATTGCGATCGACTTGTGACGCAACTTCCGGCCGGGTTACCTCATTGCTGGGTTCGGAAGCTCACTCGCTCCCATTCCTTCAGCCCACAGTGAAAGGGTCGTCGTTACTTTTACCCTCGCGCAGGCTGCGCCCGCGCGCCCGATGCACCTCCACCACTCTTATAAATTCGGTGAAGACACGACTCTTTGACATTACGAATTCGGCGGTTGTCCCATCCGGCCGTCCGATACCGCGTGTGTTGTGCCCAGTGATTTAGTTCCAACACGCTTCGAGCATAATAAACAAACAGAAATGAAATTCACGGTGAGTGTGTGATCAGTGACAAGCGAAATTCAAGTGTTTCTGGAGATAGGCCTGGATTTTCTAATGCAGTGTTTCGGAAACAAACACCGAGGACTATTAGAGCAAATTAACTCAGTTACACATCAAGAATGTACATTGTTTTAGTTTTAATTAGTTATAAAACATATACGCAAGTTTGAGTGTGTGGGTTCAAGTAACTTAGAATATAATTATAACAATTTAGACATGTGATTCTTACTCCTCAAGTAAAAGCGGTAAAAGTGAAATTAAAATTTATGGCTTTAGACGGTTAATCTCTTGGAAATGTCATGCGGGCAGCGCCGGCATTGGCGCCAAAGTAGCGGTTTCGTTTTTTTCTAAAACACGTTTCGGGCTACCATTTAGCATTAACGAAAGTGAAAATTAGATTAATATTAATTATATAAGTTGGATGAGCGTGCGCACATATGCCGTCATGCGTTAATAAACTGTTGCGGAAATATTTTTTACGACTGTAACAAAGAATAATAAATGATGCTGCTACTAGTAAGTAGGCTAATGTCAGTTTTTTGCTATAATTCCAGATTGCATTAATCGCTCTGCTGAGCATTACCACGTCCTGGGCTAAGAAAGAAAAAAAGGCGGATGACTTGAAAGACAAGAGGGAAGCCGCAATCGGATATCCTGCAGCGTCACATAGTTACCAGGCTCCATCGCTCGGCAATGAGGGTGCCAGCGCCATCAGCATCGGGGCCGGATACAGCGTAGGCGGAGCTAAACCCAGCTATTCCGGCTATGAAGGACTCGGATATAGTGGATCTAATTCACTCTCACCAGAGAGCTTGCCTGCGAGCGGCCACGCGACCATCCAGCTCGCCCCCATCACGCTGCAGCCAAATCACGGCGGCCTCGTCGGAACCGATCTAAATCAACTGATGAGTCAACTTCAGCAGCAGCTCAACTCGGGCGCATTAAGTCTGCAGGCTCCGGAAGGCTACGGAGGCTCATACCAATTGGAAGGCCATAGCGGTTTCAGTGGACAAGAACAAGCTATCCCCCAGTACACTTACTCAGTGCCTAAGCAGCAATATACGATATCTGAGCAGCCTCAACCCAGCGTACCCTCGTACGCCGCCGGTACGAAAGGTCTAGGCTCCTACAGTTCAACTGGCCCGGTCCTCTTCAATCCTAATGATGCTAAACAAACGAGCGCCGCTTCGTTCAACTATGCTGTTCCTACTTCAGGTCACTCTTACGGTTCAGCAGGCTTAGACAGTGGAGCACAATACTTCGCTGGAGCTTCTGGCTCTGTTGGCGAATCTCTCGGTGGTGGGAATTCTTTTAGTGTACCTTATAAATCTTTTGGAAATTCTTATGTTTCCTCTGGAAAAAACTCTTTTAAGCCTTCCGCGTACATAGGATCGTCTGTTCAAGGGGATGCAAGCCACGGTATATCTGCTCTATCTAGTTCCTACGGTGCGCCTTCCTTTAGCGGAGCCTCTTCTCAGTCAGGCAGCCATGGTGGTCTATCTCTGGGTTCTGCTAGTCAAGGTATCAGCTTAGGATCTGGTCACGGTCATTCGCTGGGTTCCGTCAGTGGCTTAAGTGGACACTCAATGGGATCAGGTAACTTAGGTGGTCATTCTTTAGGAGCCAGTAGCTTTGGTGGCTATCCCCTTGGATCCGGTAGCTTCGGTGGCCATTCTTTGAGCTCTGGAAGTTTCGGTGGCCATGCCCTAAGTTCCGGAGGTCATGGACTTTCCTTGGGATCTGGCAGCCTGTCTTTGTCTTCCGGAGGTCATGGTAGTCACGGTGCTTTATCTCTAGGATCCGGTGGGCTTGGTGCGAGTCTCGGAGGATCCCATGGTGGCTTCGGCAGCGGGTCATCGAAGTACATTTCTAATGCTTACCTTCCTGCCAAGGAAGCCTTCGGATCTCTTTCATCTTACTCTTCCGGTCACTCATCGCCCCCCGGTACTAGTTACGGAATACCTAACTCCGCCCACGCTGCATCGTCTCACAGCCCACAATACTACAAGTCACAGCCATCGTATAGCTTTGGGGCCGCTAGCTCTTCATTCAGATCCCCATCAAGCAGTCACAGCTCCATGAAATCCCACCCCAAATCCTACAGCTCCGGTGGTTACAGCAGCCTCAGTGCGCTATATGGATCTCCAAAGGATCCTCTTCAAGGTGCTCATAGTGAAAATGTTTATAACACAATAAAGTACAGCGAGGAATTAAAATCCAGCACTCAATAAGTGAGGTATCTTAGGATGCAAATTGCTTGTAAATAGTTTGTCTGTGTGTGTGTTTGCGCGTGTTCTGTGGGCTATAAGCCCTATGGCTTAGAGTGTTGCCCTAGCGAAAGTGTTTTCATTAGTATGATTTACTTTGGTGTGTTTCGCTAATTACTTATATACTCGTAACTAGATGCCTGCGCGGGCGTTCGTCGTGTTATTGACACTCGACATGTTTTGGATACTCGTATTGCTTCCTTTTTAGCAACAACCATATAATTATATTTAGTAATATCATTAGTTACCTGTAATATAAATTACCGCTACTTGTTGCGTCGTCTTTTCCAAAACATCCGTGAGTTTGTTATTCAATGGTCAGCTTAGAACTGTAAATATTATCTTAAGTTAAAATAGCATAGCTTATTTATTAAAGATAGCCCGTAAATCGTTATTGTTTTTAATAAATTTGTTGTAAAAGTGTCCTTTCGTTTCATTTACCTTTACGCAGATAACGAATGTTTTAAAACAAGAAGACATATCAGTACTTAATAGCAGTGAATGACATATTAATAAATTGTAATTACATTTTTAATACTTACCAAAAATCTAACCATTTACCTCGATATTAGTTATTGTGGAATGTAGAGTTAATCTCAACATATTATAGTTTTCAAACCGCATGGAATAGAAACATAATATGAGATATGTATGTATGACGTGAAAACGTGATATTCCGGCTTGTATAATCAACAGCGTTCCAACAATTTCACTCTTAGGAAAGTAAAGAATATTATAAATAGATAGCTGGCTGCAGTTTTCTAACCTTACATGGCGTTTGAGATCTTCATTTTGCTATCTCTATAAGTGTGACCAACGTTCAGAATATTTCTCGTTTATTTTACAGTTTAAAATCAGAAATGTACAAAAATTATTTACATTCCGTATTTTAAAGTCAAATGGTCTAATGCGCTCCAGTGCTGAAGAATAAAACCTAATTTAATACTTTCCCTGTATTTTCCCATTTTGAGTAAGTATTTTTGAGATAAACAGAATGAAAAGAACCTGTAGGTATAACCAACTTAACCTAATTGTTAAATAATTAATATAACCAACTGCCAAAGTGATATTTGTTCGGACTCGGAAGCATCGGAATGGATTTATTGCGATGGCGGTTTCTATTTAAAAATGTTCTCTTAATAAAGAACAAATTTTTAATGAGCTTACTCTAAAGCTAATTATTGTTTTGTATACCTACGAAATTATAGCGTACCTATACTTCTCTCGTACTTTCTATCTGTACAAAGTAGTACAAATCTTATTTAATGAAATGGGAATAAATGTAAAAAACTGTAAATATCAAACAAAATATAGACCTACGTATAAAAACTATAAGCGGTTACGTGGTCTACTAATAATATAAACAAACAACGCATAAAAATATAACTGGAGCACCGGGCCGTTAAAAGAACTTGCAAAAAATCTCTTACGACTTCACAATAACAATATTAACTAGCTATTTGATAATTCTAAATGTTCGAATCGTAATGTCCTCCCTGCAGGCTTATGAGGGTCCACAAATGATCAGTCAATATGAGCAGTCACAAAACATCGTCGGGCTCAATGCTGAATAGAGGAGACCTCGGCTACAATGCAACCTGGCTGAAACAGAAACGTAATGGTGTTTAATTATATTTTTGCGCGAATATCGTAATATTGTAGAACACCGGTCATTAGCATCACACAAAAAAGAAAACTGAAACGGATGCCTCGATCTCACAATGAGCTAAACGATTGCGTTAGCTAGCACCTGACCACTGCCCATCACAAAGCTACAAAGACGTAACTACAAATTATGCTGTTTCCCGAGTAATGACATGCCTATGCGTAACATGTGAAAATTTGCTTTAACAGAGTTGGCATAAACACCAAAATTCTTACACTATGTATTTTAAGGTAGGTCACTGCTCCACCGAGTAAATGAACATCGAGGTTTGTTACGGTTTTTGTCATTCACTGGTTATCCAACGATACGGTCCGAAGCGCATGTACAAGAAGTCGTTTACTTCCGAATTTTCTTATTATCTTATTATGCGCCTGGTCACGATCTGTTGCAACGCATAGTGTTGGGGAGCGGATTTGTGTCAAGATTTAGTGTCAATTTTTTGTGGTGGCGATATGGCTTGTGAAGAGTTGTCGTGAATTACCGGTTGTCGTAAATAACTATGAGATAAATGAAGAGTAGGTACCAGTATGACACAATGAAATAAAACAAAATGCGACTTACCTAATGCATTTATGTAAATCGATCTTTGACAAATACGACACTACAGTTTTTTATTTAGGTCGTGATAAAATGAACTTTTATACCTATAATATAAAGTAGGTACCCGCAGCGTTTTAGTAACCACCCCATGCAATGTATTTATGACTTTTATTGACATATCAAATTCTATTACAATGCATATGGTTAGAAAATGCTCTTTTTAAGGGTTTGCCCTAAATGTTTGTACAGAAGCTATCACTTTTCTGCACCCACTACCAAACCAAGATTGTCTTAGGTATTTTTTCGCATAAGTAGTGCATTGTATAACAACTTCGAGAGTGAATCAGAGTTAGTATTTCGGATCTCAAACATGTTTTATGACTTTTTAAACATAAATATCAACGACCATATTGATTCTGTCGTCCGCTTAGGAAGAAAAGGAGCCCGGCGTCGACCAGTTCTTATAGAGCTAACAAACAAAAGGATAACTAAGCATATATTAGCCCATAGCTACTGTTTTCACAACAGCGGCTATGCAATTAGTGAAGTCTTAGATCGCGAAGCTTTACAGGAGAAACGTCAGCAAAGAGAATTACTTAAAGAAGCTCGACGAAACGGCAAACACGCAATTATACGAAATAATAGACTGTATATAGAAGGCCAAGAATATATCCCACCTCTTGCAACAAATAATCAGCCGCTACGCTCAGATTCTAGGCACGAAAACGACACCATTTTAGGCAATACAAACAATCATCAAGTTCCCTCTCAAACGGTACCAATCCAGACCCAACCCCAAAAAGACCCTCCTGATGACGAGCAACAAAATTATTCCTTTCGAAACAACAACTCCGCTAACTAACAACAATAAAATCTGCAACATGAATTTACTCGTGCAAAATATCCGCAGCATAAAAAATAAAACCGATTTACTAGAAAGTCTACTATATGAGGAAAAGTACCCAGTAGTCTGTCTAACTGAAACGTGGATTTCTACACAGCAAAAAGGCATAATACAAATCCCAGGCTATACTTTCGCAGCGGCTAGCTATAGGACTGATCGAAGAGGAGGCGGCACGGCGATTCTTATCAAAAATGGAATATCATTTGTCGAGAGAAAAGACATTTCGGACCTGAGTATAGACAATATATTCGAGTGTTGTGCGGTTGAACTAAGCTGTGATATCTTGCTAATAACAGTGTACAGACCAAATAATAATATACATCTATTTTTTGAAGCGTTAAACCAACTACTGAGTAAACTAAAATCAAAATTGACCAAGCATATACTTGTTGTTGGAGACTTTAACTTGGATATATTTCAAAGTTCTGGCGATTGCCGTAAGCTTATAAATACAATGTTAGAGTATAACCTTCATCAAAAGGTCACAGAACCAACTAGGGTCACAAGTACAAGTTCAACATGTATTGACTTAATTTTTACGAACTACAAAGTAAGTACCACTCTTGTAAGGGATTTAGGATTGTCAGATCACATGGGTCTAATCTTTGAATTTCCTATAAACACTATCCCGTTAAATGCTGGCTTGTATACCGAAAAAAGACTGTTTACATCGGCAAATATCGCACATTTTCGAGAAGCATTAACGCAAGTAAATTGGAATGACATTATCACAGATTGTTACGATGTAAATATGAACTATAATCGTTTCGACAGTAAAATGAAAGAATTATTAAATAAACACATACCTCTTAAAATGATTAAAATTAAATCCCACAGGAAAAAAACTTGGATCACACCCGGCCTGCGGCGTTCATGTAGGCATAAAAGAATTCTTCAAATATTTGTCACTCAATCCGGTGACAAAATTCTAAAAAAACACTATCACACATTTAAAACCATTTTAAAAAGAAGCATACACACGTCTAAGAAACTAAACTACACTCGCGAAATTTTAAGTTCATGTAATAAAACTAAAAGTATGTGGACGATTATAAACAACATAATCAGTTCTAAAACACAAAATAGGTATTGCAATATAACACTAAAACATAATAACTACACAATAGAATGTCCCCGATTGGTATCAAACCAATTAAATAATTACTTTGCAACCGTGGGTGCATCGTCTCCCGAACAAACAACCCGACTAACTGGGCGGCCGGTTATGCAACCCGCCATAAACTCGTTGTTCCTCAGCCCCGTAACTGATAACGAAATCTATCTAATAATAAAGAAACTACCGAACAAATATAGTGCCGGCGTAGATGAAATACCCACAGTATTGATAAAAAACTGCATTACGGAACTTACACCAATATTCACTAAATTACTGTTCTTGCGATATATAAATATGTAAACGAAATTTTGAACTGTCTACGGGATAAACATCACGCTATCGGATTGTTATTAGATATGACAAAAGCATACGACAAAGTCTCTCATCCTATCCTATTAAATAAATTATACGGTGTAGGTATACGTGGCGGAGCGCACAAATGGTTAAAATCCTACTTACATGACAGGGCGCAGTGTGTTAGAATACAATATCATGACAAAAACACAGGTGAAATCTCAAACGTCCAATCAAACACCCTTATAAACAATTGTTCAATACCGCAGGGGTCGGTGCTGGGTTGTATTTTATTTTTAGTTTACATAAACGATTTACCCAAAGTAACAAAACATACCTGCATCTTATTCGCAGACGATGTGTCCCTTTTGTTCAAATGTCCGAAAAATCATAACTTTGATGACGATATTAAGGAAACTTTATCGGAAATTGTAAAATGGCTAAATGAGCATAATTTAGAACTTAATATGAGCAAAACTAAATTGATACAATTTCATCCGTTCCAAAAAGAAAAATTAGACTTATCAGCAACGTCAAGCGAACTCGGTATCGATGAAGTTAGCACGTTTAAATTATTAGGAGTTAACATAGACACTAACTTAAATTGGAAAAGTCATATAGGAGAAGTAAATAATAAACTTGCTCGATTCATATTTGCTTTAGGTATTCTAAAAAGGAACACAAGCATCGAATGTGCACTCTCGGCATATTATGCATATGCATATGCGTGGTTGCGGTACGGAATCATCTTGTGGGGAAACAGTACAAATGCTGAAGATTTGTTTATAGCCCAAAAAAAATGTGTACGCATACTAGCAAACATCCGACACCCAGAAAGCTGTCTACCCCATTTTACAAATTTGAAGCTACTTACCTTACCATGCATATATATACTTGAAGCTGGATTATTTGTAAGAACGCGCATATCAGATTACGAGTATGTTAAAAGCGCCCGCCGGAAAAATAAATTAGCTCTTCCTCCACCCAAATTAAATTTATATAAAAATGGACCCTACTATCAGTCCATAACAATATATAATAAAATCCCGGACTCAATAAAAAATGCAGAAAATATTAACATCTTTTGTAACAAATTAAAGTCTTGGCTACTTAGTAAATCATTTTACTCCTTACAAGAATTTATGACACATGACGCGAAACCATTATAGTTTATAATTAAATAATTAAATAATTAGCAACTCCTAAATTATTAATAATGTAACAAAACTGACGTTATAAATTAATTATTACTATCTTTGACATAAAATGTAATACTAATATTTAATATTCTATATTTATTTTTCTAATGAATTGTATCAAAATAGATATTAAGCTAATAAACATTAACATAAGATTGTCTAAAATAATCCTAGTCCTAGGTATATATAATATGTAAGACACTTAGTTCTTAAGACAATTGCTATACCCTATTCAGGGTCCATGTTGATCTATTTAATTGTAACACCTGTTATACCATGGATTGCAATGAATAAATGAAATGAAATTGTAAAATTTAATATAAAATGCCAAGTTACAGTATTATATTCGTGTTGAATGTGGGCTTGTTGTCACACGAACAAAGTGAGTGTTTTCAACCAACACAAGTAAAAAAAAGTAATTTAAGTTTTTAACGAGTTCTATAAAAATGTATTTCACACGTGTACTCCGACAATCTGGATTATTTATTATGAGCTATACGCGCATTATATGCGCATTAGACGAGTATGAAAGTGGTGTATACTATTGGTGTGAAGGCAAATAAAAGCGGTGATATGGGATATGGGCGAACGAGATACACTCGATAAAAAACATGTTTTGCCAGCGATAGGACCAAGCTAGATCGATTGTATGCCCCACACCACACCACAAAATCTCTACATAGCAAACTTGATTAAAATCATAAATATTGGATGTCGTATACCAAAGAAAAATTAATCATTTATTTACTTCATACAATGTTACAATAATTAATAATGATCTTAAAAGTAAACTAAAATAATTATAATTAGCCTAAAAATAAAAACCTTAATTACAAAACTAACTAAAATATTTTAACTTAATATTAAATATAAAAAACCTCCCTAAGGTCACAGAATATATAAAGTACAGAAGCTTCACTGCTTTGATGTTCACAAATGCCGGCTTTTTATGTGCCTACATAATTATTATTACCAAACAAAACGGCGCGCGAGGAGACGCGAGCAGCTGAAATGGGCCGTATTGCGTGGCGGAAAGGTCGCTTATAAGCCGCACGCCGTCGAAAACAGGGTTATCAATTATTGAAAACTAATAAAATAACGAACGGCGCTATGAGGCGTCAGACAAATACATTACTGCAATGATATCTACGGCGTTAATAGCATTCGTCTTGATAGCTAATTGAACAATTTAGTTCATGCGTGATTATAGAATTTACCTACGCATTTCATACACGTGATTCAAAAATATTTGACTCAACTTGGGCAGCACCTTCTTTGTGCTTCAGCCGCGCGTGCCCGGGCGGTATTGTTTGAGGTGTGAGTGAGATAGCAACACGAGTTTGCTAACTTTAGGTGAATATCCATCCGAATAATCCTGATAATAACACGAACATTCTAAAAATATATGTAGACAGTATGTGAGGTGTGCAGAAATTAATATATCTGCTTAATGCATTTAAAAAGAAAGAATTACGTTAGGTACCTACGCATTTATTACAAAAGCAGCATAAATAAGTAATGGTTTAATCACAATCGTAAGGCAGACGTAACACGGCGTTTTCTCTTATATGTACCTATTTGATATTATGGGAATAAAGTTAGACAACCAAATAATATGTTAGGACAAAAGGCGCGAAATTCAATAACAGTATGAGACAACAAAGTTTTTTACATTATTTAAATGTGCCGCTTTTTTACCGACAAATTTGTCCGAAAATAAACCATTTTGTCTGTAATTGACTTGAGTTTCTGAGAATTTAATTTACTACGAATGTAGGTAATAAGTATACCTATAAGTGTTCCTTACTTTTTAGTATCTCTCAAACGCACCGGCTGTGCGAAAAACGCATCATGAAAATTAACATTATTATTATTGCAACATGCTGCTATGCTGTATATTTTCATTTAAGATGCACATGTGTAAAATAATCCTAATATTTGCAAGCGATATATTTTGCGATACGTGACGAGCTAGCGTTGTAAATTTAAACGTGCGTTCCGAGACAGCGCGCGCCAACCATTGAATAGACCACGGAGACGGGGCGCTCTGCATGTACTTGTAGCCGCGCGACGGAATCGCGGAGTGACACCCCCTTGCTAAGGTCCCCTGCCTCCGGAAAACTCCCCAAAATGCTGGCGACATTCCCCCTTTGTAGCGCAAAGAAAAATCGTTAAAATTGTTTCAAAGATCATCGAAATATATAGTTATAAGAATTGTTTAAATAAAGATACAATATAGTAATGCCTCAAAATTAGGGTGCTTCATGTTTATATGGAGAAAAATGGTCGGTAAATAACCCCAATAATCAAAGTTTATTTTAAATAATGATTAAAATTCACAGCAATACATATTTACAGGTAGATGCCATTAGGACTATAACTGCCCGATTTTTTCATATATTTTTGGACAAATAACCATTATTTTTGATTTTTAGAATAGAGATTAAATAGTTAATGTACCTACATATTTTTAACGTGTATTTAACAAGAACATAACATATTTATGAAAATGAATAATTTCATACAATTTTTTTGGAACAATCCTACTCAACATTGTTGTATATTGGATCACCGTTTAGCACTTCAAGCGATTATTACTACCGTCAAGATTCATAAGCTACTGATATAGATCAATAATCATGATTGATTTACTGTTAATGATTACCTTTCATGCACATTAGTTCCCTTTCCTAGTTACATAGTATACCAACTGCATGTAGCTTTATTATGTAGACCATCATTACGGTGCGAATATTATGTGAGTTGATTACCATATAATTAATCCATTGGTAGGTATACGGTACACCATTCGTCAGTAGGATCCAAAAAATGTAAACTAGGTAATATGGCTGACTTGCAATAGCATTTGACGTCTTTGACACAGATAGTGAAACACATTCGCAGATATATTTTTAGGTTAATACTAATAAATCTCAATAATTTTAACTAAAAATGTTTGCGAACTCAAGGTTTAGGGTTTTAAGTTGGCAATAAAACCAAGACTTTTTTCTAATAATGCGTCATTATAACAGAATGCCAGTTTTTAGGGTTGTTTTCTACTGACGAGAATGATATACGCCTGAAATGTGTGTTAATTTGAAATTAATAAAATTGTTAGGTTTTATTACCGAAGTTTTCAAAACAATTCAATCAATAATGGACTTCATAGTCAAAATTACAATAATTCAACCCTTTAATTTTTTTCTTGTATTTTGTCGGTCCGTCGACATGTGCAACATATTTCGTGCATAAATTAAAGGAGTATCAGGGTGCTTAGCCAAGTTGCCAATCGCTAGCGCTTGCTAGCGCATCGTAGTTTTCCCTATTTGTCGCACTAATATGAAGGAGTAACAGAGAGGGAAAACTACGATGCGCTAGCAAGCGCTAGCGATTGGCAACTTGGCTAAGCATCCAGATGTGTCAAGCCTTAGCTATTTTAAAGTATGTGACAAGTGACAACCGTTTTATTTCAAAATAAACATTTATTACTATTTATATTATTAGGTAGGTACATGTACAGGTAACACTACGAACAAATAAAACATGGACACACGTCATACTAAATTGCCCTTCAAAATCGGTCCTGAAATTTAGTTGACAAGTGTTACCCCTTTTCAATGCATTACGGCAATGAATTTCAATATCAACCGATAGTTACTTAAACCGCCATTTAAAAATAGTAGTTGTGATTGGTCCATTAAATCAAAGTTTTGATTGGCTATATCCTATAAACTTTTGTCAAAGTTGTTGCGCCGAAATATGCGCGGTGTTAAAAAAAACGCTATGTCCTGCCCATCTTAGCACAATGAGGAATGAGGGTTTTCTCGAAAACGTATGCTACTAGTTGGCGCCACTTAGCCGTAAGGTCCCGCTAAGAAACAATTATTTAGCCCCAAAGAAAAACTAACTATTTTGAAGGTTTTTTTTTATAATTTTATTTACTCATACAAAACATTTAAACACGAAACTATAGGCGCTCTGAGAATTTAGACAAGTTTCTGGACCTGACGCCTCAGTGCTGCCGCCCTGGTGAACGTCATTTCAGAAAGTCCATGTTCAGAGGTAAGGAACAACAGTATGTCCGAGGCACAAGGGTCAAAATTGTTAACATTTGTATTTGTGAATCAGATTGAGATATATTATGTGAAATCGATGCTTGAAGTTGACCACGAATGCTGTAAATATTGCCGTAAAAGGTTCGAAACGTCGGGATGTGAATCACGCCATCTATACTCGGTGCTGTGCACTTTCTTACCGAGCTGTAAGCTCCATCATGTAACCGCTATCGTTAGTAATACAATCTGGGCCAATGTGTAGTGTATACACTTATACAGTGGTTACGGTTAGGTATCTCATGCTTATTAACTACACACTCGTCGGGCAGATGGCGTGGTTAGTTTAACCCTTTATAGGGTACCGGTCTCAAAAACGACTACTCTATAGCACTATTTTTTTGTATTTTTTCTTGTATAATATTTTTCGTACCATATTAGTGGCTTGAATCCAGGATTTTCTTGAGTCTTGCCTGTTAAAAGGTTAAAATAATAAATAAATATGTACTTAGTGTAATAATCATTTCTAAATGTAGGTAATGGAAATGGCAAGTAATGGGGGGACCGTGTAAGAAAGATTGCGAGCCAACTGGAGAAGAGAGACCGTAGGTTGCTATTAGACAAATTTTCAGAAGCGTATTCCCAGCAGTGGGCGCATACACGTTGATGGTGATGATGATGTCAGAGAAGTATGGACTGCCTTGTTATGGTACCTGTACAATATACATGGTGCCCACGTTGGATTGTACAGTCTACAACAAATATGGTCTACCAATTTTCGACTCTATACGGTGGAAAAAAGGTAGACCACATATTTTGTTCATTGGTACTACATAGTAATACACGGACTGAACAGCTCTACCGAGAAAAAACAAAATTCGTAAATTTCGAGGATTTGTCTTTCTCACTCTAATGACGCCTTCGTTTGAGAGAACAGAGAAAAACCCTCGAAATTTACGAATTTCGATTTTCGCGGTAGTAGGCCAGAGCTTTGTGGGTAGGGTCACTACCTACTCTACCTAGCCTAAGAAGGAGCACGAAATAAAATAAATAAATTTAATGAACAGTCAAGAGCAAAAGTAAGTGATCACCTTGTGCTTATCACCATGGAATAAGGTCTAAATATAATCGAACAAGAATGATCACTTACTTTTGCTCTTGACTGTACCTACGTCCAAATTCATACCCTCTCGGACAAAGAATATAAATGGGTCGCGTGTAGTTTTTCATAGAAAATACTGTAAACGCGCTGATTTTAAAACGTTTATAGGATAAGTGGAGTCTAATTTAATATCCAATTATATAAGAATTTTCCTGATTTTACCATCGCATCCAAAAAATATCAATTTTTATCGTGAGGTAACTCCGAAACTGGAAATAAAAATAGCAAGTCATGATCAAGCCAAGTTACAAACACTTCAAAATTTTGCTCGCACAAACAAATCTAAAGACCATTTTTTTTTACTCTATGATATATTCAGGAAAAAAGGATTCTACCTATCCTGCGGCCGTGCCGCAAATTTCGAGGATTTGTCTCTCTTATGGCGCCTTCGTTGGAGTGACAGAGAAAAATCCTCGTAATTTACGAATTTCGATATTTGTGGCAGTAGGCCAGTAAATATTTGAAAACTGTGTTTGAAATCAGCTCATTAGCAGTATTTTCTTTGAAAAATTATACCTGAATTAGCAATAAGTGTCTTAGCCATCTGAAATTCATATCATATCAACCATGTTCTACTTCTCTTATTATATTCCTCAAAAATATGCATATAGATACATTTATAAAGTTACAGGTTCTTACCTACAACATGGGGACCTATTACGTGCAATACTATACAAACCATTTTAATAAGTACATATTATAGTAGGAAAGTAGGTGGGTGCCTAACTACAAAACCGGGCATGACTCAAACATTCCATCTGACTTTCAACACCGCCGAAAATGAAAAATAACTACGATGCGTAATGTGAAAATAATATCGCTCTGTTCTGATCTAAATCAGATTGTAGTGCGATAAATGAACGGACGCGGAAGTTTTGACGGATGGGTACATTGGGTATATATCTATACACCTACTTACTTATTACAAGCAGTTTGTAATAGTATTTTACACAATCGTGTTATTATAAAGAATCTTTCAGTTGAGTACCGTGATTAGGCCACGAACCATGCTGAGTGGCCTAAGTAAGGTACGAGATTGAAAATCTTGATTATAAATAACACTTTTGTGTACAATACTTTTTCTACGAGCCAATAATAATAAGTAAAAAAATCTAAATAATGAAATAAATACGTCGAAACGAAGTACAAATCCCGAGGTGGCCGCTCGTTGATGTCTTTTTTGCTGGCATTGGTCAAATTTATTGTAGTTGCCTACAGCGTTGTATAATGAGTTCATTAAAGGTAAGTAGTAGGTCGTTATAGCTATGATTATAATTTTGTGTACGTAGTCTTAATTCAAAGATTACAGTCGACGAGTAGAAAAAATCAATTCCAATTCTAATCTATTACTACCTACAATATCACGATCATGTCACCTATGAAATTGGAGTTTTGTATAGAGGATTTTGAGGAAAGTCTATTTGTTCATACAATGAGTTTTGTGTATTATTCTTTGAACAAGTGATGCTTTAAGCGCCCTTTTTATGTAACAACTGTAACAGTTTCGTTCGTTGTTTCTGAGGCAAGTCTCATTAGCGAACCTCTATCGATGCCTGCATCTTTACATTCCTATTAACGGACCGTTGCAAAACTACTATTTAGTACGCGAGTATTATTTCACTTGATTTTGTTTTTACCTTAGACCTATTTATTTTTTATTTTTATTTAGTTTAACATTGAAAACAGTAATAATATCATGAAGCTGGTTAATGGTGAATTCGGAAGGTGGCCATAGGAACTTGGAAATAAAGATTCTCATTCTTGGCTGTACGAAGGTAACCCAGACAAAAATCAAAAAGTTAAAACAAAAAATTAAAATAACTGGGATCCTAATCATAAAATGCCTATTTCATACGTAGTTCAAAGATTGGCATATGAAGTATATTTAATTACGTTTGTTAATGAAAAAGTTTTCGGAAATAAATGCATTTAAAATTACCTTCATAATTACTTTAAACTGCCAAAAACACATTTTGACTTCTTTAGAAGAAACTATTTACCGTATTTCCATCCCTTCTTGGCGGTGAGTTGTGCGTAGGGCTGCCAACCAAAGATCACAAATATGCGGTACATTAGCGAATAAATTGCGGGACCTGGCTATAAAATGCGGGACGCATGAGAAAGTGCATTAAAGAATAAAAACCGTCCAAGTGCGAGTCGGACTCGTGCACAAAGGGTTCCGTAACATTATGACAGTCTTCTTAAGAGTTTTCTTCTTCTTACGATTAAGGAACTATTTTCTGTAATTTTTGCCAAATATTTAGCCCTGTAGTTTTCGTCATTTTTGCCTATTTTTTTAAATAACTTCAATATTATTTACAAATCATACAATAATTAAAAAAAATTAAATATGGTCACACTAAGTCCTCCATTTGAATGATGCAGTTTAACGTATTCATATTTTTATTTTAGTATTTCCAGTTTAGTATTACCTGAAAAGCGGGACAATCGGCGTCCCGCGCGAACTCTTTGCGGGACGCATACTTTCGGGCCCCAGAAACGGGACGTCCCGCATATAGCGGGACAGTTGGCAGCCCTAGTTGTGCGTATTAGGAGATATCGTTTGCCGTGTGGTGACGTCAGTAAGAATACATTTGTCACCACCTCAACTCCTCCTGCGGTTGTCGTAAGAGTTGACTAAGGGATTGAAGTGTCACTGACGATTCTACAAGATTGATGATGGGCAGCAGAGTAATCACAGTGGACACATTACTGCGATCGCCAATCCGCTTGCCCAGCGTGATGATTATGGGCATTTACCTCCTAATGCGTTTATACACATAGTTAATAGGAGAGGCCTACATCCAGTAGTGGACTAAGATAGGCTGATGATGATGATGACGATGTTAACCTTAAACACCATAGTTTTGCAGAAAGCGACCAACTACTATTTTTTGTCAATCTGATTTAAGCTTTAACATATTGAGTATGGTCGTTTTCTGCATTGTCACAAAATTGAAGTTGGTCGTTTTCAGGAAAATAATTTTTTTTGTTGGAGATTAATAGAGATTACTTATTAAAGTAAAATGACCCAATAACATACATTTTGCCACACATTCACAACCTTGAAGAATGTATGATAGCGCAATACCGACCCGTCTCCACATATGACTCAAGATTTTTTCCTTTCTTTTCAATACCTTCACTTAAAATTATAAAATTTTTGGTACCAAAATACTGTAAACAAGCTATTCTGTAGGTAACTTAATTTGTATACATTAGTAAATCTGTTTCAATAAATGTCAATTACGCCAAATCCAAGGCTTTGATAACCGCAGCTTTGGTAGAATACGTGACACAAACCTGCAGTGATTTTGATATGTTGATTTAAACGCCTCATCATTATCATCATCATCATCAGCCTATGATAGTCCACTGCTCGACGTAGGCCTCTCCTATTAACTATGCGTATAAACGCATTAGGATGTAAATGCCCACAATCGCCATGCTGGGCAAGCGGATTGGCGATCGCAGTAATGTGTCCACTATGATGACGCTGCTGCCCATCATCAATCAAAAGCAATTTAAAAAATCACTTTATGTCCTAGTTGTAAAATCTACTATGAATATACTTTTGTTTCTGTTTAAAAATAATGAAATGTCTCCTTTAAATAAAATCAGCCAGCTTAAGGATTTAAAAAGGCCTTATCACACTTGCGATTTACAAGCGAGGCGAAAGCGAAGCGAGCGCGCAGCGTGATCGTTGCGAGCCCGTAACCAATTCGCCGCGAGTGCGTAACGAATACGCTGCGCAGCCGTCAGTAAATCGCTCAGAGTGATCTGAGTCTTGGACAGTCACTAATAAGATTTATTATTACAAAATGGATACCAACTCTTGACGCGGCAAACTCGCTGCGCAGTCGCGGAGTATTCGTCACGCGGTCGCGGCGTAATCGCGACACCATCGCGGCGAATTGGTTGCGGGCACGCGACGAACACGCCGCGCGTACGCTTCGCTTTCGCCTCGCTTGTAAATCGCAAGTGTGATAAGGCCCTAAGGTAGTTTATCCAGGGTACAACTTATCTTCTACCTGTACTATTGGCACCGTGCACGATGACAGCGCCATTGACAGGTGGCCATTTTAGACATTATAGTCGCCGCTTTCAAGCGGGAAGTAAGTAAATATTTTGAAAAATATTAATTAAATTTTGTGTTATTTTAATATATAAGGCAATTTTGGACAATTGCAGTCAGTAACATTATTGCTAATAACATTAATATTGTTGTCTTTGGTTAGAAATGAGCCTACTAGTAACTAAAACGGGGTTTCGTGCCATCACGCACGACATCGTTTTCCAACCGGAGAAGATGAATAAAGGGATGAAATTGGTGCAAGCTGGGCATGTTCTCGAGGTTGAAGATATTCGCCTAGAAGACATGTCCCGTATTATCAAATCCCGAGTGGTTCGCCAAGCTTCAGTGACAGCAACGGCGTACAAGACAACTTTGTTTGTAAGTATTATGTAAGCCGATTTTTGTGTTTCGATACCGTTCAATAAAAGTTTTTTCTATTCTCTAACAAATAAATTTACTTACCTACACCTAAACACCAATTCTCATGTAGAGAGTGTATCGTGCGACTGCGTTTATGGGAAATGCAAGCACATTGCAGCACTTACATACTTCATCAATGTTCGATGAATGGTCTTGGAAATCGGTAAAATTTACAGTCACTGTTCTTCTTGGTGTTATTGCAATCAATAACACACCTTACTAGGCCCATATTAAATATTTATCTGAAAACGATGAGAAAATATTTGCTGCAGTATGGATTTGACAGCTGAAGTCGGCGACCATAATGTCAATTTTAGCCGCAGCGAGCGCGGCGATCGTTTCGGCTACCCCCTCCACCCGCTTTGCACCCTGCCAATACTTACATAGTATGTACTTATATCTAAATACGGGTAAGTATTTAAATCTTGTTTTGAAAATACCATGAGCTGCCGCGGCGTTATTAACGCGGACTTACTTTCTATCCATCCCGCTCGTATTGGCGCGAGCGAGCGAGATAGAAAGTAAATGGTACTCATGGTACTCATGGTACTCCTACAGGTAAACGTACTATGCGTTGGCGAGTAACGTTTACGTTAGTAGTACATCATACTTGCTCCTATAACCGACGCGAGTTTGATAGGCTGCTTTACGTAAACGTTAAAGTAAACCGTTACTTGCCAACTCATGGTAGGGCAACAGGTGTAGGAAATTGTAGCATATTTAGAGTGGACACTGGACGCGCTTGCGTCGTATTTCCGTGGCACCAGCTACTATTGCAACTACTTAACTCACCAAGAACGGACGGGACATCCCTTGGACTCTACGATGATGTAGTCTCTATGGATCTCGAGGTCAAAGTCCCGCTGGTTATTCGCATCACGTTATGCTTGGTAAGTAATGGGAATGTTTGGCCAGGAAACTATCTCTAGTATCTCGCAAACTGGATATGTACTACGTTAGTGATCGGACAAAGACCTAGCGGTCATTCCCTCGATCTGGAGCTAGGAAAGTTGCCACTGACGCTTATATAAATGCCTGAACTTGATACAGTAGTGCACTTTTCCATGTGACTTCGCCAAGAGCGCTTTTCCTTTCAAGACATTAGAAAATAATGTAATTATATAATTTGGAAGCTAAAGTTCATCATGTCGAGGATCCTAGTAAGTTTTGCCAAAGTTTCACACTAAATTAACAGATAATTTGTGCTCTTACAATCGTTTGTTACGCAAAGCAAATAAGCCATTTAACGAGGTCTGATTGATGGCGTTACAAACGTTTCTTCAATCGTTGATGGATCATTAAACTAATTGGTGTTTTCAGATGTTCGTGGCTTTCGCCGCGCTAGTGTGTGCGAACGAAGTGGAGGATTCGGAGCAGAAGAAACGAGGTGCAGGTAAAGGCACTAGCTTGAATTCCATACCGACTGGAGCTCAAAAGCCGGAGTACACGTATCAAGTGTATTCTCAGAACCCAAGTTCACAGGGCAGCTCTTACCAGACTCAAGCGCCTAACTCCTTCTATCCAAGTCAAGCGTCAAGTCAATATTACTCCGTACCGAATCAGGAAGCTGCCCCAGGCTATGCTCCTCAGCCACAAATAAACCTGATTCCTCCACCGAACCCTTCCTCATTTCTTCCCATCAACTTTGTACCGAACCCAGGTTATCAATCTAAATATCAAATAATTCCTTCTAAAACGGCAAACGGGAATATACAGCTGCTTATACAACCATCCTCGAACTATCCATCGAGTCCATTTCTGCAATACCCTCAGTCCCTGTTCTCGCCTAGCACGGCGAATCATCAGTACAGTCAACAACAACTCCAGCTTCCTTCTCAGCAGCAGTTTAATGTTGCGTCTCCGTACCAACTGCCTTTAGGGCAGCCTTACTTGGGCCAGCCATCCACAATGCTTCTCTTAGCGCCGCAGAGTCCCTATAATAATAACCTGTTGTATCCAGGTCCGAATCCTTCTCAAAGTTTTTATAATTATTATCCGTCGAATGGACAGCAGAAGTACAATTTAGCGTACGGGTCGTCTCAGCCGTCGGTGGAGTATGAGAAAGCTCAGGGTCCTGTATCCTCGAGTTTGCCGAAGGAAGATAATGATATTGGATCCCACGGGACTGATTTTGTGCCTACAGACTCCAGTAGCAGCTATAAAACAGCGTACGCGACCAGTCGTAGTGGGACGTACTCCAAGCTAAAATGACTATGTCTAAAAAACGTAAAATAGTTACCGCTACGGGCTTTAATTTAGTAATATGTTAAAGGTGTTCAGTTGCCATTAATATTATGTTATAGTGTTATTTATTATTATATGGCAGTTGTTGGTAATATTATTCAATGTACAAAATAAAAAATAAAATACATATCTATGTGTTCAACGTGTTATCATTTACTTCCTGAAATCAAATTAATAAAATACAATAGCTATGAACTCGTACATAAAACTAAAAATATTTTTGACTAAAGAAAGTGAAGTACCTAGATTTGTAACGGAACTAGATAAAAATACTTATATTTAGAACGGAACTCAGTCGGTAGTGAGGGTCACTGCCTGAGGGCCTGTGAAGCTGGAAGTCCTGGGTTCGAATCCCGATGAGTGCAACTCTTTGTGTACTTATCTAAAGATATTTTGTTCATTAGTCATAGTACTTAAGCCGCGTTTTCACTTAGTGTTCTGAGCGAGCATTCGTTCGTTCTTGGGCAGATGCTGGAAACAATAATTCATATAGCAAAATGTTCGTTCTTCAGCCCACGAACAAGCGAATACTCGCTCAGAACAGTAAGTGAAAAAGGGGCTGTAGTTATAGGTAAGTATGCAATTCTATCTATTATACATATCGTCGCTTAGTATTCACAACACAAGCCTTAATTGAGCTTACCGTGGGTAGGTTAATTTGTGTAAGATTGTTCCATGAGTATTTATTTCAAACCGAACTAAGGAATTCAGTTCTTAATCTCCACAAGGCTAGGACACAGAAAGGCATGATGATGGGATTTCGAAAGCTTATACTCCAGATGCTTCTTGGCCCTGTGGTGACGGCAGTAGGAATACATTGGTCGCCACCCCAACTCTACCCACGGGTATCGGGCTTGCCCAGCGTGGCAATTATATGGGCATTTACCACCTAGTGCGTCTATGGGAGCGGCCTACACCCAGCAGTGGACTGAGATAGGCTGATGATGATTGTGATGTGATATGCTTCTAAATTAGTAAGCGAAGGTATTTTATATAACAATGTATCCTTAAGTAGGTACATTTTGAAACCAATATGCTTAGAGTAGGAATAATTAGTATTAAACAGGACTCTATAATGCGAACGTAGGCGTCTTGCAGCAAAACCCATATATCGTACGTGCCTTCAATTTCCGTACAGACTATATGATAAACACACATCTAAATAGATCCATACAGGGTGTGCGAGCCACCTAGCCGAGATAGCTGTCTTGCTAAAATCAGCGAAAGAAATATCGATAAGTATAACAATGACAGATCAAATAATAGCGTTTTGATGTATACTGTTCGTCAGTAGAAAACAAAAAAAGTGTGTACAGATATTGCTGACCTTCTATAGTATTTGAATTCTTTGACATATAACGTGAAATACGTTGGCAGATAAAATTTTAGATTAATACTAATAAATGTCAACAAGTTTAAGCAAAATTTAATATTTCGAGGTTTAAGGTTGAAAGTTGGTGATAAAACCAAGATTGTGTTCTAAAAGTACTTGATTATGAAATAATGCCAGGTTTTACGGTTGTTGAAAGTTTTTTTTTTCAGACGAACGAATGTTTTTTTTTCTATTTGAAAAATAATTCATTCTCATGATCATAAATAAATTAACTATGCCAGCAGACATAGTTGTTCCTACAAAAGTACGAGTTTGTCAACTGACTCACAGTAGTAAAAAATAACAAAAATGTAAAATTTTCGCATTATAGGGTCGCGTAAGAATAGATAATCCATACATAATGAAGTTCCCGTAGGACACAAATTACACAGTCATTAATTATGCAATAAACAAGTAAACTGCATGAAAAAAGGTGATTGTCCCAGGTACGTCCGTTAACTTGCCCCGACGGGGGAATTACGAGAACAAATAATGTTACTAATATCGAAATAAGACTTATTTCGTGCTTATCAATACAACATTTTTTTTGGCTATGTATGAAAACATTAAAAAAACAAATTTCGACCTGGATTTGCTTCTTACTGCTCCAGGAAGACGCTGTTAAAGTTATACGGTTTCCTCGCGTTACACCATGTATATTCTCGTCTTATAATTTGAGCACGTAGCCATCCTGTATACTCGTATCTATCTCGACGCTCGTAAATAGACAAGTTTAGTAATAAGTGCAAGTGATTCTACGGGTTTTCCGAGCAAGCCCTACGCACGCGCCAGTGTACAGCTATAGATCGTAAATCGAACTTTCACTTTAACTTAGCGCGCATTAAGTGAAGCTAACTACTTTACCCTAAAATAAAACTATGAAAACGGATAAACTCGCGTATATTAACTAATTTTAACTTCATTCCGACGTTTCGAACACTTTACAGGGTTCGTGGTCTGCGGACGACACCCACGAACCCTGTAAAGGGTTCGAAACGTCGGAATGAAGTTAAAATTAGTTAATATACGCCAGTTTATCCATTTCATAGTTTTATTTCATGTGTAATCCTCGAGGTAACCGAAAAAAATATTACTTTACCCTTTTTCTCCTATACTTACTTAAAGTTTGGAAGTATACAATTATAGAACAGGTACATCCCGTTGTAATAGATGAATAAAAACCGGACATGTGCGAGTAGGACTCGCGCACGAAGGGTTCCGTACCATTATCAATTTATCATAAAATATCATGTTTATTGTTCGGGAGCCCCCTTAAATATAGAATCTACTTTTAAGTATTTGTTGTTTTAGCGGCAACAGAAATACAGTATCTGTTAAAATTTTAACTGTCTATCACGATTCACGAGATTTAGGCACTGGTCTCACCGCGAGCTACTAAGCTATGAACTATCGGCTATAAACACAAACAAAAGATACGCACTCCCGTGTAAATAAAAGAGCCACGGCGATACTACAGCTACAGCTATCAGCTATTACCGCCGGACGAGTATCGCCGTGTCTCTTTTATTTACACGGGAGTGCGTATCTTTTGTTTGTGTTTATAGCCGATAGTTCATAGCTTAGTAGCTCGCGGTGAGACCAGTGCCTCCTGGTGACAGACAGACAGACATAGGGACAGCTGAGCCTTAGTAATCCCGTTTTACCCTTCATTCACCATTGCTTTGTTATTTATTATGATATAATTAAATAAAAACTAAACTTCGGGTTAGGTCACGAGGTTAAAACCTAACGTTTTAAGTTTGAAATATATGCATTTAACCAGTTAACCCCACGTTAGTTGGTTAACCTGATTGTGCAAGAGGGGTACTTACCTAAATATTTGTTTTTCAATCCAGAATATTCTATTTTTTTTTTTCATTATCATGTCTCTACTTAGGCTTCCTAGTACAGATACTTAAACGAAGTGGTAGGTATCTACTAAAGAAACCTACTTAGATACTCGTACGTAATCTTAAGATTACCTATGAGTAAGTAAAATACTACCGTTATTATATTATTCCTGTTTAAACTACTAATAAACAGTTCTATATTTCAAAACACTTATCGTAAATATTTAGGAAGTCTTATTGGCGTTGGCACGCTTTAATTACAAAATTCCAACGACATCACTTATCAGCACATAAAATAAATAACCATCGTTAAACTTAATACAAACATGACATAACAAGTAGGGCCATTTATTATAATTAGTTCTCGATTCGCTCATTTTCGAGTAAATTGGCGCGTATGTATGAAACACATGTCAAACGGACGTGAGAACAAAATCTCATAGTGACGCAACTGTTATCACTATCACAAGTGTGTGATGCCACTATCAACGCAGTACACATAGTAAACTCAGTAGGCTTATGCGGGAAAATAGTGATGTGCCGTGGGAATATTCCCATTGGGAATAATTCCGGGAATATTTCCTTGTTCCCGGAAATGTTCCCAAAACTGGGGAATATTGCAATACAGATTAGGCAATCAAAAATAAATTAAGTTCGTTAATTATGAGGTAAAATGACTGTCACAAAACACCTCGTATTTTTTACTTACTAGATATACATAATAAATGTTTTACACAGGTACTTAAATTGAGCATTTGTTCGTGGCTTCTTTTGACTATGCATTTTGTGTTTTGCGGATATTATATTTCTATCTCTTTCTTTCAATATATAGGTTATCTCCCTTCCTCTAGAAGGTTAAACCGCGCGTGGTGCTTTCGTCCAGTCTTCTACCGTATCTAGTGCTATCAATACGTAATTAGATGTGCTTGAGTCATGAGGCCTAAAAGTAAAGTGTTTGAACATTTCACCACTCATACAGTGAACAATAAAGTGACGTATTGTTGCAAGTACTGTAATTTTGTCTATATATTCAAAAATGCATCAAAATTCGCCTGTCATTTAGGTAAATGCCCCAAAACACCATGTTCAGTATGTTTTTAAAGACCGAAAAAAAATTATTCCATCAGTGCCTTAAGGCCATATTCTTTGACCTCCCAACGCTAGTTTTAAGCGTCATCCAGCCTCCGCTAATACCCATGACAGTCGCCGTCAATGATGACGTGATACTGTAATACTCACAGTGAAAATATTTACAGTACTACAACTATGTGACTAGTGTGAATCGAAACGACATAGTGTAACATAATAATAATATAAGTGATTAATTTATAATCTGGCAAGCTCTAGCAAGCAAATAGACTTCACTTCACGTTGACGTCACAAAGAGCATAAATTAATGATTCCAATTGATAAGTATTTTATCATAATTATAATTTCAAACTCTTTAGTCAACTGATATTGAGGTGTAGTCTGGAGCAAAATGAAAAGTCACGTGTTTGTATGAGAGGCAATACATTCCGAGTCTCATAATTCAATAAAATAATGCAAACAAAAGTGTTTTACACGTAAAACACTGAAAGATGCGAAAGGTTCAATCGAAACTCTGTAACAAAAGATGCTGTATTTTTGTTTTTTCGTGTTATTTTCATCACGTTTCGACGACATCCTGATCCAAATTTGGTCATAATGCACCTCGAGAACACGACGTTACGACGTTTGTTATTGACCCACAAAAGACTTCAAAAACAATGTGAAGAATGATTTATAAAGTAGTTTTGGTTTGATTTGTTAAGTAATGCGATGCGAGTTAATATTATAGCTTTTGTATCGACCGATAAAGCTTTATCCGCTGTGCAATTAACGTTATATGCTTTAGGTTATTTTTGTATCACCATTATAAAATGCTCTGTATACTTCATATATACCTATTTCATTATACTGTTTATACTACGTAAAAAAACAATATTTAATGTTATTTAACAACTAAAGATAACAAACAATAGAATCTAAAACCACGGTATGCAACCAAAAGTCCTTTATTACATTTAATATAACATCATACACTTTGACTTAGACTTCGAACATTTTACACATAGCGGCTCCAAGGATTTTAGAGCCAAGATATGCTATAAAATGTCCTAAGCCTAATTATAAATACGACTTTACTTGGCCATAATTTTTTATTTTACATTTTTATATAGAACCATACATGGGTCTAATTACTGCTTTAATAAGGTACACATTTCATCGTAGAAACTCGACGTAAAGCATCAGGATTAGACACAACTAACCCAATCCTCCTGAGTAATAAATAAAATAAGTAAAAAAAGTTTTAAGTTAAACGGTATTTATTGCACCAAAAACTAGAAAATAAAAATTAGTTACTGGCGTATATGATATTTTCTGTACATTACTCACGCGGAACTATTATCACTGTAGTCTTCCACAGTCGGATGCTAAAAGCCACGTTTAGCCTCTATGTCAGTAGATTAAGCGTTTAATCGGAAACTTTTACCAAACTGAAATAAAATTATGGCCAAGTAAAGTCGTCTTACGCGATCCACTCGCACTGCCATTCTATTAGCTGGAGGTTCGAAGGCCCGACGGCTCGCCCTACGCTACGCGATCCACTCACGCTGTCACTCTATCAGCTGGAGGGCCGCAGGCCCGACGGCTCGCCCTACGCGAACCACTCACGCTGTCACTCTATCAGCTGGAGGGCCGAAGGCCCGACGGCTCGCCCTACGCGAACCACTCACGCTGTCACTCTATCTGTTGGAGGGCCGAAGGCCCGACGGCTCGCCCTACGCGAACCACTCACGCTGTCATTCTATCAGCTGGAGGGCCGCAGGCCCGACGGCTCGCCCTACGCGAACCACTCACGCTGTCACTCTATCAGCTGGAGGGCCGAAGGCCCGACGGCTCGCCCTACGCGAACCACTCACGCTGTCACTCTATCTGTTGGAGGGCCGAAGGCCCGACGGCTCGCCCTACGCTACGCGATCCACTCACGCTGTCACTCTATCAGCTGGAGGGCCGCAGGCCCGACGGCTCGCCCTGCGCGAACTACTCACGCTGTCACTCTATCAGCTGGAGGGCCGCAGGCCCGACGGCTCGCCCTACGCGAACCACTCACGCTGTCACTTTATCAGCTGGAGGGCCGAAGGCCCGACGGCTCGCCCTACGTTACGCGATCCACTCACGTTGTCACTCTATCAGCTGGAGGGCCGCAGGCCCGACGGCTCGTCCTACGCGATGCACTCATGCTGTCACTCTATCAGCTGGAGGGTCGCAGGCCCGACGGCTCGCCCTACGCGATCCACTCACGCTGTCACTCTATCAGCTGGATGGCCGCAGGCCCTATGGCTCGCCCTACGCGATCCACTCACGCTGTCACTCTGTGAGCTGAAGGGCCGCAGGCCCGACGGCTCGCCCTACGCGAATCACTCACGCTGTCACTCTATCAACATAAGAAGGCTCAATGTGACCCAAAGGGCAATGGCAATAGGAGTCTCTCTGCGATATTGGATTTGAAATGAGACCATCCGCAGCAGAACCAAAGTAACCGATATAGCTCTTCGAATCGCTAAACTAAAGTGGCAGTGGACGGGGCTCGTTGCGTGTGGAACCGACGGTCGTTGGGGCAGGAAGGTTCTCGAGTGGCGGTCACGTACCGGAAGGCACATAGTGGGTAGGCCCCCCACAAGGTGGACTCATGACCTGGTGAAGGTCGCTGGATGCGGGTGGCACAGGGCCGGTCCTTGTGATAATCTTTGGGGGAGGCCTATATTCACCAGTGAACGTCTTTCGGCTGGTATGATGATGATGATGATAATTAAATCCATATGTTTCTACCAAATATCTGAAGCAGTACTTCAAAATCTACATATCGCTTAACCTAGCGGTTGTGGCAGGCAGTAACACTGGACTATCAGATTTGAGGAGTTGAACGTTAGTATTCAATTCGCTAATGTTTCTACTTAATATCTAAATAACTTCTTTAAAATCAAGATATCGATAAAAGATAAACCTTGCGGTTATTGTGGGCAGTACTGCAGCATCAGGAGTGAGGAGTTGGAAATCAAGATCAGGCTGTTAGTATTTGATTATGCCGAACATGCTATACTTTCATTATCACGTGTCTAACACTCTCGGTTAAGGTAAGCAGTACGTCTGCAGCATCAGGCTTTGAGGATACAAGGATACAAATATTATAATATTGCATTGTCATGGGGACTTGATGAGAGTTTCGAATTTTATTGATTTCGGCGCAGTAGAAGTGGTCGAAAAATCGATCACAAGATTTGAAGCATCGACGACAGTTGATACGCGGTGGTGGTTAATAAAAACCGTTTAAAAATATTTCGGACAAGTATCTATTACAAGAAAATTTACGTTTTGCGAAAAAGACGACATCACACATAAAAAAATCGTACTTTGAAAGACACGCTTTCATGTGCTTCGTAATGTCAAACATTTAGATATTGCCATAGCACTTATATTACCCAGAAAATGACCTGAATTTGTGAAAAGATACTTTAAAGAGAATATGGTATGTAGCTTACGTGTTTACCTGCGAAACGCTGGCGGCTAAGCTGTCATTTAAGTCGTTATGTCAATATGTTAGAATAATTTTCGTTTCTGTTTTTCTGGATGATATAAGTTATCAATGTAATTAATATAAATCTTATTTAATACATTTGCTCAGTTAAAAATAAGTTTTATTATTGATTCCGTTAAGTCCCACACGTGTATTTGACTTTGATATCTAATATAACTGTCATGGACCATTTATATCCACCTGTTCTAACTATGGATCAAGCCCATGGGGTTTCATTAAGTCTTTTATGTATGGCTGATTCTTATAGCTGCTTCGCTGTTGTCGCACGCATAAGAAAGTGAAGGGCATCTAAAACGTTGTGTAAAAATCCGATTTTATGTAAAACATAAAATCCACCACATTTTATTTGTGTATGCCTGATTGGGGAATCATGAAGACTCCGTTTAGATAATATACTCGGGTATCATCTTGACCTATTGCTTCTTAAAATAGTACCACGGAGTCGCTGAAATAGTCTTACATTCAGCTGTATAGGTTTGTCCGAAATACGTTTGATAGGCAATGTTTAAAGCGCCTAAAAGAAACAATTTGGAAAGTAGCCATACATTACATACACACCATACACTCAGAACATAGAAATGCAAAATAATACATATTTCAATAGTTAGACCAGGTATAACTTGTATTTATAATAAACGATACAGTCTTTAATACTATTTGCGTTTTCTTTGGCTCTATATTTCTGATATATTGTGTTATCTCCAAAATGCATTTCAATGTTGGTTCTATGTTTAGTATGTTTTGATCACAGCACGTACATATTTTTGTCACGTATCTCCAAAAAGGGTAAATTATAACAATGTTCTTGTAAATTCGACATTCAATTGTGTATTTTAAAACAATAGTAAAAGAACGGCATTATATACTCAACTTACTTATTTCAAATGACACTTTCGTTTCATTAAAGAGGTTGATAAATAAGTGGTAATTTTAGTAAAAATATTTTTTGAAAACATTCTATAGGTGATAACGTCATCCACATTATTAGTACGATCACTGTGCATGGTCAAGTTTATCTGTGTTATACAGGGTTACTTTTTAACCGTTACAATAAATATGTACCATATCATTGGTATAGATAATAGATTACATTTATCAAATACAATTTTTTTATTAATTTACCCTTCATGCAAATGTAACATAATGGGCGCTATTCCCTATAGCAACTTTAGTCACTCGTATATTATTCCATTAATTTTTTTTATGAAAAGCTTATTTTTCAGTACAGGTGGCGCATTTTTACGCGCTTGTGCGAGAAGTGGTTCATTTTACGTCAGGTCGAAATCTTCGGAGGGCCATATGTACTGAAAAACGTCGTACGATACACGTGCGGAAACGAAATTCGTATCTCGTGTCGATTCAAAGTGTCGAGTTAAATTTATTTCCACTCCTTTAGAGCTTAATTTTTTCGCACTTGAATCGAAATGTACTATTCTCGGTACGTTTTGTAACAATTCGCATTATTTTCCATATTTTTTTAAAATTGATAGTATATTATTAGTACTGATTTATTGATACTCATGTCTGCCTGCGACCACGGGTGTAACGTCATGCCCGAAACGTCAGGATATAATTAAAGGTAAGTTTACGCGATTAGGACCCGTTTGTATTTAAAATATGAGTGATAATCGTGAAAGTTTAAATCGCAAATAGTTGCAAAACATTTCATAAAATTATTCCAATTCCAAAATAAATTGTGTTTTTAAAATTTTATTGGATGATAACGAACTATTATGAACATAAAATCCTATTTTTAATAGATACGAGTAGGTACCATTCTTATTTATTTCACTATTTTCGTCATGTCAAAATGTGTCATTCATGATCTCAGTAGTCATCCTACTGTTTTTATCTATACTGTGTAATATGTTTGTTATTGTTTTGGTTTAATATATTGAATAACATAATTCTATTAATTTAGTCACTCACCACTTATGTTTATTCAGTCTCCGAAGCCCCAGTGACGATAACTTTTTTTTATGTGTTATCACATCAATCTTAAAGATAGTTTGGTTGACGACAGCGGTGCGCAAAATTGACGTACGTCCTCCCTCCGACAGGTCCCAATTGGGACTGAAAGATGACCGCAAGTACGATCCGGGAGCACAATTTCACATATTTTGTATGATGAAATATAATTCTTACAATATTAATTATTTCATCTCGAATACCTTTGACACAGACTTTGACGTTTCTTCTGATGTATTTTTTTCTTAGTAAAGTTATGTTGTTCCGTGGCAAAATGAGTTTTCATGCAGAGATTAGACCTATGTTTGGGGTCGTTTTCTATAGGGCTAAGTTTATTTAAGTACCTAATACTAATCAATGCGTGATAGATCAAGTTCTTAAATGTAACATATGTAAGTTTTACATCATAAGGAAGTAGTATTATTAAGAAAACTGAAAAAAACAAACGGGAATTCTACTATTACCTCGCCTTAAGTAAATCATCGGCATCAGCACATGGTGAACCTAGTTGTTCTTCAGCTGCTTCATTTCACACTGAATATCAAGAGTCAAGCCGAGACTCTACTATGACGTCTGTGACTGATATCACAGATAATTCGAGTACATCGATGAGCAGCATGAGCACTGCAGAATTAGTAAAAACAGTTGTCTATTTTTATTTTACTAGCAACGATGGAAATATTCCCGGGAACATTGGGAATAAACTTCGGGAACAATGGGAATAAACCCAGGGAACATTGGGAATAAACCCAGGAACATTGGGAATTTACTTTCGTAGTCGAGTTTCAGTGCTTAATGTCTCTAAAAATATTTCAATGCATAACGCTTTAATGTAATCTTCGATCATACAATTTGTAAATCTACATACTTTCAAAATTCCTCAACGTTCCCTATGTGAAGGAATATTCCCGGGTTTATTCCCGCCTGGGGAATATTCCCGGGAACGGCACATCACTATGCGGGAATCACCTTGGGTCGTTCGCCGCATGCAAGCAACTTTGATTCGGCGACCGCATAAAGGTGCGTTCAGACCAAGCGAACATTCGCTATTCTAACCTCCCACTCTACGAAATTCGATCGTTACACAAAACGTGATTGGTTGATTTCGTAGAGCGGGGGATAGAACAGCGAATGCTCTGTTGGTCTGAACGCACCTTTAGGTGAACGACTAAATATAATTGAAGCCTTATAACGATCCCGTGTTTATCGTTTAGCTGCATTGTTGTCACGTTCTGAGAATTACCTGTGCAAAATGACGGTAAGAATGAGACCATAATCGAGAAGGAAATTATTTCAATTTTAAATTTACCTACAGCGGCTTCCGTAGGTTGGTAGTTGGTAGTGACTCTGACTACTGAACTGGATATCTCGGGTTGAAATTCTGGTAAGAGCATAATATTTGTGTAATGAGCATGAACATTCCTGAGTTGTGGGTGTATCTATGTGTGTATTTATACATAAGTCTGTATTATGTGTATATTGTCGCCTACTAGCACGTGTAATACCTACAAGCGTTGTTTAGTTTTTAGATCTATGTTGGTTTGCGTAAGTTTGACCCTGAATATTTAAATTTTTCGAATTTTAGAGTACAAAGTACAGTAAGGTTAGGTGGCTGAAGGTGCTAAATAAGCCTGCCTATGAGGTACGAACGTAGCTTTCTTCATGCTTACATCAGTACGAGCATGATAGACTGGGTGGTTACCATGAGATACCGCCGTCTATCCCGCTGTATTCACGTATTGATGCGAATGAGCCGGATAGAAAATAAATCCGCGTTAAACACGCGGCGGCAGCTCATGGCATGTCTCCTGCTTTACGTATCAGGCTACTTGTTGAATAAATGCTAACGCCGAACAATGAATTTGAAAGTATAGGATACGTTAGTCTTTACCCGATACGTAATGCTTTATATCACGCTCGCACTGACCTTTTAGAGCGAGCGCGATGTCTTGCTTTGTGCATTCCACCGATGTCCCGTACGAACACAGTTTTTCTCAAAATTGTAGGTATATCGAAGTTCTCTTTCATGACTAAAGGAATCAAAAATTACTCAAAAATATATGTAATAACGAATAACTCGGAAAAAAAACTCAAATTAGTAAAATATACACGCTTTTGTACAGGACAGCCCATGGAATGCTTTTTTACGCATCGAGTAAAACGTATCGTTACCGGTACTTGCAAAGTCATGGTACTGTTCTAGCTGTGTGTACTGTGTAACAGTGAAAGGAGCCCGCCCAACTATGTAATTGCCGCTTTATTCGTATCATTCCGATTGCAAGTGGGATGAGCAATCGAACCACCTGCTGGCTATAGGGTGTTACATTTCTGATCATCTACAGCTCGCTTTTGAATTTATGCTCTTGATATTTGAGAATGTTGCTGGATAAGTTATTGTACCGAAGCATTATTATTACAATTGTAAGACATTGTGATGGTTATTATGGTCAATTCAATTATCAATAGGAAGTTAGGAAGCGTTATCCGTTCGTAATTCTTTCTTACCTACTATTTAAATCTAATGCAATTAAATAAAGTGCTTATAAGGTGGAAGTACCAGTGCGTAACATGTTAACAGAAAATATTAATTTGAATCACGATATTTTGCTCAAATGAAGTATACCTATTGTCATGTGTTTTGAGAGAGGAGTTTGTTAGTTTTGTTAAATAGTATTTATTTTATAAGGTGACGATATCGAAATTTCTCAAAATTTCAAATTTTCTTAGACCAGCCATTGTAATCGAGTAAGTGTCAGGTGCTTTTGCTTGCAGTCTCAGTACGAGTAGATGGCACCTCAGTACAAATTCGAATGTCAAATATTGAGACTGAAATATTTTTCATCGTTTAAATGCCCTAATAGTTGATTTTATCTTATCAATGGTAGCTCCAGCTATGATGACGAGTATTGGGACAGCGTCGGGTACTAGTACTTCCACTTTAAACTGTGGTTGCAAACCTGACTTCAATTAAGTTTTTTTTAATCTCACGCTAACCGGGTGTCCCTAAAAGTCAAAAAGCTCTTTCCTATGACTACATCACACAATCGGTAAATTGGTTCTATTAATATTACATTATTTTTAATAACTTCACCAAAAAACAGTTCAAATCAACCTGTACATGCCCGCAAAATAAATACCAAAACTTGTTTGATGTACTACAAGTTTCCATGGACGGGTCTGTTCATCTACTTTTTATACATTCCCAAATCATCGCCGGTCTAAAGTTATTTCATTGCTCTTAAGTTAATATAAAGCTTATTTCGCAGGTGTAAGGCTTAGAGCGCCGCGATGAGATGACGTATCGTAAGATGTAATAAGACTAATAAGTAAAGGCTATTAATTAAAAATATTACTTAACGAGTCCTACATTTGACATGTCGATGGATATTCTGTAATACATTCGGTTGGGGTTTCCTATTTCCGTCATATTTAATCCCTGGGTATTACGAAAGATCTATAAGTGGATTTTATCTTTTTCTTGTCACTCGATATGGCTACGGTCTCTTGAGTCACCCTCGAAATCACAGTTAATGGCATTCAAATTTACAAAGTCGATTTTTTTTATAGTTACGTGACAAGCAAGCTGTCGTTGTTTGGAAACAGATCATCTGAAACATCGAGTGCACTAACAGGCTGAGTGCATATATTGACATTATTGACCACATCTTTTTCTTGATGATTAAGTTTTTTTGCCCTAGTTATGTTCCCCAGTGCATTATAAAATAGAGGTATATTGATTTAAACACTCACGATTATCACTCATATTTTAAAGACAAACGGGTCTTAACCGCGTAAACTTACGTTTAATTATATCCTGGCAGACTCCCTGCCTGCGACCACGGGTGTAACGTCATGCCCAAAACGTCAGGATATAATTAAACGTAAGTTTATGCGATTAAGACCCGTTTGTCTTTAAAATATAAATAGAGGTATCTGGTCGACGAATATTATATATGTATATCGGGAACCCTAATGACAGCCGAGCTAAGAGGCCTAGCTACTTGTTACTCGTTACAGAATCTTGTATCTACGCATCTACGCAGTAGTAGAAAACGAATGGAGAGTTCTAAGCTTGCGTCCATGCATAGGATGCATACCCCATAGAAATAACTTCCTTCGTAAGAATGTAAACCCTTCACATAACAAGACAAGAGTGAATCGTTCTATGTCTAACACGGGAATGAATTTATGAACACTGCAGTTGTGACCTTTTATACTGTCAGGTCACCAGCCACCTGTTCATAGGTTGGTATCATCTACCTGCAAACCTGCATGGACCAAGCAAAGACCACTCCAAGCAAAACATTGCTTATCGTTTTCTAGATTTAGTAACTCATATCTCCGACACGGCCATACTGACAAGACAAGCGTCCTCGCTTGTATCTGAAACAAACACGTACATCAGTAATCTTTGTCACCACTCGGTTACTCCTGACCAAATTATCTGTCTACGTAAAATCAACTCAACTCAAGGAAAATAATTTCATTCTTTGCAACTGAATTTAGAATCACTTAAAGTCTATTCATTACCACCAATTTAAATGCAAGACCAGACAAGTACCACCTGGCTTTCATAGCCACCTTTTACGTAAAACACATGACGGCAAACTTTCGGAAGCAGGTCTCTCATTCGTGGCCTATTGGTTATCACATAACCACACTACGCGCATCCCCAAGGGATCGCCGAGTCAACCCTATGACTCTACGGTCTCTACAAGACCCGACCTCCGCCAGAGCTTATCGCGCACCGCGTACCCACGGACTACTCAAAGGTAGACACCGACTTCTAACGGGCTACGGCTACGATCAAGCCTCTGGTACGGTCGACCAACCGAACTGAGAACCTCATCCTTCATACCACAACAATCTTCATCTACTTCAATTGGTACTTGCCTTTCTAGCATTTTAATTAACAACAAAATGTTATCTGTATTCAATCATCATGAACTTCAATTTGTTAGACAATTTTGATAGTGCCACCAGCTCAGTTTTAGTTACCAGTAAAATCAAAATTAAGGAAACCAAGTCACGTTTATGTCCATCGTAAACTCACATTGTGACATAGTCACTTCATCCCGTTTAACAACAATAACTTTTTTTTTGTGGCATTACCAAAATGATAAGTCAAAATGATCTCAATTAATGAATGATTCAAATGAGTCAACCTCTCGACTCAAACAAAAACGTAAATTACTCAACCAGGTTACACCATAACCACCAGATTTCATTTTTGTCCATCGGATTGTTAGGATCCAATAACCTATCAGAAGTTAGAACCATCTCAGCCGCGTAAGTGCTACTCCTCGCAAAGAGTATACTGCACATAAAAAGCAGTCCACGTGCACCTTTTACATGCTTCGGAACTTCCGATGCGATTATTAGATCACGCTCAATCCCTCGGACTTGCTCTCGGTCCATTGGAAGCTCACATGAGTGATGATTTGAATTCATTAAATTTAAAAATTATTTAGGTACTCGTTTAATCAACCCAGGGAATTAAAATCAACTTCATTCACATTCGAATAGACTAGTCAGTCTATGTACTTACTACTTTACTAGCCAGTAACAGACATAGTTCTACAATAGTCAAATGAAACACTTCAACAAACCAACAAATGGGTTACAGTACTCTAAAGTTGGTCTACCTCCATCCGGTAACCAAAACCACAGTTGCTTCCATCCAGCAACAACAAAATTGGTCTACCTCCATCCGGTAACCAAACCAAAAACACATCGACCGATTACACCATCAAACCAAACGCATGCCACCCACAATCGTGGCCGCACGGAGACGGAAAAATAGATCCGATTTTACACCTACGATTACGAATGATAAAATGGTGTATGCAGTCTGAGAAAAGGTAACCAAACTGAATGTAAAATGTTTCATTCTACGATTGCAAACTAAATGACTAATTCCAATAATTATAATCCACAACTTTAATTAAACTAAAGTAGTCAAATTGAAACTATGGACAGCCCACATAATGAGAAATGACTATCACCACCATCATCATCATGACCACTAACATGATCATCACCATAACCACCATCATGATCATCACCACGATCACTACAATGATCACCATCATGACCATCATCATGACCTCCATCATGACCATCATCATGACCACCATCATGACCACCATCATGACCATCATCATGACCACCATCATGACCACCATCATGACCATCATCATGACCACCATCATGACCACCATCATGACCACCATCATGACCATCATCATAACCACCATCATGACCATCATCATCACCCTTCAGAAATTATTATAACCGATCTCAATGCGTTTAATAAAACTTGTTTATTTTAAACTTGCGTAACTGTAACATTGATGTCTAATTTAGTTTCAATTTTGCATTTCATCCTCCAATTTTTTTTTCAACTCTATAGAATCGAAAGGGAATAAACCCTCGATGGCTACAACAACATTAGTTTCACCAATTAGCTCAGACCTCAAATAGCCCAACAAAAATGTGAACTGCTCAGCGGATTAACAACGTGTCCACACCACGTGCTGCACCACGTGTTCATGGTAGGCAGTAGCGACACCTGCTACGCCACCGGGCATGACATCAACAACTTGCAGGCCGGCAGCTCGTTCTGACTCACCATGTTGAACTGTAATCATCAAATTGTACGATATCATTTTTATCACAAAAACAAAGTAAAGTCAAAGCCGACTGATTTCCTTTTTTTTTTTCAAGTAGACTAGCAATAAGCAGTTTTGAACAGATGTTGAGATAATTGGAATGCTAGACCTAATCATAACACTAAGTACCTAAAGTTTGAGGTTAGACACTGACCTCATCTTATACTCGACATCAAAATAAGATTGTGCTTCACTTTACTATAGTCAAATTAATCTCGCAAATAATAAAACGTATTAAAAACACAAAAACTTAACGTTACAAGCAGAAATGTCAACCGTTAGTTCTTTGAACTTCTGCTTCTAATTTTTCATTAAAACAATTGGAAAGAAACCTGTCCTTTAATTTCCGTTGCTCCAAAATAACCATAGAGTTGGCGTCTTCAATTCTTAATTTCTTGGACATAGGTATCGCAAGAAATTGCGCTCGTTTCATCGTCACAGCATATTCATCATGGATGAAACTGTAGAATACTATGACAGTGAGCTTGTTGATCTTGAAGTTGAACATCTGTAACGGTAATTTCACACGCATAGAAAACTTTTAACACAAGGCATGGATTGAAAATGTTTATCACTATCACAAATAATTTTTTGGTAGACTCGAAAACAAAACAAAACAAAGGGCTACCCGCCCATATTTTGGTACTGCTAGTATTTCACAACTAAGTAAGTAATAAGTATGGGTCATGATATACTTTGAAATCACTAGAATTACTGTTTTTATTTCTTTTTTTTTTCAATAGGGTAGGATACCTACCCACACGTTTTCTTACAACAGTAATCACAAAAAAAGAACAAAGCAGTTTTCTAAATCACGACTCAAATCAAACTTAACTGCAAACATAGTGAACAATCATTACCTTACCAACTGTTGTAGATTTCAAACCTTACCGTTTACATGTGATGCAATACCAGTACTCACTGTTACGTGAGCCTTGATTCTTTATCCCACTTGCTGATATCGGGAACCCTAATGACAGCCGAGCTAAGAGGCCTAGCTACTTGTTACTCGTTACAGAATCTTGTATCTACGCATCTACGCAGTAGTAGAAAACGAATGGAGAGTTCTAAGCTTGCGTCCATGCATAGGATGCATACCCCATAGAAATAACTTCCTTCGTAAGAATGTAAACCCTTCACATAACAAGACAAGAGTGAATCGTTCTATGTCTAACACGGGAATGAATTTATGAACACTGCAGTTGTGACCTTTTATACTGTCAGGTCACCAGCCACCTGTTCATAGGTTGGTATCATCTACCTGCAAACCTGCATGGACCAAGCAAAGACCACTCCAAGCAAAACATTGCTTATCGTTTTCTAGATTTAGTAACTCATATCTCCGACATGTATATATTATATTCGGCTGGCTGTACTATGGTACCTATATTTTGAGTTTAGCAAGGGGAGCGTCGTGCGAGTTTTGATACTTTTGACACGTTTTGTAGCCCGCGTTCTGTCCTGATATATCTAGTAACCGGATTCGAAATTATGACCATAACTTTATCTACCTACTGTTTTTAAGTTACAAGAAAAAAAGATGTAGCAGGTTGTATGAGTCAGAAATTGGGTTATAGAAAAGAAGCCCAGATATCTGATGTAACAATCACTAACTACACCGTTATCAAGTCAGGCGCTGACTTTTCGCCGACTATTTGGCTTATGACAATGGCTAATACCAACTCTCGACTTACGCAAATCCAACCTGGATCATAGCCAAACACCGGTTTCGCGGGGGCAAAATTGTACCAGTGCTAGTGATTCATTAAACATCGACTTAGTTTATCGATATCCATAAAAATATTTTTTTAACCATCATTATCATAACTAAACTAATGGCTAAGTTGGAATACGTTTAACTATGAGCAAACTTCTTTCATTCATACTTATCGCAACTATAAACAATCGATATCTGACATTGACTCTGTCGAGTCACATTTGACAACCATTGAATCGTTGAATAATTCATCTAGTACCTACAACAATATAATTTTGCATTACGATCAATTAAATCTACCTTTTTGTTTCTGAAGGCGGCTAAAAATGCCACGCAAGAAAAAAGTACCCAGAAAAGAAATAGAACTGAGTCATAAAAGAGAAATTCATCAAAACTATAAATTGTTTGAATTTGCTTCAATTACTACAGTTGACCTAGAAAGGTCGTTTGGTTGGCTAAAATGGATATTGTCACCCGGGCGACGAAGATTATAGTCTGAAAATGTAGAAAAAATATTGATTATGAAAATTATATTAAATATTAAAGATAGTTCATTCCTCAAAAAGTTTATTTTTGTGTATATAGTTCCCTTCTTCATTCCAATTGTTGAAATTACACAACGGTTGTACGACATTTTTATCGATATCAAATAATAAAATTAGTTTGATGTGTCCTCGCACTATTAAACGTCAGTACAGATTTGCCCCCGCGAAACCGGTGTTTGATCATAGCTCTGCTGACTCTTTATGGTAAGTCAATAAAGGCAAGCCAGTAAGACACTATCTGGAAGCCGATTCTCAAGTTCTAACGACATATCTCTAATTAGAGATAATGTCGATTGCCTCATGTCTATCGAAAATGTCACAAAAAAGTCTACAGTACACAAAAACCGTATTCTCGCTGTCACTAGAGATAAATGTCGCAAACTGTTTTAAATGTCTATCACAAATTACGTTCCGTTTTCTCGATTGTAGTGATTCTAAATCGAGAATTCGAAATTGAACACCGATTTTGAATTTTACTTTGTAAACCGTTAGAATATTTAGTATTTGTTAAGCAATTAAATTTATTTTCATATTTTCTTATGAATGTTTAACAATACAGCGTACAAAGATTTATATTTTTTGTGAAATGGATTATCATAAAACGTAAGTAATGTGATTAAGAAACGGAACTGTCACAACTGTCTATTTCTTTATCAACATCAACAAGTTAGCATCTCCATTTTAGCGCATTCAATTTAATTACGTTGTTTAGTCTCTAAAATGGAGAATAATAATAAAAAAAACAGTACCCCTCTGCTGCTCAAAAAAAACGGTTGGCGGAGCTATTGGAGGCCGACATAGAACTCCGGCAGGGGAAATTTTCTTCGGTTTTCACCAAACAAATTGCGATTCAACGATGGAACGCGATCGCCGAAGAGTTAAATTCGATCTTTGGAGCCAATAAATCTTCCAATAAATCCAGGCTGACAAAAAAAGTATAGTACTTATAACCACAAACCTTCGTTTTGACTTCAAATTGCGTCTTAGGAACTATAATAGGTTCCACGATATTAATTAGGTCTCTAACCATCTCCTTAGACAACCTAAAATTTTTAATGAACGCTTTGTCACGCATCTCAAAGGGATCTTTTCGGTATTCGGCTCGTCTACGAGGGATCTCTGCCATAAGTTGAGCTTCGTGAAGAACATCACCAACAAATATTGCCATAAACTCTTCCATCGTAAAGAACGAACGGTCTACTCGATTCGAGATTTTGACGTTTGCTCACAATGTCGAGTGACAAATAGCTGACGTTACATGTCGAGCGCTAAGCATAGACATTTCTCTACTGTGACATTTTGAGAATACGAAAATGGACATCCGCCATTTTTTTTCGACATATCTCGAATTCGACATCATCTCTAATGCGCGAGAATCGGCTCCCTGGTATCCGGCCGGGTAGTGAAATATGGGCCGGATACGCTGGATACCGGATATGTTGCGGACTCTATTTTGATAAACCTCTTTAGCTGTAGCATTTTATAATATTTTTACCTTTAAAATTTGACAATGTCACTCATTGATATGCAAAACTGAAAATAAATGTGTCAAACGTAAGGAAATAATGTTTTAATGAAGAATTAGCGAACTAAACTTAAATATTGCTACCGATAGCCTTCTGCGTCGGTAACATAGTGGTCCATTCGAGCCGCACGAACCAGCGCCGCCCCGTCCACTCGCCCCAAGAACTGAACCGAACCGAACCATGTCGGGGCCAGTCACACGCGGTCGCGCGAAGAACATGGAACATGAACCAGAAGCCGGAACGTCAGCACAAGAAAAAAGGCCGACTACATCGACACCGGTAAAATCGAAATCCCAGGCAAGTACAGTCAGTCGGAATAAATCGGAACATAATCAAACCATTCGATCAAATGTTAGTAGCGTGCTACGAAGAAAAAAGGAAGCTGAAATAGCGGCCGCTAAACGATTAGCTGACGTAGAACGAACTCTCATCCAAAAAGAACTCAACATCACGTTAGCACATTTGGATGCAGAAGCGAGTCAGCATTCGCGATCTAGTCGAAGTCGCGTTCAAGAGTGGTTAACGACCGAACTGCACGCTAACGAACAAGATGAGCCGCCTTGTACCTTACCGGCGAACAATGACGCGCTTGACCAGAACACGGAGCGAAACCGGAATTGTGATCCGCCTAACGAAAAACGTACTCGTACTAAGCCTTCCGACATACAACTTCTGGCCCAAGAAATTGCAAATTTGAGACGTCCAACTGAACCCAAAGATCTTCCATACTTCAACGGAAATGTCAACGAATGGCTTTCCTTTAAAGCTGCTGTCACAGATTTGCGAACTTCAGCGACCGAAAATGAAATTATCTCCAAATTTCGACGATGCTTGAAGGGAGAAGCCCGCATAACTGTCGCTGCGCTTTTGGATACTCACGTTCCTGTCAACGAGATCATGGAAGCTCTAGAACTGCGCTTTGGTCTGCCCGATCTGATCCTACAAGAAGAAATTCAGGCCCTAAAAGACTTACCTAGACTCGTCGATAACACGGAACAACTTAGCAGATTTGCCTGTAAAGCACGAAATTGCGTATCAACTATTAAGGCCCTTAATAAACCCGAACACCTTTGCAACATAGAGCTTTTACGAACCCTGAAACAAAAGATCCCCCACCTGAAAACACGATGGCTTTCGTACGCATTAGACCATGATCAAGATGATGAACCTGAACTTGTCAAGCTGTCAGACTTTTTGAAGAAGGAAGCCCAAACCACTTCAAAGTACTGGTTGCACGATACCTCACGCACGATTATAAAACCAGTGCATTCGAACAGAACCCATTACGCCGAATTTGAAGATAACGAATCTGAACCCGAACCTGAACCATGTTATACTTCAAATTCGCCTAAAGAACCTCCTGAAATAGTCTGCCTGTTCTGCGAATCGAAGACTCATCTTGTTAAGAACTGCGAACAATTCCTTCGCCTATCAATTAACGATCGATGGGAATGGGCGAAGAAAATCAAAGTTTGTTTTAAATGCCTGAAGTCCAAGCACCGCCGGGAGGACTGCCGAGCTCGACCATGTGGCGTAGAGGGATGCCGCATGTCACACAACAAACTGCTTCACTCTTTGCAACAACCCGAAATCTCTGCTTGCGTACATCCTGCCACTTCGAGACCTGAAATAAACTCAGAACCAGCACCCGAGAAACTATTGCGAGAAACGACAGCTTGTACCAGAACTACCAGGTCACAAGTGTTGTTAAAGATAATACCCGTACGAATCCGTGGGCCGATTATATCTAAATGTATTTATGCCCTTTTGGATGGAGGAAGTACCCTCACCCTACTGAAACAAGAGATCGCAGACGAAATTGGCCTGAAAGGAAATACTGAACCATTTAACCTTACTGGCATTAACGCTACGTCCGAAGAACCCGAATCACAGCGCGTTGACTTTGAAATTACTGGACCCTCCAACGTGCCTCTGAACTTATACGACGTACGAACGGTGAACAGACTGCCGTTAATGCCACAGACCGTATCCACGAATATCGATGAATACAATTATTTGCAAGATCTGCCAAGAACTGGACTTTGCTATGATCATGTAGTCCCGGACCTGTTGATAGGTCAAGACAACTGGCATGCGATAATTTCTAAAGAGATTCGTCATGGGAACAGAAACGAACCAGTAGCCACACTGACTCCTCTTGGTTGGGTTATTCACGGATTTTCTCAATCGTACACGAACATTGTACACTTTGTGGGACATAGCTACGGAGAGATACATCGAATGACAGAAGACTATTTTAAGATCGACTCTCTTGGTGTTGCAAATCACCCGAGCGCATGTTCGCGAAAGACCGAACCGGAAAGGAGGCGACGTGGTCGTCTTCGTCGACCCTGGATTACCACGGAACGTGTGGCTCAAAGGCGGAATGATATGGGGGTTCCCAAGTGCCGGTGGCCGCGTGCGAGTCGCCGACGTTCGCACCGTGGACGGAGTGTTGCGACGCCCCGCCGTGAAGATCGTCCGCTTTCCAACAGAAGCTGAATGCGCTTAGTTGCGCATTGCCGGGGAGAATGTTGCGGACTCTATTTTGATAAACCTCTTTAGCTGTAGCATTTTATAATATTTTTACCTTTAAAATTTGACAATGTCACTCATTGATATGCAAAACTGAAAATAATTGTGTCAAACGTAAGGAAATAATGTTTTAATGAAGAATTAGCGAACTAAACTTAAATATTGCTACCGATAGCCTTCTGCGTCGGTAACAGGATAGTTACCGAATATCCGGTGCATATCTAATTACAAACATGATAGTGGTAGTGTATTCAAATAGGCATGATGACTGGCAAGTCAAATCAGCATCTTTTTTCGAACTGTCAAAACGATCCCCACTCTGGAATAGTATGGAATTTTATATGAAATACTCAAAAGTGACATCACGTTTGAGTACTGCCAAATGACCTACTCTTTTAAGTTCTTTTCAATTTATTAAATAGAAGTTCTGTACAAAAATTACTGCAATCTACATCTTAGTAATAATTTCTTTGTGTATTATGTCGTGCATAATGTTAAATAATTTATTTTAACTACAGTCATCATCCCTATTCCACGTAGCATATCTGTATAAGGTTTAAAGGCGCTCCCAAGAAATCGAGACATTGGTGCTTCAGGAATTTTCTCACGACTAGTAACTTTTATTTTCACTGGTTACTGGCTTACTAGTCTTACTACTTAATACAGTAATGTGAACTATGGGCAATTCCAGCTTGCTTCCAGTTGCACCGGTATGATACTGAGGGCATACCGCAAATGGTAAATTTTGAGCATGTCTCTGTCGTTCCGATGGTGCTTTTAATGGTGTGACAGGGACAGAAAGACGAATTTAAGATTTTCAAAGTTCGCGGTAGGCCTGCTGGTAATACAAGTGCATTTAGTATATTGAAGCGACCAGGGTGCTCATAAATATCTACATTAGGGTGGTAAAAAAAAAATATATTCCCGCTCCACAGGGCTTATTATTGTACATGTCCCCTAAAAGTAATGTATACCAATTTTCAGAGTAATCGAGCATCATTTAGAGGTCGCTCAAGACAATTTGGCAGTAAATGTATGAAATGAAAATCTCCCTTATTTTTTTTAAACTGGTGTGAGTTTCCATAGCTTTAACTATAGACTTTCAATAAGGCCCACTCATTTAAGCATATGGGGTTTCAATTTTTGAATTTTAGTGAAGTGTAAATTTTTGATTTGTAGGTATGAGATCAGCGAAAGTTTAACCGTTTTGAGCGACCAGTAAATAATCAGCAAATTACCTCAAATTTAGTATATCCACTACTTTTATATAATAGAACAAGTGAGGCAATGTGGAGGTAAGATTTTTAGAATTTTTTTTTCTTCATACTGTCTGCCTGCCTAGCCAAGATGCCATTCTGCAATCATGTACAATAAGGAATAAGTAATAAATGTATTAAAATGACAGATTCGAACAAAAAATCACGTGACTACAATGTATGGAAATGGTTACATGAATTTTCGTTCGAATCTGTAATTCTCATACATTTTTTATAGTTCGCTTACCGCTTTCGGCATCTTGTCTAGACCTACTGTGCCGATCTCTAAATAATAGTCATGGCGGTAGAGTGCTGTTCAGATATTTTTAAGCGACTGTGCCCTTTGCATGATTTAAAATTGTACAGTCTAAAATTTTTTGAAATCTAGATTTTTTGAAGTGATTTGGGCTACCGGTCCTATACAAAATAGTACATTTCCTAACTAGTGCGGGAAAACTTTTTTTGGCGAGGGTTAAAGTTGGAGCCCGAGTGAAACGAGGGCGACAATCACCCGAGTAAAAAAAAAAGTTTTTGCACGTGTATAAAACGATTTTTTTCATAACAAGTGCGTCAAAAAGAGAAATTCCGCGCGCGAAGCGGGCGGAAATTTCGCATTTTCGCACTAGTTAGGAAAACGAAGTTATAGTAGGGCTATAACTCGAGAGGGAAGTGTCGCATTTCCTAGCATGTTATACAACCTGCGTACCTAAGTATTTAATATCGGAAGGGCTTGGTTTCCAACCGGGGAATGTTACGTACCGGAAAGATGTTGGTGGAAGACCATTAACTTGGAACTGGTGTATCATGTCATGTAACTAGATTTTTCTCGTAGCTTTTAATTTCCTATACTTACTTTTACACTTCTTTTAAATAAGAGATTTTTTGGAAAAATAAATTAAGTACCATACAAAATGTTTCCAGAGTTACTCATAATAATAACCTCACACACACCGTATACAGGATGATCAATCCAAATGGGTCAGTATGGACGTTTTGGAAACTATATCAGATAGAAATCTTGTCTTAGGAACCATGACGTCGATTTTAGTAGAAAAAGAAAAACTTCATTCATATAGGTACTTATAAAAATACATGTCATTGTTTGTAAGTTTGTAACTTACCAATACAAAGTCAAAGGGTCTAGCGGCGGTATTATACAGCGTGGGTATTTGATAGGGGCGAATAATTAATCCAGCTATAATATCTGATCCTACGAGTCGTATAAGATAACCATTTCGTTAAATTTTGTTGTTGATTAGGTGTAATGATTTTTCTAAAGAGCAACCCAGCAGCAATGTATGCCGGCCAACTGACATGAGACTCGTATGACGTTTAGATACTTATGTCTACTTTAAGTAATGTGGCTACCAGTGGATGCAATACATTGCGGGCTCAATTATTTTTTATGAAAAAAAAATACCTTAATTTCTAAAATAAATTTATGTAAATAGGTTCCCTAGGTCCGATAGTAATCGCCACTAAAATATTCGCCCGTATCAAAAACACACGCTGTATAGAAGTATTGAACAATAAAATAGAAATAGAAGATAAAGAAAAACAATAGGTACTTATATAAAGAGACTTTAAAAAGTATTTCACCATTTTAACCGTCGTTTATCACATGGATGGACCTATACAATATTACGGATTACCCATCGCTATACAACGTAAGTGATCTTGCAATGGTCGCCGATTGTGAATGTGTGCGTTTCATTTCGACTGATTCTGACATGGTCTACGACAACTGGCAATGTGTGCATATCGCGTAAATACGAGGCGATTAGGGCTGCCATCTTGAGATTCGTAAACCAGGACAAAGACGCGAATAAAATGGAAATTTGGCATAAATTTAGTTTTTACCCCGGAATTCACTTTGTAGGTACAATAATGCCGGTAAATTCTATGAGGTGTAATCCTCACTTTCTTCTTATGAAAAGTGTCGACGGATATTTTTTGATACTCGTACCGCCTGTTGTACCCATTTTTTGTACCGCCTGCTGAGTTGTACTCACGGTCGGCCTCCAAACAAGGATACATCCGGGGAAACCCGGACTGATGACAGTCCTTTGTGCAAATGATCTTGTGCAATTCAATCACAGATTTTTCTTAATGACATAGCGTCTGGAAAAATTCTATTAGTCCATGGTTTACCATACAACTATGGAATCAATTCCTCGTATCCAATTTCCAAGCCCACCGATGCGTCCGTAGTTCCGAAAGACGCTCGCTGACCGGAACCGAAACCATTATGTAATATGGGGCTTAAAGTAGGCCGAGCTATATTGCTCCTTTTGTTTGCATTTTTGTTGTAAGGTAAGGTGGGGTAAGGTGAAACGGTTTTTTTTATGGGGTAAGACAAAATGCTACCAGCAGACGCTGTGCCAGAAGGACGATTTTTTGTGTTACCCCATTAAAAAAAACCGTTTAATCTTACCCCACCTTACCTTATCAGTAAAAGTGTGTCTTATCCGGGTAGAAATGAAGATGCAGCAGTGAAGCCAATCTTGGACCTTTTTTGTGTTACCATGGTATGATGAGGCCTTTTATTTATATTTAAATCGAGTTGGGAATGTGTAGAATACTTAGCACAGGATTAGTGCGAGAATAATGTCGTCGCGTGTCGCGTGATAAACTATCCATTCCTTTTTTATTCATATAGTTAGTAAAAGATGGAAAATCTATCTCGCGGCGACATACTGACATACTCATGTGCTAAGCATACTGATTCTATGTCTTTGGCATACAAAAACTATTTATTGACTACTTAAATAAGAAATGTTTTAACGAAATAGTTGGTTCAGCCTCTAAAAACCGGCATACACATATTGGAAAAAGTTTCCCTATTTTTTAGGTAGGTAGGTAGGTTCTCAATTTAAAAGTATTTATGAACGGTTACAAACTGAAGAGATAACCCAATAAAAAGCGTATTGTTATTGCCGCTTGCCGCCTGCGTCACTCGCAACTAACATTTTAACATGCACACCAAAAAATGTCTATAATTTTGGCTTCTGTCAGCGTCTTGTTTTTCTATCAAGGAAAGGCTATAAACTTTTATACACGCTTGACCCCACAGAGTATTATAAAGTATTATAATGACCCCACGCGACTCGTCACTTCTCCTGTCAAAGTGTCAAAAATCTCGGCTCCCGATTGGGCAACTGGTCCTGACCTGACCCTGTCTGCAGAGTACCAAGTGTTAGTCTACACCTACACCATAGAGTAGCTTCTACGGACACCGCACAGAAACGCGGCGGAGGATTTGCTACCATAGAGGCCGGGTCACCCCAAATACACATGCGCGTTATTGTTTATGTAAATGTCATACTAGATGGCTCACCGCAAGAACGACACGCGCTCGTGCACGTGCCGCACATGCATCCGCTGTGGCTCAGCCTTAAGGCCGCTCTCCACTAGTAAGAGAATCACGGCGTGAAGCCCCAAACGCGAGTGTAAAATCGATATGGCATATTGTTCGCACTTTCGCCTCGTTCTCCGCTTTTTATCGGCATTTTGGGCCGCGTAAAAGGAGATGAGAAACTTGTGAAACTCCACATTAGTTATGGTATATTATAGCCTAATCTATTGAAAAGTTAATTTCTCATATATTTTATATTATAACTATCTGACTAAAATTAAATTGTTTCCTGTAGAATTTTATAGAAAACAGAAAAATAATTATATTTATTTATTTAATCTTTATTGCACAAAAAAAAATCTTATCGTACAAAATGTGTATTCTGCCTGTCCTAACCTACGGTGCTCAAAGTTGGTCACTCACAGAGATTCAGAAGTCCAAAGTGAAGGTTTGTCAACGCGCCATGGAGCGCAGCATTCTAGGGATCAAAAGGACGGACCGTATCCGAAACATCACGCTGCGCTCCAGAACGGGGATAGCTGACGTAGGCAGAAGAACCGCTAGGCTCAAATGGGATTGGGCCGGCCACGTCCACCGTATGCATCCGGATAGGTGGGCTATCATAGCCACCAAGTGGATGCCGGAATCGAGACGCGGGCGAGGCAGGCCCAAGCGGAGATGGCGGGACGACCTTGATACCTTCCGGAACAACTGGCCGGAAGAGACATGGAATCGGGAGTCATGGAGAGTCAGGGGAGAGGCCTTTGCCCAGCAGTGGGACACTCAAATAGGCTAGTAAATAAAATAAAATAAATAAAATCGTACAAAAGGCGGATTTAATGCCACAGAGCATTCAATGAAATGACCAGTTACATAGCCGAGATTTTGGACACTTTGACAGTTATATTCAATGAAATAACCAGTTAGAGCTCGTGCCGCAAAACAATTACGATCTGCTGACGCTTCGGTCCCGCCATCTTGCCGTGAACACAATGTTTCACACAATGTCAAATATTTCATCTTGTAAGTAGGTAAGTGATCTGTCTTCACATAAGTCTCACGCCCCCGGCCCGCTGACACGGCGTTTAACAATCTGACAAATACACGTGAGTGTTTATTTGCTTTTATTTCATTGAGCAACTTCCAAGTAGCAAATTGATGTTAGGTTTTATTTTACTCTCACCGATCTGACCGACTCTTAACGAATAGACAGTCATTTACCTACATTATTTACCTTAATGTAAATACTAATGATTTAACACATAAGGACCTTTAACTTTAAACTTCAAAATGTTAGAATCTAGGACTGCACTCAATTTCAACAATTTGTAATTAGTTCATGCTTTGACTACTTCTAAAACAATAATCGCTACTGCGTGATTATGATTACTTAATTACTGTTTCTGATTATGTTTATTCATGAGTTTGTAATGTGTTACTGTTTGATTTGAATATACCTACTTTAAAAAATATATAGGTATGTATATAGTTTGTGAAATATAAATTGGTAACTTTCTACCTACATTATAGTAAAAATAAACATTCAATTTATATTTCTCGAACTATAATTATTTAGGATTACTAAAACTAGTTGTTGGATCTACCACGAAAATCATAAACAAACACCGGTTTCGCGGGGGCAAATCTGTACTGACGTTTAATAGTGCGAGGACACATCAAACTAATTTTATTATTTGATATCGATAAAAATGTCGTACAACCGTTGTGTAATTTCAACAATTGGAATGAAGAAGGGAACTATATACACAAAAATAAACTTTTTGAGGAATGAACTATCTTTAATATTTAATATAATTTTCATAATCAATATTTTTTCTACATTTTCAGACTATAATCTTCGTCGCCCGGGTGACAATATCCATTTTAGCCAACCAAACGACCTTTCTAGGTCAACTGTAGTAATTGAAGCAAATTCAAACAATTTATAGTTTTGATGAATTTCTCTTTTATGACTCAGTTCTATTTCTTTTCTGGGTACTTTTTTCTTGCGTGGCATTTTTAGCCGCCTTCAGAAACAAAAAGGTAGATTTAATTGATCGTAATGCAAAATTATATTGTTGTAGGTACTAGATGAATTATTCAACGATTCAATGGTTGTCAAATGTGACTCGACAGAGTCAATGTCAGATATCGATTGTTTATAGTTGCGATAAGTATGAATGAAAGAAGTTTGCTCATAGTTAAACGTATTCCAACTTAGCCATTAGTTTAGTTATGATAATGATGGTTAAAAAAATATTTTTATGGATATCGATAAACTAAGTCGATGTTTAATGAATCACTAGCACTGGTACAATTTTGCCCCCGCGAAACCGGTGTTTGATCATAAACATCATGTCTCTGTTACTCTGCACCTTATACATAGAGTGACAGAAAAGAACGCTCGAAATGTACGATCTTCTGCTCTTCGCGGCAGGCCCTCAGTAGGCAGACCTACACCGCGAACTTCTAAATTCCTACATTTCGAGAATTTAGCGGCCCTAGCACTAGCTCCGAAATCCGCAAATTTCGAGGGTATATCTATGTTACTAACGAAGTTCATAGAAGGATGTTGCGAAATTTTAATCGTCATTTAAAATGACTTTATTTTATTTCAAAGACTAGGAAAATAATATTTAGCGCAATCAAAAGTAGGGACACCATCTGTAGACTTATGATGGTACCTTGTTTAATCGTTTGTCGTTGTTGCCGTCAGGTTCTAACAAGTGTGTAAGTGCGAAAGTGATGAGTAGCACGATAAATAGATAAAACGGGACCATCATCATAAGCCACCTGATCAGATATTTTTATGTTATTTTTGAATGGATTCGCAAGTCGAATCGAACTTTGACTGCACTCAATTTGTAATTAGTTCATGCTTTGACTACTTCTAAAACGATCATCGCTACTGCGTGATTACTTAATTATTGTTGCTGATGATGTTTATTCATGAGTTTGTAACGTGTTACTGCTTGCTTTGAATATACGAATGGATCTAGATTTAGTTGAAGCAATTGCTTTGAGGCGTGGCGAGTGCTATTAGCGTAAATGAATAGTTAATGTTGTTGTTGAGTAGGTAAATAAAAATAATTTTACAGCACTTTTCGATTTTAGAATTCATCGTAATCATCAGCTCATTCGAGTCCTCTCCTCACGTTAGACCTCATCTGTCAACTGTGCGTATGAGCCCGTTAGAAGGCATCTAAATTCCCATAATCAGGTGTACTGCCATTTGGCAAATTATGTTTCCCAAATATGACTTCTCAAAAAACTTATCGCAATAGTCTCATTTCCCAAACAAATCTTTAGCAAAGTTACATTTCTCATGTTATTCATATGGTCAAATTATTATTTTGCAAAGTTTCACTTCGTCAAGATTTTATTAAGCAAATGCTTATTAAGCAAATGTTTTATTTTGTCATAAGTTAAAATCCAAAAAAAAATTGCCAAATTTGATACTTCGCAAGCTCTACTTATAGCAAAAGCCTGGCAAATGATAATTTTATTTTAAAGTTCGTAAGTCTATACAGGAATTTCGTACTTTTTTACACAACCCTTGGCTTGAACTTGCCTGGAACAAAAAATTTATTTATTTCATGAATAATTGGTATCATAATGAATGAAGTGAAAAAATGAAATCCATCATAATGATCACTATTCATATTTTTTATTGGTATGTAGGTACTAAGAAGGCACACATAGCCACGGATAAAAAAACTATATTTTTATTTTCATTTTCATAAAAAACCTATCCCAGAGCCACCGTTAGGTACGACGACGAGCGAAGCGAGGAGGAGTGTTAGGTGAAACTGCGACCATACAGCGAGCCAGAACCGACTCTTTTATTATTCCCTCGGCATTGCGTTCCCTCATCAGTTTCATCTAAATTACTGTATAGAGAAATAAACGATTTCATAAGATTCAATTGGAATATGATCTTTCGGCGAAATGATTTTGTGCGAAACATTGGTTGCGATGTACAATATTGTATATGCCATACAATATTTTGGGATTAGTATGTCACGCCAAACGATGCATTTGCCAAAAAATATTTTGGGAAAATAAAAACGACCAAGTAATTCTTTGCTAAACAATCGCTTGCCAACAAAAAGGTTTGCTAACTGTAAAATTGCGATAAGTAGTTTTGACAATTGAATTTTTGCCAAATGAAAATTTGGGAAAAATAGTTTGCGATGTGATACTTTGGGAAAAATGATTTGCCAAACATTAGTAAACCCCATACTCACCATGCTGGGCAAGCGGATTGGCGATCGCAAAGTAGTGTGTCCTGACCACTATGATGATGCTCCTGCCCATCAATTTTAGAATTAATAAATAGATATTACGAAACTATTTTCATTATTTCTATACATACCTATCTGATATTCTCCGGGACTAGTGCAATGCCGTACTCGGCACGTCACAGGTCATTTCCGAAGCACATGTATTTACACGTGTTTAATAATAATATGTGAAAAACAATGAAAGTTTAAATCAGTAAAGCTTAGGGTAAGATCGACAGGAAGAAAAAGACCCAATAATTTTTTGTGTTACACAAATTCCGTTAATACATTTTCCGGATTTCCTCTTTTGCTATATAAATATAATACTCAAACGGTTACAAGTGCAATGGAAAATGGTAACTAAATAGGAAAAATACCAAAGGACATTTTTTTCATTGGGATCGAAAGAGCACTGAGTAGAAATAACCCAAAAATTACCTACCGAGAATATACTACTTATTCAAAATTATGAAAATTGATTAAATAAAAATAAATACTAATGTATGTAGGTATGCTTAAATCTTTCAAACTACTACGGTTTTTATTTAATATATATTATAGAGTGATTCAAGAGGAAAGTATTAGTATCAGTATTGTGGCCGTGCGAAGCCGAGGACGGTCGGTAGTGAATATAAAATGGTTCCCAGAGATAGAAATTAATAATCTATTAAGCACGTCTCACTTAAACTAGCGTCTTAATATTACATGTTCTCTTTATCAAGATTACATTTGCGGCCTACCACGGACATCGAAAATCGTACATTTCGAGCATCTGTCTCTTACACTTCAATCACGCCTTCATTGGTATGACAGAAAGAGATGAATGAAGTTTACGATATTCGAAGTTCGCGGCAGACTACTGGCCTACTACCGCGAAAATCGAAATCCGTAAATTTCGGGGATTTTCCCAGTCAATCCAACCAAGTGGCTTTATGATGATCCCGTTTTATCCATTTATCGTGCTACGCGTCACTTTCGCACTTGTAAATTGTTAGAACGTGACGGCAACGACGATAAACAATTATAGATGCGGTGCCATCATAAGGCATACAAGGCGTCATTAGAGTGAGAGAGACAAATCCTCGAAATTTACGGAATTCGAAGTTCGCGGTAGGGCCCCTGATTTGTAGATTTACGTTAAGGCCGTGTTCTAACTCGTATTCTTCTTGCTTGCATAGCTCGGGCACAATCAATGGGCCAGAACATGCACGCAATAATATTACCCACTATTATTGGTTAGGTTGCTGTATTGGATCATTGTCAGTAGTTAGGTACCGTACCTACATAGTCGAATTGAAGACCTCGACAGTTATTAAAAAACGGCTTAGCCGGTTAAGTTCGAAAAGTTTTATTTTTTAAAGCATTTTATATACTCAATTCTCATGTTTTTTTTATATTTTTTGGGCCGGCAGATTAAATGTTAGAGAGGCGGAATACATGATACCCCACACACATCATAGGATTACAGCAAAATAACTTGAAAAAAAAGAATGTTTTTAAATATTTTCTTCTACCATTTTGTTGAATTGCCAATTTCTAGGACTAACGGCCAATGTGCTATGCTGTGGACAAATAGACGGGACGGAAATTATAAGAGTACCTAGTTTTGTTTCTCGTTTAGTGTAAATGCACCTTTAAAATGTACAACTTCAGTTCAGAGTAACGGTACATTTTGATACACCCGCGCTCGTTTAGATGTTGGAACGAATCGCAAGTTTCGCATTATACAAAGCTTAAGCTTTAGCGTAAATTAGCGATTACGAAAACTGCAATAACCATGATTAATTCCAGTGTAAACTTTCTATTTCGGTCCACTAAATCATCAGTGTAATGTACTCACTGTCATAATTAGTTGCATAAAATGATGAAGTGTCTAAGTTAACGGCTAAGCCGGGTATTCAGTAACGTCTGATTAATAATCGGGTCAAAATTTTTTTCGTTGTCTTATTTTGTGTCCCTAAAGCCGCGTTTATATTTGTCTGTTGTGTTGTGTTGTGACGCATCAGAATGGTATCGGTTTCAAGTATTTAATATCGTTGCATTCACATTTATCTGATGCGCTGTGTTGTGACGGCGTGTGTTGTGTCGCGTCACGAGCGATCCCGGTCCGCGTCAGACCGGGTGAGGTGCGGGGGGCGGGGAAGCGACACGGCACAGCAGTGTGAACGCGCCAGTGTCGTGTCGTGATGCTTATGCACAATTTTCTGAGGAAAATAATTCTTTTTTTTTAAATAAAAACCATACCTTAAACATATATCAAGTTTTTTTTTGTACCAATAGGCTTGTGAAATTTTGTCTGTATTTTTTTATGTCTTCTGAAATCAAACTGTGCCTTCGACGTTCTAAAATACTGACGAAAATTTTCAGGTACACTCAGGTCACTCACAAGCTCCTTTACGAGACAATGAAACTCGCCTTTAGTTTCTCTCTTTCTATTTACTGGATGAATCCAGTACCTTCTTCTCTTTCTTTCTTTTCTAAGAAGCGTAGCCGGTGCGAATAAATGCAATTCATCTTCAAAATCGGAATCTGAATAGGATGATTCTTGAAAGAACATTGCGAACGTGTGAGCTATCCGAGTGCTGAGGACGAACTGATATAAAATTGCGTCAGAATGCGTCATAGCACGTCATATAAATGTGAACGGTAGCCATCACGACAGAGAGCATCATAACACGACACGACAGACAAATGTGAACATAGCTTAAAAAACGTGACGCAGTAGTTATTTTTGTATGAGATGATGTTTTGTTTTCAATTTCTGATGTATGGATTAAAATCTAGCGTGAAAAAGAAAAACAAGTGCACCGGATTTGTTTTACATACTGAGTCGAAGCAGCAACTAAAACCGTGACAGAGTGGTATGAAACAAGACAACGAAAAAAATTTTGACCAATCATCAAATAAAAAATGTGAAATAACTAAGTAAGATCGGCAGTTTTGTATCAAACTTATATGCTATTAAACTCCTATATAAAGTTGTTTTATCCTGATGAGGGAATCGCATAACGAAGATGGGTATTTATTTTATTACAAAAATTTTTTTTCGTATGTCATAGTTTGTTATCTGAGCATGTATCTCAGTATATTTATGTCTACCTGTTATTATATCGTCGCTTAGTAATCATAACTCAAGCCTTAATATAGTTTACCTACCGTGGGAGCAAGTCGATTTAATGTAATAATGATCATGATCAAAATTATTTATTTCTGATCTGATGCAGGCACATTTTGTTTGATTGAAAAGAATAATTTTTTGAGTCATTCTCAAAAATTATTTACTTTTTTTACTGTCATGTAATTATGACCCATGGAGCAAACTGAGGGGCCATTGTCCAACTAATATACGTAAATATATGTATGTTCTTAGTATTGGACTACCGATAAATTTAGTGTAGATACCGTGGTACAACCAATTGGACCACGGGTAAACTAACTTCCTCGTAGCACAATCGGTTGGACTATGGATAATTTTATTTCCCCGTGGCACAACCAGTTGGACATAGCGGTTGGACCACGGGTCGGGACCGTTCATGATAATGATAAGCACCGATTTAGCGCTCACACGTCTCAACATTGATGTGCATATTTATCTCTAATAATAAGGTTGTTAAATCTTAGGACATAATAATTAATCTACTCGTAAATCATAGTTAGGACTTGTATGCTATCAAATTTAATTAGTTAGGATGTTTCGAGCATCGTAACTCAAGCCAGAATGACAGAAATTATACTCCACGATGGCTACGGTCTATTAATGCTGCAATATTATTAAGTAGGTACAGTCCAATGCGAAAATTCGTATCGTGTCGTAGATGAAGTAACGTAGGGATGTAACAGTACATAATTAGGCATTAAAGCATTCGTGTTATTGTGAAACTCGATTTCGTCTCGTTTCGTAAATCCACGCTCATGTAAAAGTCCGTTTAAAATCAGCATGTTTGCAGTAATTGTTATGAAAAATTACACTTGACCCGACCCTTGCGTATTGAGTGGTGCAAAACTAAAAGCTTAATAAATCATCATCGTTTCACCCGTTTATCGCCCACGGCTGAGCATAGGCCCATCTTCCTGTACGCCACTGGTCCCGGTCCTGAGGTAACCTCATCCAAAAGCCGTTGATTTCGTAGAGTGGGGGATAGAATCAGCGAATGCTCGTTTGGTCTAAATCCAAAGGTGCATTCAGACCTAGCGAACATTCGCCATTCTAACCCCCCACTCTACGAAATTCGATCGTTACACAAAACGTGATTGGTTGATTTCGTGGAGCGGGGGATAGAACAGCGAATGCTCTTTTGGTCTGCATGCACCTCAACTTACCCATCGAGCGGTCGGACGCCGGACGCCCTGCGCTTCTCCTATCTGATAGCGGCCACCAATCCGTTAACATTTTGGTCCACCGGCCATCACGCTTCCTGGCAATATAAATACTCGTAAAACAATTAAAATATCTTGGGACATCTTACACAAACCGACCAGCGCCGACACGGTAAGCTCAATTAAGGCTTGCGATGTGGGTACCAAGCGATGATATCGCACACCTAGATCACAACAGTATTAACTCAAAATGTATCTATTTTGTCTAAGGGTATATTCGTGATCTAAATACAAAGTTCGTAGATCTCCTTTGAGGATTTAGTAATGGAGTCGGCTTCATATCGTTTCCCCTCTGCCAAAGACTTTGGCCAAGAATTTGTACATTGACCAAACCTGTTTATAAAAACTATTTCATTAATCGATTCTTCGCAGTCTTGTAATCGTTATGTACCCGTAACAAGCTCCGTCAAAATGCCTGTATGTGCTATGTATGGATTCAAAACTCGTTCAAATACATCATGTATACAAAATATGCGATACCCTTTCATATCTTGCCTTTATTTGTTTATATTACAACATTTTATTACATAAAATTGTTCAAGAAAATCAAGTACCAGGGAATCGATAGCAAAATCGGTTTCAAAAATATCGCACACAATTCGTATTTTCATTTTTAACTGATGGAGAAAGTTTGACATTTATTGTATTCTCGTATTTAAGGTTAATAAGGTCTACCCATCTTTAAATTTTGTAGGAAATATCAGACTTAGTGAATCAAGTAAGACAGAAGACTCTGCCTTGGTCTAATGTTAAGCTTATATGTAAGGTTGAATATTTATTGCGCTTATTTGGAATACGTATAACGCGCGAAAATACATAGTGATGTGAACGTTACTCTTTATGACACAATGTCGAGAGTAGGTATAAAATGTCGAGATACGGACACTTGTGTTTACGTATATTAGTGTTCTCACAGTAAGTAAATAAAAACACAGTTTTATCGAATTCAATAACTTCATTTTTACAAGTGCTACTTAACGCTAGTTGGACCTATATTATAAATTGTATTTAGGTACTTACTAAAATATCACTAAGGAATATCAATATCACCGGCCTTATTGCAAAAACTTGTATGTATACGCACCTACGCACCTTGTACCTACGCACTTGTATTCAAATTGTATCCTTACGAGTATTCACAATTAAGCCTCAGTGAGTTTTACCCCAGCTAACTAAAACTTTCTTACTACAACAAAATAAATAATACTCGTATGTACACTCGTATGGACATACATTGTTTTCTTTCACAACCGCTAATTATTATTATTTATTATATATTATAATTGATTTACGGATTTCGAAATGCACGTGATTGACCGAGACTTTCCTTACAGTTACAGCCTTCGTAGTCAAAGATCGCGATAAACGAAAACATAATCAATTGAAGTAGGTTAATGGCAAGACATTCAGGCGGTTTTGTATTAAAATTGGTTGATTAATTAATAACTGTTACTAATTGTCTGTTTACTTTTATTTAAATACTCAAAACAACAATATATAGTACCAAGGTGCACGTCAATCTATGACGTTTAGAAAAATATATCGATACGATAATCTTCAGACACTTGAAAGCCATATTAATCGGTTCGATTACACCTACGTCGATAGTTTGAAATTGTGTCCGCATAGAAATTTTACTGTATTAGTGTGATAATTTAACTTAGTGTTGTGGTATTGTTTAAGTGTGCGTGAGTAGTAACGAGAAGAAGAAATGCATTTGTAGTTAGATCGTTTACATGTGTGCTACCTCGTCCCCCTCGGAAATTGGTAGAATGTTTTGTTAGGAAAGTTATAGCGATACCGTCTCCCCATACTAAATCCTCAAAGTAGATCTCAAATATAAATACCCTTAACTAAAAATGCTTTTGAGTTACTACTGTTTTGATCTATGCGTGCGATATATATACATAATAGATACTATACATAGATACCTTAATACATAGACAGCCGCGAATAAAGAACAAATATTTTGGAAAGGAACGGAACAAGGGGTTCGAACCCGGAACCTCTAGCTTCGTACCAATACCAACTAGGCTACGGAGGCTGCAAAATGTCCTGCCCAATTCCACTTCAATTTGGTAATAACGTCTCCGACTTCTGGCACTTTCGTGGGCCGCCGAAATAAAAGCGCGTAAAAATAAAAAGGTGTCATCAACACAGGGAGTGCGCCACTTGCTTAGAAAGTGCCATGGAAACCGGTGGGCAAGGAAAAGTGACAATGCCTGTAATACGCGGTTTGCGTCACGCATTAATGACACGGTCAGGTAAATTGAGAATTGAGAAACCGGCGAGGATGCGTGTAATGCAACCGATCGGGTGACGAGTCGAGTTACGATTCGGTTTTTGACCTTTCTGAACCCTTTGAACTTTGAAAAACAAGTCCAGCCAGGTTTTTTATCGGTTCTTCTCGCGTCAGTGGTGTAGGGTAAGAACGGTAAGTCGTTTTAATTTTATGTGTAACTTAGACCATTCAAAAGAGTTTGTTGCTATTCTAATTTGAATAAATAATCATTTGAGTTTGACTTAAACGCCTAGAACCACTAAGTGGCCGTGTGTTGTCATGCCTACCACGCCATCAGCCGCTAAAGTGGTCATCAAGCATGCTGTCCAATCCAAGTAACTGTATTGCTGACAGATAAGGTTTATTTTTGTTGTTCATTAATAGAGATAGTGTTTAAATAGGAGTTATTTGATATTCACATAATTATGTGAAGACTTATGGTGAATTGCTTTTTATTTTTACGCTGTCGTCGGACACGGTCCCAATAGCGATATGTATACGAGGTTGCTCAGAGTAATTACTATTTTTAAAGTGAGTTTTAGTTGTTTTTGCGCAGCTAAATAAAACAATAACTGGATGCTTAGCTAAGTTGCCAATCGCTAGCGCTGAGTAGCGTATCGTAGTTTTCCCTCTCTGTCACTATTTCATATTAGTGCGACAAAGACAGTTAGCTGCCTTTCGCTTACGATTGACGATTAAGCGCTAGCGATTGGCAACTTGACTAAGCATCCTGTTCTGTCGTAATAAAAACAACAAATTGCCCACAGGCACAAACCACAGACCGAGAACCCAACCGAGCACTGCCTACCTATGCAAAGTAAATTCTTCTTTGTTCGGAAAAAAATAGATTATTGACGACAGAACAAAGTTTTTAAAAATTATTAATTTGAGAGTGGCAAACAAGCGCGTGTACCGTCGCATAGGCCACTCTTTTTCGTTCCAATATTGACATAATTAAATAATTATATAATATCCTAGTAAAAGTACTAGTTATTTAGGTTAATTTGTATATATGTATTGAATAACCACAAACAAGCCATCAGCACTAAAGTACCTCTTACCTACTTGAGCAGATATAATTAGATACGCTTAGAATATCCTGTTTTTAATTGGCAGCAAAATGTAGTGTCTATAGTTTTTTCGCGAATATTGTATAATTACCAACGAATCTGCTATTCCTATAAGTTACCTAACTTATTAGTGGTTGTAGTTATTACAGGTATGTAGGTCGTTTGAAAAGCTATAGAAAACAAAATAAAAATAAATAGGGGCTAAAATTGCTAGAATCGGTGGCGGGTTTTGAAGTGTTTTGTTCATAACTTTTTTCACACGCTACGAGGCTTTGTGCGATAACAATGCAATAATTTTCCTCAAAATTTATTGCACGTTAATCACTATTAAAAAACCTTTCAAACCATATAAAGAGTTATATGGGTGTAAGTCTAATACGGGCGAAGCTCTTAACGGGTGTTAGTTTAAGTACATTCAAATAACTTTTACTTAAAATTAGAGCAACAAAATTTTCCATACAAAATAATTCGGCGCGCAATGTAGAGCAACATACGTGAGTTAAGCACTCGTTGACAGCTAATTTCAAAAGCAGATGACATAACTGCCATATCAACAATAACAAATGTTCGTACCTACATTGCTGCTCCGATAATCTTAAAAAAATTCTGTAGGGTCATAATTAAGAATAACTTTAAAAAAACCTTGAATCCACTAATGAATCCCATACCTGGTTTAATGATCGCCCGTATTAGATTTACACACTGTATATTAATAGAACCTGGTAGCTTTGTTGACGTCAAAACTTTTATGACAGAACTTTAGGACCGACCGATATTTTTGTTTGGTAAATCTGTTCCGATGCATATGTATCTTTCTATGGTCATTTATTTTTGAAGCCTCGGATTTGCTCATATATTTATGATCTCGACTGTACTACATAAGACAACTAAAAATGAATAGGCTGTAGAACACTTATGTAAAACCGCTATTAACAATATTAACACATGCTCCGTACTTCTCGCAGCTCTATTGTTAACTTGCAATTTAATGCGTTCTGGACTTTGACGCAATACATCACTTTCGACTTCTATAGACTTAGTATAATGGGATTATGAATTGTAAAATGCATTAATTGAATGTAATTTTCTGTATGGGGATTAAATTAAATTAATTGCAATTAAAATACAGGGTGGTATAATATTCTCAGCTCATATTTTGTGGAGTTAACTGTATTAGAATTATGAATATAGATGTCATATACCAAAGAAAAAACGACCAAGATCACCAACGTCCGAGGTGGGAATCGAACCCACGTGCTCAGCTTTCGCGGCTGATGCCTGCACCGCTCGGCGACTCGGTCTTAGCAACCACCAGTCAAATTTCTCGGGTATATGCAATCCCTTACAAGGCTAGGCGCCTTTGACCATACTCTAATGCTGGGTTTACACGGGCTTAGTAGCTAATGCTTAGTACTTGTCACTTACACTTGTGAACTGTGTGTAAACATGTTGTATAAGTTCTTAGTATTAGTACAACTGCAAGTGCAAGTGATTAGAAGCCGATCCTAGTTACTAAGCGACAAGCACCTACCCCCAACTAAAAATCTACTAATACTTGTCACTTGTCGAGTAGTGTAAACATTTAATGACAAGTGCATTCTGATTAGTGATTAGGTACTTAAAGCAATCGAAGTGTTCTGTTTACTTTGTTTTCCGAGTCACATTCACAGAAAAATATAATTATGGCGTCGGAAAGATGGAATTCAGAAACTACAATTATTCTACCATCGAATAATATTTAATAAAATGTATTAAATTTCTTTCCTTCAATCATCATTTATGTTTAATAAACATTTGATTTCCATTGTTTTTTTACTTACTTTTATAAAATCTAAAAGTTGGTCATAAATTGCATCCAACACTTCAGGAATGAATCTCGATATTGCAGGTTTAGATACTCTGAAGAAATGAGATAAGCTGCGCCGATGACGAGATCTTATAAACTAATACCATTTACTAATACCAATGTGTAGACGGTTCCTTGCCAGTTGTCAGTGTACATATAAGTCCCTAACCACCTACACTAATGACAAGTACTAAGCCCGTGTAAACCCAGCATAATGCTGGGTTTACACGGGCTTAGTAGCTAATGCTTAGTACTTGTCACTTACACTTGTGAACTGTGTGTAAACATGTTGTATAAGTGCTTAGTATTAGTACAACTGCAAGTGCAAGTGATTAGAAGCCGATCCTATTTACTAAGCGACAAGCACCTACCCCCAACTAAAAATCTACTAATACTTGTCACTTGTCAAGTAGTGTAAACATTTAATGACAAGTGCATTCTGATTAGTGATTAGGTACTTAAAGCAATCGAAGTGTTCTGTTTACTTTGTTTTCCGAGTCAAATTCACAGGAAAATATAATTATGGCGTCGGAAAGATGGAATTCAGAACATACAATTATTCTACCGTCGAATAATATTTAATAAAATGTATGAAATTTCTTTCCTTCAATCATCATTTATGTTTAATAAACATTTAATTTCCATTGTTTTTTTACTTACTTTTATAAAATCTAAAAGTTGGTCATAAATTGCATCCAACACTTCAGGAATGAATCTCGATATTGCAGGTTTAGATTTAGATACTCTGAAGAAATGAGATAAACTGCGGCGATGGCGAGATCTTATAAACTAATACCATTTACTAATACCAATGTGTAGACGGTTCCTTGCCACTTGTCAGTGTACATATAAGTCCCTAACCACCTACACTAATGACAAGTACTAAGCCCGTGTAAACCCAGCATAAGGGCAAGCAATATGTACAGTCACGTCTAATAATATGTATACATTTCGGAACGTATGTCAAAGTCGTAAGGTACAAAATGGTATACATATTATTAGAGCCGACCGTACACCTCCTATCAGAATACTTTTCAGATTTCTAGAATAGCTAGATCGTATTACCCATTTTCGTAAAAGCTTGGGTGATGGTAACACGCTGTATACATTCTTGTGCTTTCATAATTACCTACCTAATTGATTGTAGATAATAAAAAGCTTAACTTTATGTCTAATCCTAAAAAACTAAGTATATAACGTAATAATTTTAATGAAACATAAAACACTAAGCTAGACATGTGTTCCGATTTGCCATTTTTGGCACGGAATACTAAAGCTGACGTAATAATGGCGTGCAAATTATTTTAGCGAGCCCCATTCAGATAACAGCCCGCTTTTTGTTTCGACACAACATTTAACAGTTTTGAAAAATAGGTAATTAGAACTATTCGACTTTTGTTTTGCTAAAATACTCATCTATTAGTACAGTCGCCATGATAAATATCGGAGCGCCCAGGTGCCCATAGGTATCTGAACATAGACAATAATTGGGTTAAAATTTAAATTAATCAGAAATTGAAAACAAAACATCATCTTATGAGATAATCTCATGAGATGATGTTTTGTTTTCAGTTTCTGATGTATGGATTAAAATCTAGCGTGATAAAGAAATACAACTGCACCGGATTTTTTTTTTTATATACTGAGTCGAAACAGCAACCAAAAGCGTGTCAGATGCATATTAGTGCGACAAAGACAGTTAGCTGCCTTTCGCTTACGATTGACGTTTAAGCGCTAGCGATTGGCAACTTGGCTAAGCACCCTGCTCAGGTATTTGTGCAGTACACTGGCCGCTCAGATATATCTAATGGTGACATAATATTACATTTCAATAGGGAAACTCTCGTAAACTCATACTCGTACCTATACACAAATAGGTCACACATACATGACGGGCATTTTCACTTTTAGGGACACGATCAGGTGGAGTGAAGCCACTTTGTTGTGCCAATATAAAAAAAACAATTACCATGAGATTAAAAAAAACCTTAGTTGCAGTCAGTTTCGTAACGACAATTAAGTATAATCTTTAGGATTTAATCATGATCGGCGTTTTTATATTATGATACCACTTATACATTAGTTTATAAAATTAACATCAAAACCGAGTTTTTATTAAACAAGTAAGCTATTTTGATCTGACGCTAATTGAATGTCCTTAACAGTGTAAAAGCATTCCTAGCCTTGTACCGAGGAGAAATTTCATAAGTTGCGAAACTTGCATAGAGAATGTTCACGGGAATCTCAATTTAATAAATAATCTAATCAAGCCAAGACCATACTAGATACATGCCTTTATGAGTTATTTTTACTGCCTTGTTTACTTATTAACGATTTAAAATAATTATTTATAACCCATTTTTATAAGTTCTCATGGAAACATTTTCAATGAGAACTTACTCTTAATCGCATGAAAATTATCGGAAATTTCGGAGTACATTTCTGCAATTTTGAGAATGTCCTGCAACTTGTACATTGCTACTTATTCCCACTTACATATATACAGTCAAGGGCATTAAATTAATATATATACCTACCTACACTTCTCCATACTGACCCCTTACAAATGCTATATATTAATGCCCTCGACTGTACATGAACCCGAAACAATACACTCTTTTTTTAGGCAGTCGTGTCTTGTTATCCTTGGTAAGTAGTTGAAAATTTGAAATCCTTTTTCATTTTCCGACACAAAAAATCCAATAAAATAACTACCTTTTAAGCAGGTAGGTACATAAAATAAACGTTAGGAGGCAACAAACCATGTTTACGTAAAACGGTCTTAGATAAAACTATCGTGTTTATATTTTTATCGCCTCGTTACTCAATCGATCTAAATAAAGAGCTTTCTAATAAAAAAAGTTGTGAGCTGATTTATAGTTTATTTACAAGATGATGAAACGGAAAGTGCTGGCCCTTTACATCTTTCGTCTGGCAGCCGCATCTTGTCTCGAAAATTGAAGAGATGCATGTTGCTCCGTTATAAATACTTCCTTGATTATTTTAACAAGACTAACAGATATTATAATTATTTAACAGTGCTTGAAAAATGCCCGTTTTAAAGGGCGAAATTTTAAATAATAAACATAACAATGTTTATACCTTTAAACGACCCTTAAAACATAATGGAAACATTAAGGCTGGACTTCAGCTAACTTTTATTCTAAAAATAAGGCTTAGGGTGCGGCTACACTGATGCGGAGCGGAAAGGATCTGTGGGGGAGCTCGGCCAATGGGACCGCATCACAGTGTTTCGAATTTTGAATTTGAAGAATGTAATTGGTCAATTTTGCACATCTCCACTCCTCTTCGCGTCAGTGGAGCCGCACCCTTACTCTCGGGTAGTTATGTCAAAACTCCATACTAATTTGACACTAGTATCTGAGAGTAAGCGTTATTCTTTGTATAAAAGATTGGTGAAATCAAGCCTAAAGCGTTTAAAGGTATAAACATAAATACAAATTAAAGGTTAATTGTGTTCAGGTTCGCGAAAACATAATGTAACTAAAATAGTACATTACGACACAAGTGCGAAAAACATGAAATTCGAAACAAGTGGCGATGTTTTAAAACACGACCGATATGGAGTGTTTTAAATCGACACGAGTTACGAATTTCGTTTTTGCACGTTACGACGTTTTTTAGTACAGAATTACAGATGGCCCTCCGAAGTTTTGCACCTGACGTAAAATGACACACTTTTCGCACTAGACCCTAAAAAAGGCATCATCTGTACTAAAAAAATAACCTTTTTAGTATTTTTTTTTAGTTACAATGTTTTCGCGAACCGTCGGTTTTATAGGTTAACAAATTGATTGAATCTCAGCAGGATGCTTAGCCAAGTTGCCAATCGCTAGCGCTTGCTAGCGCATCGTAGTTTTCCCTCTCTGTCACTCCTTCATATTAGTGCGACAAAGAGGGAAAACTACGATGCGCTAGCAAGCGCTAGCGATTGGCAACTTGGCTAAGCACCCGAGGTAGCCAATAAGTACGCGAGTACGAGCGGGATGGATAGAAAAGGAACGTGCGTTCATAACGCCGAAGCAGCTCATGGAAAGGTGCGTTTAAACCAAAGAGCATTCGCTGTTCTATCTCCCGTTCTACGAAATCAACCAATCACGTTTTGTGTAACGATCGAATTTCGTAGAGTGGGGGGTTAGAACAGCGAATGCTCTTTTGGTTTGAACGCACCTTAAAATACAATGCAGCCTAGTGCAATGAAGGTAGCCAGTGCTCGCTGTATCAGACGATAATTGAATACGACTTGATGTCTGACTATGATAAAGAAATGAAAGTTTTGAAGCTTATAAATAACCTGTAAGTATATTTGTTATATATCCTACCTATATAAGGTCCTAATTTATTAGTAGCAGATATATTAACACATGATACTTTACATTAAAATAATTAACTTTAAATATAAATTAAGAAATCTTTTCATGTAATTTTTTTGATTTCATTTTTCTAACAAAAAAAAATATAATTTCGCCTAAAAAAAATCATGTACATATCACAATGTCACAATAACACTGTCTGTCAAGTCATCAAACGACACAATCCACGGGAAAATAACATGACATTGACAATCAAGTATTTAATTTATCGACGTGATGTGGCCAGTTCCAGTTAAGTGGTACATAAAAGAGGTACCTAGAATCTGTTCAATGAGTTTTCATTTAATAATCACATAAACAGTGTGTTTTTACGTAGCAAATTTGTTTTTCAGTTTTCTCCAAAAAAACATCGTAAAAGCTATAATGTTTCACGGTTTAATATACTCCAGAGACCGAGTACTATCAGCTGTAAAAATATCTGCATCTAATAAATTAGGACCTATATAGGCCTGGTAGTTTAACTACCTATTTCATAATCACCAAATAAATATATCCGTCAGATAAAAAATATCTCTATCCTTTTCCCAAGGCATATAAAAATAAAGGACAGGTAACATTTTATTCAGAGATGCTGTAACAGATTATAAAAAGTAAAATTTTGGTTTTGGTACTCAAGTACAATTTACGAAGTATAAGTATCTGTTGGTATACTCGTATTTTCAAAATAAATAAGATAAGTAGGACAAGCAACGCAACGTGGGATGCACCAATAAATGCCACTCCACATCATTTTGTAAGTTACACTTAAAGATATTCCTACGTCTCATATTCTTTTGTGACATAACAATGCCGGATCGCGATGAAAGACGATCGGGCCCTAAAAGTGGTTCATCTTAATAACCCGGCCATTAAAACGCAATCGATCTTGCCAATTTCGTAATAGGCGATGTAAATATTACGATTTTCTGTCCTGTAATCATCTTGGTAATAATAACTGCCATTCTTCATAATTGTTGGTTTTGAGGCTACAGGATGTAACTGGAGTTTGATGGAACATTTAGGTTGACGCAATTCAAATTGATATTGATATCTCAACTAATGGATACCTTTTAAGGTGCGTTTAAACCAAGAGAGCATTCGCTGTTCTAGCGCCCGTTCTACGAAATCAACCAATCACGTTTTGTGTACCGATCGAATTTTGTAGAGTCGGAGGTTAGAACAGCGAATGCTCTTTTAGTTTGAACACACCTTTAAACGAGCAATTCTTGCATTTATTTTTATTTTGGGGATTTTGGAAATAGATTTAACGATTTTTATGAAATTTGCTATTGTTATTTGTTTCGGATCAGTAGCGAACAGTTGTGTTGGAGGCCAAGACTCACTTTGGGTCGTTGAGCCAGAGGAGTAAGTAAGTAAGAGTAAGTAGTATTTGTTTCAGGGGTGTAAAATCGATCTAGCTTCGTATTAACTCTACGAATACGTATGTTAATGAGTTAGCGAGCAAAGTACGGTCGCTTCAGAGTACATCACTAATTTTATCAAAATTTGACATCAATAAGGAACGGATGGAAATAAATAATATTGTACATGAAAAAAAATCCTAAAATTACAATATAAAAAAAAATCTAAAAGATTATATACCACCACACTATTGTTTCATTAAAATAGTCTCCTTGTACAGTCACAGGCATATGTATACCTTAGACCTTATGCTCAAGGTATAAGTTAAACAGTGTATACATATTTATGTCATCGACAGTACATCATCTAATATTACAACACAATATAATTATACTATTGTAAGGTAGACATACTAGAAGAATTGATACCTACATGATATTTTTGCAACAATTACCTTAATCCATAATGTAATCGGTACAAATATATTTTAGTGATATTTGATATCAGAACACACACACTAAACTAAAATATGTACTTTCTTTTTAACTAAGAAAAGTTTTTCAATTACTTAAAAAATATGGAAACTCATGAAATGAAAACCGAGTATAATGAAACCAATGTTATATCCGACGTGGGGCTACCATTATCTGTATCTTCATTCGGGAGTAGGCGATCGCCTTTCTTGTACTCCGATATGTAGAGTAGTGCGGTATTTAACAACACTACACCGATACTCCGCACCACTTACGAACCGGGCAGCCGGCAGAACGCATTTGCGCGGTACATCAATTTAAAAAAGTTCGTACATCTTTTTTTATTACAATCGAAAAATTCCCACACTAATCTGGCATAAATTAAAAAGTTTCATCTGTCACTTTTCGCGCGCTTTTCTCAATGACCATAGACAATTTTTTAAACGTCTTTTTTAATTTTAGGACAGGCGAAAGCACTAAGCCATACAGCCTTGAATTTTAAACGTCAATTATCGAGTGTGGTCATCGGAGGATTTTCTTTTTAACCGATGGTTTTGAAATTATAGGGTTTCCAACGGCTTCGCTTGCATGGACACTGATGGACATGACAGGCAGTTGAAGTTATGGTGATGCAGTGACTTCGGAAGCAGCTGTGTGGTGTTATAGAAGTGCTAACCATAGACTGTGCTCATGTTTTGTGAACTTTTGGGAGTTTCTTGGTATTTGTGATCCAACTCTTGTATACTTATTCAAGATGTTATTGAAGCAGGTAAGAGCATTTATTATTTATTCACGTACTTTACTTATACAGTGTGTAAATCTAATACGGGCGATCAATTAAACCAGGCATGGGATTCATTAGTGTAAACATGGATTACAAGGTTTTTTTAAAGTTACTCTTAATTTAGACCCCACAGATTTTTTTTAAGATTATCGGAGCAGCAATCTAGGTACGAACATTTGTTAATGTTGATTTGGCAGTTATGTCATCTGCTTTTGAAATTAGCTGTCAACGAGTGCTTAACTCGCGTATGTTGCTTTACATTGCGCGCCGAATTATTTTGTATGGAAAATTTTGTTGCTCTGATTTTGAGTAAAAGTTATTTGAATGTACTTATTATGTCGTAAACTAACACCCCTTAAGAGCTTCGCCCGTATTAGACTTACACCCTGTATAAGTTATCTTCTTTCAGTGAATTCATATTTTAGTACCTATGCGTAAAAGTCTCAATGAAGACACTGATCATAATTGAAAAATCGTAGAAGCAGAAAGTTAACTTTTCAAATATTATGTACCTATGTATGTATGTATGTAAATTCTTTATTGTACACAAAATACAGGTAAAAATACACACAATTTATACACGAAATTTGACAAGTACCTACAAAGGCGGACTTATCCCTGTAAGGAGATCCCTTCGTTCCTAGTCCCTAGATCCCCAGTTAAATATTACAAATACTCATACAAAATTTCTGCCTTTGAACTTAGTGACGCAAAAGACAATTGAATATCTAAATTAATAATCAAGTAGGTTAGGTACCTACATATCTACCAATTAAAATGTGGTGAATAAGGGCGGTCGTAAATTGAAAGGTACAGTCGTCTACAGTAATTTGGGACACGTTTTGCAAAATTACCTTTGAGTTTCTATACAATTTGCCAGAACTGTCAACCTTAAGCGGGTTATGATATGAATGAATTATCACTAAAATGCTTGAAACTCAAACAAATGCATTTTTAAATTAATTTACCAATAGGTACCATCAACAACACGGATACGATGGTTTGATTACCATAGGTACTAAAAACTATTGTGGTATATTTAGTCAATATCAGTACCTACACATTAAAGGCCCATTTAGACGATACAAGATTCTTGAACAAAAATCCGCAATAATTGTATGCAAGTTTTGCCATTATAAATACTTGAATTCAAGAATTGAATCAAAGTGTTTACACACAATCAATAACCAAAATCTTGAATGAAATTATTGTATACAATTCTTGATAGACAATTTTCTTGACCGTGTCTTGTTTACACCACGGACACTTATTGCACGGCAATATTTGTTTGCAAGTACACGTCTAAACTTTGAGTTGAATCAATTATGACCTATTGAAGCAAGAATTGAACCGATTTGCATTGGCAGATTTTCATTCAATATTGAACGTTCGCTGAGGGTAGCACGGTGAGCAAAAATAATTTCAAATTTGGTAGTTCGGAGAGAGATTAATAGAAAATTATAGAGGCCATGAATGTCTCTGGTACACAGAAAATAAAAACTATAAAAGCCGTGAGGCTCGTGACGCTGCCCTTACAGCTTTTTCTAGGGACAACACCAAGATCCGTTGATTAGTTGACCTTTGCCAAACCATGTTGATTTATTATGTAGCATTTTTTCAATTATTTTAAAGTTCTAGTTTAACGTGAGCCCGAATTGCATTACGCAAGACTGTGTTTTATCGAGCAAGTATGAAAACTGAGCTTTGTTCACACGAAACATGTTTTTGAACTCTACATCATCCTCAGCTCTGAGTTCCATGCACAGAGTATTTGAAGCCCCCAGCATGCTTCTTCTGTGTATCTATTTTCTTGTCCAGCGCGATCTTTTTTTTGCGACGTTTTTCGATTAGGTTTTCCCGTAGCACAGTTGCTATTACAGCAGCGACAAGGAGCACACCTTCACGCACGGAATCCACTGTTAAAACAAAAGATTGATTCACATTATTTGTATTCAATTAACTACCTAGGCTTTGTTTACATGCATACCAGTATTGAATTCAAGTTGCTGCTTGAATACAATAATTGCATGTTATGTTTATACAGTGCAATTTTTTTCTTGCCTCAACTTTCTTGTATTGAATGTTCAAGAAACTTGTATCGTCTAAATGGGCCTTTATGGCCATTTCTCCGAGCGTTTCAACCACAGAATTAGATTTGGATAGAAGAAACAAGTTCATTCATTTGTATGGCGGCCGAGCGTGTCAGATTTTGTACTGAAGTTGTTACTTGCATATGATTTTAAATATGTCTCAGGCCATTGAGTATTCATATTTTTTTGTGTTGTTGCAATTAATATTACTTAAGGAGGCATTATTAATGTTTTGTTCACTTCAACAAACTACAAAATTTGACGCCCGAAAGCTGCAAGCTGCGATTAAACACGGACAACTCAGTAGATTTTACTGAGTTCATTTGACACGCTAAGTAGATACGTTTGCTTGATCTATGGTATAATATATGACATCTGTGGTTTCAACTAACCGCCGTTGCTTCGGTGGCAACATTAGTACCCAATTTCCGTGGGTATCTCATAATTTTTTTGGATAACTTAGTAGTTGTCAACTATGTCTACCAATATATCCAAAAGTTCTTGCATCTCTCACGGGATTCGTGTGATCAGGCTGCCACCGAAATCACGGTGGTTAAAACGCTCGGAGAAATGCCCTAATGATTTAATACTATACAAATGAGCGCAACTAATATTTACATTCGAAATGTTATTGGCTCGAAATGCATAAAAAGACTTGGTTTAATACATAAATCAATTAACCTTTTACCCGCCGCAATCTGACAATCGATAACCAGCTCACCTCCGCTTCGCCAGGGTCTGATAAAAAAGAAAAAGGTCTGATTTGGTTTTGTATGATGTAAAATTAGTCCGATTACGATTTTAGAAGTTCGCGGCCAGCGGACCCTACCACGAAATACGAAATCCGCAAATTGCGGGGATTCTTCTCTGTCACTCTAATGACGCCTTCGTTGGAATGACAGAGACAAATCCCCGAAATTAACGAATTTCGGTGTTCGCGGTAGCAGGCCAGCTTCTATGTTTATATGAACCATTCTGTAAAAACGTCCTGGTTTAGTCCGTGGGCTAGTCGGTCTGAAATTAGGAAACGGTATAATTTGGGGGTACCAAGTGTCCTTTTTACAGTAGTTAGACATATTCATAAGGATGTTAAAAAAGTATGATAGACATCTCAAAGTGGTAGCTCATAGGCATACGGGCTATTTCAAGATTTCCGTTGTATGACAGGTATGGTTAAAATTAGGAGGTACAAATTTTCCTTTTCACGGCTGTTAGGTAAGCTTATAAAAACGTCAAAAATGCAAGATTGCCATTTTTAAGTGCTACCTAACAAAAATGGGGGCCAATCAAAGATGGTGGATCTCAAGTTTTACAAAATCAAGTATATCTCGAGAACTATTAAATATATCTAATTACTCTCTTGAACAAAATTAAAGGCATATCTGTAAGCTTCATATTTTGCATATACACCATATTGCTAAAACCAACCAATAATTAATTATGACCAAATTTATGAAAATTTCGTGATTTTGATTTTTTTTGTGTCGTGTTTTTACATAGTAGTCATGGCGATTTTTTTATATTTTTTAATCTTGGTTATTTGAAATAAGCACTATTATTTACGAGTGGCACTTCCATCGCCTCTTAAATCACTAAGTATACGGTGGATTATGACTACAATTCATTTAAATATTTTTTATGGGTCTTTTTTTTAATACCGCCAACAAGTTATATACATCAAATTAAAGCTTATTAAATACACTATCTTTAAAAAAATATTTAATTTTTCTAGCGTCATGACTACTATGTAAAAACACGACACAAAAAAAATCAAAATCACGAAATTTTCATAAATTTGGTCATAATTAATTATTGGTTGGTTTTAGCAATATGGTGTATATGCAAAATATGAAGCTTATAGATATGCATTTAATTTCGTTCAAAAGAGTAATTAGATATATTTAATAGTTCTCGAGATATACTTGATTTTGTAAAACTTGAGATCCACCATCTTTGATTGGCCCCCATTTTTGTTAGGTAGCACTTATAAATGGCAATTTTGCATTTTTGACGTTTTTATAAGCTTACTTAACAGCCGCGAAAAGGAAAATTTGTACCTCCTAATTTTAACCATACCTGTCATACAACGGAAATCTTGAAATAGCCCGTATGCCTATTAGCTACCACTTTGAGATGTCTATCATACTTTTTTAACATCCTTATAAATATGTCTAACTACTGTAAAAAGGACACTTGGTACCCCCAAATTATACCGTTTTCTAATTTCAGGCCGACTAGCCCACGGACTAGTTATATCGACAAAGAAGACAGTTTTACTAAGGGGCTAATAAATGGCTGCTTATGTTTCCAATTTTGGTAAATTTAATTAAAATAGTTTAAAATTAATTTAATTATCAAGATGTAGCTAGATAATTTTATAAGGAAGGAAGAAACTGCTGCTTTTCCGATACTTTAAGTGTTCAAGATAATTAAACGTCAGAAAGTGGCCAACTAAGGAGAAAGGATATCAAATAGCTGTTTAGTGTTTATACCTTCCATAATCAGTTTACTAAGCTTAATGAGTTTATATAAATATAAACGTACCTGTAATTATATTTTAATTACAGTTGCATTTATACAGAGCGTACTAAAACAGGATATGAAGGAACAGTACCTTAAATATCGTAGATATAGGGTATTTTGCTGAAAGAAGACTGTTATTTTTAACAGTTAGTAACTTTACATTCAACGATTTTCTAAAAAAATCTTGCTTTATCTAGAAATTGAAACGACTAAAATGGGAGTAGAAAATTTTTATGCTGCCTATGGAAAATCTGTAGCATCATCATAGTGGACACACTACCATGATCGTCAACCCGCTTGCCCAGCGTGGCGATTATGGGCATTAACCGTCTAATGCGCCCATACTCATGGTCTATAGGAGAGACCACTTTCCAAGTGACACGATAATAACTAGCATTGAAATTATTAAGTGTACAGGCGACGTCAAATATATAATTACGGTTAAAGCGCTAAAAATATATGAACACGACTTTATTGCCTTGACATTAAGGTAGTGTAAATGTATTTTTGGCACCTAAACCGTAATTATATCTTTGACGTCGACTGTACATAATGTTTTTTTTTAAAATCTTACTAAGTAGCAATTTGTACTGCTCAACTTAATTTGACAAGTAGGCACCACTGACATGATCTAGTATATTATCATGACGTTTTATTAGTTAGATGCAATACGCAAATTATGCAGCAGCGTTCTCAATTACTATGTAAGCAAAATATGAAACAAAACATCAATGTACCTGCCTACTAAAAACTATAAGTACACTACCGTCAACAAATATCCCTTGGACGTTTTCCTATTTTGTTTTCATTTTCCATGCACTTTGTGTGGTAGTAACGAAGGAAAAAATCCGGAAAATGTAAAGAAATTTTAACATTTTTTTCGTTTTAAAATCGAAAGAGCTCGTGATTCTGTGTAGAAATATCACAAAATTTACTCCTAAATTCAAGATTATGATAATGGTAAAAATAAAAAGAAATGCTCACTAATCATAAAATCGTAATTAAAATGTTCCTCGGGTATTATTGATTGTAAAGATGCGTTTTCAATTTTGCATTAGAGTGCTATATAGGTATTATAAAATCTTACATAACATCAACTAACTGTCTCTTTTTACCATCTTAGTATTGTATATAATGGTCCCTGTTACACCATGTTTCATAGTTTATACAACACCCAATAAAGTGTGTAACCGGATTCGACGGCACTCGAGTGATGTACAGTCGACGTCAAAGATATCGTTACGGTTTAGGTGCCAAAAATATATTTACACGACTTTATTGCCTCGACCTTAAGGTCGTGTAAATATATTATTGGCACTTAAACCGCAATGATATCTTTGACGTCGACTGTACATACTTTTTCATTTTATGGCTTATGGCATAACTATTAGTATAAATTGTCTCATGTCCTTGACTGTACATTGTATGATTGCTCATCAAGTAAATAGGACCTATACTTACCTGCGGTATAAACTACATGACGAAAAGTATACCTACACATATTACCACAGAATTATGTGCTTATTTAATAAACGTTTTTGTGGAACAATCAAAATTATTTTATTAAATGCGATTTGTGTATTAAGATAGTAGATTACAAATATGAATTGAAATAAGAATATAGTACCAATGAAATACCAAGTTTGCCAAAGTATGTAGTACTTAGATAATAAAATAACTCGTCTATTACTGAGTAGACATATCATCAGGACATTACGTTACACTATAAACTTTTATGGCTCTTCAGTCCTATCTACGGCACCATTTTCGCATCAGCGTAGTTTTATGAACACATTAAAGATAATCGTAATCCAAAAGCTATGGCGTGCTTTTCATACATAATAGCAATAAGAGATTAAGCGACCATAAGCGTGAACTACTTTACATCACATAAAAATGTATCATTATAAAGGTACAAAAATAATTTAGTACAGTCGTTGACACAAAAACTTCAAGACCTTTGGTTGCGCAAAATACTTGTATTGAGTCAACGGACGGGTTCTTTTATTATCACGATTATAACATTTATAACTTACGTTAATAAACTGTAGCGTGGGATTGGAAGGTGATTATAGCATTTTTATTTTGTTATTTGATTGCGGTTAAGTGCCGTGGATGCGTTTATTCGATTAGCGGCTCATAAAAAATCGCAATTCCATTATGGAGCTTGCAACATAAGGTGTATTTCTTAATAAATAATAAAATGTCATCAAATTTAAATTAAACTACCTAGAAGAAAAAAACATATTTTATTACTTCTTGTTGCAAACCAAATATTCGTACTTTTTAAAATATAGAATAGAATAAAATAGAAAATGATTTATTGAGCCTAAGGTACAGCACCAAAACACGAATCAAAATAACTTAATTACTAAACACACACAATAGAAACAAAAAAATAATAATAATAATAAAATAAGAGAAAACTACATTAAAAAAATCTATATAGCGTTTTTTACGAACGTACCACTTAAGGAACTTTCTCATTAAGAAAGTATAGGTAAGCGTCTAACTCAATTTAAAGTTGCAAATCAATAATTTTATTTTGACCGCTCATATCATTGAAAGTCATCCGCTCTCCCATCTTTCCATCGAAGCACCACCATAACTTTGATATGAGTTGTCATTCCGACCAGTACCACTGCCTATTATGTTTTGACAACAGCCAGACAAGTGATCGCCATAGCTAAATTATTCACCATCATACCAATACGGACGTTGCATGCTATGTGAACCGCCAAACAAAAGACGATTTCGTTTCACAAGACTGGACTTTCAATTAGGATTCAAACGGCATCTTAATATCTTTAGAAATTGTATCCATCACACATCACTCATGCGGAATACTTTGACTGACTTGTTCGCAATGATAACGTACGAATAACCAACAATGCTACTAACATACGATTAGTTACGAAACTTATATCATCAGCTTATTAGATATGCGGCTGATTACGTTGTCGCGTCCAAAATGTAACAATAATGACATAGCGGCGAATTATTGCGACCACATGTGTATAACATAGGATGAAAGTGTTGGAATCTTTTAACCACATAAATTACGAGTAAAAGCTAGCTCCCGTTTCTAAGTACTCCACAAAGCTAACTGGTTTCGTAATAGGCTGCAATCTATTTTTTGCCGTTCACCTGTTGGACGTAAGGCAGCAAGCGCGCGCGGCACGCCTCTTCGGGCCATGTTTGGGCATGTGGTGTAGCGGCCACTTCTCGTACATCCACCTCACTCACATACCACGCTTTTACTTTCAGGTTGCCCTTGTGTGCGTCCTGGCCCTCACCGCGACTGCCGAAAAGAAAATCGAGTTACAAGACATCGAAGATGACAATTTGAAGAGCGAAAAAGAACAAGAGGAGCAGAAATCAGAACCTCGTTCACAAACTGTGGTCCCAGGCACTGGCCCTGGATTGTTACCATTGGAGTTTTTCAAAAATGGCTTACTAAGATATTTTGAAAGTCCGAACTCAGTTCCGCAGCAGCCGAGATATGTCCAGCAATATGCGGTCACTGAGCCGCCAGAAAAGCCTCCAACACAAATCGCTTCTCCTAAATCTCAGTACGGGGCTCCTTCTACTCAACAGGCGATGGTTGGCTATCTGTCCAATGTCCCTATGCAAATATATCTAGTCCCTCAGTATTACAATGATAATGGAGAACAGGCATCTAACAGCCAGCCGGGAGTTCAATACGCGGCACCAGTAGTCAGTAGAATTAATACTTATCCTTCCGCGCCGGAAGCAATACAGCCTCAACAAAACTTCATAGAAGTTCCTACCTACGTAACTCCATCAGGAAAAACATATATCCAGCAACCAGTTGCATACGTCAGTTATGCCTCTCCATCTACTGTGGCCCCCGTCCAGGCCACTGTTGCTCCAGTGGTATACCAAGTGCCGCTGGTACAGTACCCAACAGCTATAGCAGCACCTCCTGTTGCGCCTAAAGGGTATTACCAGAACAACCAGTTCACCGAAACAAATCACATCGAAGAAGTTCAAGAAAACGAAGTTGAAAATCCAAAAGAATATTCAAGTCAGACTGAGCTGCCTTATCCCAAGCCGAGTCCTGAATACCCTCGATATTATTCGACTCACGCGCCTCTTCGAGAAGATCCGCGGCATAGTGTAATTTCTGAGCTTCCCCCACCGAATCCGTTGCTCCTGAAAGGTCCTCCGCCACATTTGTCGCATCTTCCTAAAGCGTTGCCGATGTTCCGTCCGCTATCAAAGCCAGTGTACGCCGCTGGCGGCAACTTCATATCGTCTGCATATTCCCCAAAGCCGAGCGAAAGTTTCGGTATTCCCTATAAACGAAGACCTATGTCACTACTTGATTCATACGTACCCTCAGGGGTTCAGTTGGAATATATGAAACGAGGCTACGCTAAGGACCCTCTCTCGGCTTACGAAGCGCTGGCCAGCCACCGACACTACTCCCACTACCCTGGCCCTAGGCATTATGAAAGAGGTTTCCTCCCAAACCAGATGTACCACACTGCGGCAGGAGGAATAACTTATGGTCACTTGAAAAGAACACCGAAAATAGATAAGCCGTCGCAAAAATAATCCCTATTTTATTGCAACTTTTAACAATATGATCTTTTATAATTTGTGGAGCACTGAACTGAAATTGACTGTAGATAATGATATACCTACTTACTGTAACATAATTAATGTAAGTGATATTTAAAACATTCGAATAGGTATTATAGGTAGTTGATAAGTTTAAGACACGAAAGATCTATTGAGATTTACGCTTTGTATATTAATGCTAACATTAATCAGGTCAGTAGTTAACCGACGTTTTGTTGTTACTTGGTTAAAAAATAAATGTTTGTTTTATACTATGTGTTTTTATTAAGTATATTTTTCAAGGCACTTTCAAGTCTTTCAACCTTATGTACAGAAGTGCACATAACTACAAGTATGTAATAGAAGTGACATAATGGGTGTTATCTATTGATCACTAAGGTGTTGAGCATTGGTACCTACCTTTACCTTTGTGATCGTTACGTCGCATCGCTATTAAGAGATTTAACTGAATTAAGTTTATCATTAATTTCATCATAATCATTCCCTCTACGCTTACTATCTGCTGGGAAACTTATGTGTTTATGCTATTTAATAGACACCATAATAGGCTTGAGACATTTTGCAAGGAAATGAATTCCCATCAATTTAGACTGCCACCGTCCGCAAGATTAAACCACGATTAAGTGTAAGTAAAAGGCAATGAAAAGACCACAGTAATTTAGAAAATTACTTGAAAATAAATTGAATGTACGACTTAGGGCAAACCAAATCTTAGTTAGCGCAATTTCAGTTGATACGTAGAGCGACTGCAGTAATGGACGGACCCAATGATGTAAAGTCGCCGACAGATATATCGTGGCGTCCAGAACGTTCAAAAATATCTGAACATGCGTTTATTGCGATAACAATAGAGGCGTGTTCAAATAATTTTGAGCGCTTCGGACGCTACGATACATCTTTTTTTAAAGCTCAGAGTCAAGCATTTGTTTTGATATAGTCATTGACTGAAAACCGTGTTCATATGACTGGTACTGGTACTTATCATTGGTACATGTCAGCTAAAAGTGTCCAACAGTTAAATAAAATAAAATAATGTGAATAGAAACTAAAAAAACATGGGACTGTTTTACACGAATCAACCTAGACCCAGCGTAAGGCTTGTGTTGTGGGCACTAATATTATTATTATTATTATTTTATTTTAGACAGGCAGCTAAAGCTGGTACGTCTAAATCATAGTTCACATAACACGATTTCACTGTTTGGATAGTTTATCAAGTCTATTTTTGAACTGATTAACACTGGTAGAGTTCACAACTTCAGAGGGTAATTTGTTCCAAGCTTGTACTATTCTGTTTGCAATGAAGTTTTTTCCTATATTTGTTTTGTGCTTTGTTGTTACTAGTTTCAGGTTGTGTCCTCTTGTGCGCGTGTTTGAGTTTCGTTTGAACAGGTCGTTTAGTTCAGGACAGTCGTAGTATCCGTGAATGATTTTGAAAGTCTCGATCAAGTCTCCTCGTTCCCGCCTCTTTTGCAGTGTTGTCAAGCCCAACTTAACTAATCTTTCTTCATAAGAGAGAGACTTCAGCTGTGCGGGAATTTTAGTAAATCTACGTTGTACTCGCTCAATTAAGTCTATGTCCTTCCTGAAGTACGGATTCCACACCTGAAAACCATACTCCAGAATAGGTCTTATGTAGCTTTTAAATATCTTTAGCATCGTTTCAGGGGTGAGGGTACGAAAAGCCCTTCTAATAATGTAGACTATAGAGTTAGCCTTCTTTACCATCTGTGAAATATGAGGTTCCCACTTGAGGTCGTTAGACATAGTAACTCCCAGGTCCTGTTGAGTCGCTGTTTTTGTCAACTGTACATTATTTAAGGTGTAGGGCAAACTTGGATTCTTCTTGTGCATGTGCAGAACTGTGCATTTTGTTTCATTAAGGTTAATAAGCCAAGTAAGACACCAGTCCCTAATTCTGTCCAGGTCTAACTGTAGTCTATTGTGGTCTATCAGTGGGTCAACAAACAGCTTGGAGTCATCCGCAAAAAAGCTGAAGTTTGACTCAATGGTGGTTTGTAAGTCGGTCACAAATATGCTGAACAAGGTGGTTGAGATCACTGATCCTTGCGGGACACCACTCCAGACATTAAATTCATCCGATACACTATCAGCTATTCGTACCCTGAATTTTCTATCCTTTAGGAATGACTCTATCCACAGTAGGAGCTTTCCTCTTATGCCAAAGTGTTCCAATTTGGCCAGGAGTCTGCGATGCGGCACTCTGTCAAAGGCTTTTTCATAGTCCAAGTATACCACATCGATTGGTTCTGCTTTATCCAGATGATGAGACCAAATCTTGACACATGCTAATAGATTTGTGACAGTGGATCTTCTCTTCATAAAGCCATGTTGCTGATCCACGATGATGTGATTTCTATCTAAGAATCGTCGTATTTCGTCGTTTATAATCGCTTCCATTAGCTTCACGGCAAGACAAGTCAAACTGATTGGTCTGTAGTTATTGGGGTTGAGCTTGTCTCCCTTTTTGTAGATAGGCGTCACTATAGCGTTCCTCCATTTCTGCGGCACGGTTGAAGTGTTAAATGATTCTTTCATTATATGCATCAGTGGTGGCAGAATAGCCTTACATTTCTTTAAAAGGATCGCTGGAATCCCGTCAGGGCCCATGGAAGTGTCTTCTCTTAGCTTCTTCACTTTGTTCCAAATTCTATCTTCTGTAATAGTAATATCACATAAAGATTCCTGAATACGAGGACATGCAACGAGAGGTACGGGTTCGGTTGACTCCTTAACATAGTTATTTTCGAAGCATTTGGCGAGAACATTTGCAACGTCGACCTCACTTGTAACAACAGTGTCTTCGTCGCGCATGACACGGGGCACTGAAACTTTAGTAGATAGCTGTTTTCTAATGTAGGCATAAAATGCTTTTGGTCCGAGGTTAACTATGTTGCCTTCATATTTCATTCTAGATTGTCTAGTTATATTTAAAAGTAAGTTATTAAGTGTTCTGTAGTGTTTGTAATCGTTTTTGCTTCCAGTGAGTACGTATTTATCCCATGCTTTTCGTTTTTCCTGTATTTTTAGTTTTATATTCTTGTCGATCCAAGGTTTAAGTGTCGGCTTGCGTGGTGATCTCATGTTTGGTGTATGCTTGTTGGCTACTTCGAGTAAGTTGGATTCGAAGGATTCCCATTTACCGTTCGTTGTGTTAGGTGTGTTTACTAAATTTAAAATATTGCGTTCGCACAAAGCCAAGTCTATACTTTCAGTGTCCGATTTAAAGTAGTTTTTTCTGGTCGATTTCCTAATATTATTAAGAACATTGTTATTCTCTAGCTGCACTGACAGCAGCAAACAATCGTGATCTGATTTACCCACTGGCGGTTGGTGCTCGACATCAGTAATCAGGTTTTCGTCGTTCGTCATGACAAGGTCGATAAGGGATGATCGATTGCCTTCTCTGTGTCGGGTGGGTCTCTGAACCAATTGATATAAATTACTTTGTATGAACATATCCTCAAACAAATATTCTCGTCTATTGTCATTGTGTTGAATATGTGTTAGTGGCCAGATTATCTCACGGTAATTGAAATCACCCGTAATGACGACGTTCTGTGATATGGAGGCAGAGGATATTTCACTTAATAATATTTTTTCTTCGTGTATACAAGAATCCTCTGGTCGATAGATGCATACAAACAATAGATGGTATTGGTTTATAGTAATATCTAACCATAGTGAATCGATAGACTTCAATGACGAGTAGCTGGTATTAATCTTAGCTAATATTTGAATTCCACATACCTCCTGCGCCACGTACACGGCGACACCTCCGCCTCTTCGGTCACCACGGTCCTTTCTATACAGATCGTAACCCTGAATACTCACTAAGTTGTTAGGTATATTAACATTCAACCATGTTTCTGTCACAGCTATGATGATCGGCTTGGGTTTGCATGTAAGTACACGAGTATGGAATAGGTCGAATTTGGGTTGTAACGAACCTAAGTTAGTGTATATGATGGTATTGTTTAATATAGGTAAGGTTGTTAAGTTTTGTTTGCTTGATGTTATTGTTGGGTGGTTTGGTTTTTTGCTGGAGTAATAATTTTGGGGCAACCATTTACGTATTTAATTGTGAGATTGTCCTCTCCTTCTCTGGTGCGGTCTTCTAATTCTGTGCGTAATAGTTTTAGGTATTCTTGTTGAGTAGGTGTTTGGTCAGACTTAATGTTTTTGCCATTGGCGTACCTGCCCTTGTTTTTAAGAATCTTCAATGCATCGTGTTTGTTTTTCAACATGATTTTGGTTGGCCTCGGTTTAGATGAGGCGTTATCTGGGCGTCCGAGCCGTATGACCTTGACCCCCGACATATTTACTTCGCCGGTTATGGATGCTACGATTTTTTCACATTCTCGTACATCATGCTGTATCCTTTCTTCGGGCTGGTTTGATAAACATTCCGGTATATTGAAGATTATGACATTTTTAGCCCGCTTTTTTCGCTCAATCAACTCCTGAATGACTTCTTCACGGGTTGCAATGTCATTGCGTCTTTTCAGGTCCTCGACCTGTTTTTGAAGGTGTTGAATGGTTTCCAGTATGCGTGGGAGCTCGCGCATAGTTTTCTTGCAGTCCATGCACAAAAACTGAACCACTCTTTGGACTGTTTTTAATTAAAACACGCGCACTTCCGTTGGTGAGAGTCCTGCACATTCTTGACAGAGTTTGGTAGAACAGGAGTCACAACTAATAATTATTATGCCCTTAGCACCACTTGCTTTATTGCATTTGGAACACTTCATGGTTGGTTTGGTGATTTGATGAATTTAATAAAATAATTTTATTGATAATTTAGTTGTGGGTAGGAAAATAAACTATTTTAACTTTAAGCACAAATTATCCTTATTTAAATGTTTTTTTGCTTGGATAACACTAGGGGTATATTATTTCACTGCAGTTCACAATAATTTACAAGTACAGTCCGTAAAAACCACTTATAACTATTTATTCGAACACAGAGCACAGCATAAGCTAGCTATCGCGTCCGCGTATAATAGGACGGATAATATTATTTAACTTATACAAAATAAATATACTCTGAGAGAATTGCTGTACTCAAGTTCAAAATTACTCCAAATCACAATCTCACTATCATTCAGGCTTACGCACCAACATCAACACATAGCGACAACGAAGTTGAAGATTATTACGACCTCTTAAACACTGCTTGCGAAGAGAACCGAGGAACATGGAACATGGTACTCGGAGACTTTAATGCAAAAATAGGGATCCGAGGTGGGTTGGATAATGGCGACATACTCGGACCGAATGGCCTAGGTCTCCGTAATGAGCGAGGAGGACGCCTTATTCAATTCGCCTTCGGGCAGACTATGAGGATTTGTAATACTTTCTTCAAGAAAAAACCCTCTCGTCGCTGGACGTGGGTTTCGCCAACTGGTTCAGTCAAAAATGAAATAGATTACATCCTGTCCTCTAACAGCCACATAGTAAAAGACGTTTCAGTAATAAATAAAATAAGATTTAGCTCTGACCACAGACCTTTGCGAGCAAAACTAAAACTAGATATCAAAATCCACCGACAACAAATATTTTCAAAACAAATTAAACGCTTAAACAGGGAGACACTCATAGCAAATCACGACCAATTCAATCTAGAACTACAAAATCAATTCACCTTGCTCGACACAGATACAGACGTACAGACCCAATTCGATATCATAACTAATAGCATCAAAATCGCCAGTAAAAAAGTTAAACAGCAATCAATCAATCAATCAATATATTTATTTGCTAGAATACATAATACAGGTTCTGGTACAAGATGTTAAGGTACAGTGGATACAGTATTCAGTCTAGTAAAGACATGCAAATGCAGAGATTTGTGGACTATATAAAAAACAGAAACAACGACACTTACAAAACGATTAAGTCAAGAGAGAGAGAGAATAAAAAAAAAAAAAAAAATACAACCAATTAAATTCACCAATGTCAAAAAGAAAATACAATATCAATAAATTAAAAAACTAATAATAATACACTATCACAATATCAACGAAAATGAACCTACACCTATTATGTCTATTTTTTTGAATCGTACATATTGAAATTCAATAATTCATTCGTACTGTAAAAACATTTATCAAACAGCCATTTAGTTATTACATTTAAAAATTTATTATATTTTAATTGCCTTATATCTTCTGGAAGACTATTAAAAATAACAACACACATGTTGCACGCATTTTTCCTATAAATCGCAGAAGAACACTGAGTTTGGTACAATAGATCCCTATATTGAGATCTCTGCTCTCTTGCTAACACATCTGTCCTGCGTCTAAAGAGTTCAGGATGTTTTTTGACAAACTGACAAGCTTTCTTTATATACATGCATGGCAATGGTAAAATATTGAATTCTTTAAACAGCGGCCTGTGGTCGTCGATGTTCCAGATATTGGCTATGGCCCGGATGCACTTTTTTTGTCTAAGAAAGGCTCTACTCACATCGACAGAATTTCCCCAAAGCAACAGCCCGTAGTTTAGCAATGAAGAAGCATAACCATGATATGCCGTGATTGCCGCTTCAACTGACACAGTCAATCTGAGTCTCCTCAAGGCAAATGCAAAACTGTCCAGCTTGGTACAAACATAGTCAACATGAAGTTTCCAGTTTAAATATTTATCAATATATATACCCAAAAATTGTATGCTTTCACAATTATCTATTTCTGTACCATTATAATTAACATTAATATGATTTATCGTGGTATTATATGATTGGAACTGCATATAAAAAGTTTTGTTAAAATTAATGTGAAGATTATTACTGCTAGTCCACTGGCATATTTCAGCTAATGATTTATTCATGAATTCTTCATGTGAAGAAATATCATGAGCTTTCACTATGACGGTCGTATCATCCGCAAATAAGATGCACTCGGGTGTGATTGCTCGAGGAAGATCATTCACATAAATAACAAAAAGCAAGGGACCTAGGATACTTCCCTGAGGGACCCCCCGTTGGTTATCACGATGACTTGAATGAAAATTCCGTCTTACAAGTTTGTTCCCATCCTTGACCATTCTTGAAATTTCGGTGAACTGTTTCCTGTCTCCTAGATAACTTTTAAACCACTCGAGTGCAAGACCCCGGATTCCATACGTTTCAAGTTTTCTTAGAAGTAAATTATGGTTTATACTATCGAATGCCTTACTTAAGTCTAAAAATATTGTCGCAACCGGGGTTTTATTATTAATAGCTTCCGTCACGCATTTGATCAAGTCAAAACATGCCATTTCAGTTGAGAGACCCTTTCTGAATCCAAACTGTTTAGGATGAAGAATATTATGCTTCTCAAGAAAATTAGTTAATCTGACGCACATAGCCTTTTCCAGGATCTTAGATAGGACGGGAATTAAAGTAATAGGCCTATAGTTGTTCAGGTCACTACGATCTCCCTTCTTGTATAGAGGTTTGATTTTGGATAATTTCAATTGTTCTGGAAATATACCTTCCTGGAATGAAAGGTTTATGATGTGACACAATGGCTGACTCAGGTAAGTAGCATTAAATTTAAGTAAGTCTGTTGTAACATTGTCATGGCCACAAGCCTTACTATTATTCAATGACATAATTATTTTAAAGACCTCCTTCTCATCTACGGGTCTTAAAAACATTGAACGTGGATTGTTCTCGCAGGTACGTACTTTTAAGTCAGTTATATCGTTGGATGCTCCCTGATCTATGATATCGATAAAGAAATCATTAAATATGTCGCAAATATCCTGTGGATCAGTATAAATATTATTGTTAAATTCTATAGAGTTCAAGTCATTATATTTATCATTACAACATGTCATAGAAGAAATAACCTTCCAAGTTGCCCTACATTTATTATTATTGGTCTGAATAAAATTGTTATTTACTATTCTTTGAGAAGTATGAATACATTTCCTCAGAATGCTATTATATAATTTAAGTAGTCGCCTAGTATCGTTATTTTTAGATGAATTAGTTCGAATACTTAACTTGCGTTTAGTTTTACAAGATCTCCTTATTCCCTTCGTCAGCCATTTAATTTTATTCTGACGACTACTTACCTTGACCTTTATTACTGGGAAACATAACTCGTACAAAAGGCCTAAAAATTCGTAAAATGAAACAAAAGCGGTTCCAAAATCATGAGAAGTCAATACATCTGAAAAGGACAAGGCAGCAATGCATTCCGAGAACTTAGCGACATTTTCTTTACAATAGTCACGTTTGAATTCAAACCACTGAAAACGTTCTTTAAACTTTCGCATTTTTATGACTATACTTTGCCCCTTATCATGATCTGACAGATAGAGGTTATGTGTATTCGATTTGATTCCTTTTATGTTACTGGCTATTTGATCCAGACAAGCATTGCCTCTGGTCGGCGACTTGATATGCATCACAAAATTGTGATTCATTAATACACCATTGAGGTCCTTAGAGAACAAGCTATTCTTCAATGTATCAATGTTCCAGTCGCCGCTAATTACAATTTTCCTCTTTTTATATTTCGCAGATAAATATGCAAGCAATGTGTTTAGTTTATCTTGGAAAATGTTTACATGTGATTTTGTTTGCACAGGTATGCGATATATAACCACAACTATAAGGTCCAATCCTACAATCTCAACTCCACAGCATTCAAAGTAGTAGTCTTTTGCTAATTTTAGCTCAAAATTCAGTGGCCTTACATTTAAAGTCTTCCTAACGAGAATAGCAGTTCCACCCCTACTACAGTCCCGACAATAATAAGCTGCTAATTTATAATTACTAAGTTGAACATGACTAATATAATCACGCTTAACAAAAGTTTCGCTCAAACACAAGATATCAACTCTATCATCAAACTCCTGTAACGCTACTTGTTACTACTACTCAAGTTTCCCTAATAGACCACAAATATTTTGATGTAAAATTCTTATATAACTGTTGCTGGTGTACGACTCACCTTTACGTATACTATTGTTCACGAAAAAAATCCAAATTGTTAGCTTCAGGGTTATCACTATTTGCACAGGGCTTTGAGGAGTCATTATTATGACAAGGTTTGCAACTAACAGCGCTTGCTACGGAATTCAGGTCCGAGGCAATCGAGTTAAGAAAAGTTGAGATTCGATCAGCTAGGCCTTGCAGAATGGCTCTAATACCGGAATTCAGGATTTTCCCAGTCCTCCAGGAAAATTGATCCAAAGTTAGATTCCAGTTTGAATCGTATATAGTGCCATAACCATGCCTGTACATATCATGCCCAAGTTTGTCATTGAACGAAGCACAAAAAGAACACTAGCAAATTAAGTAAAGCCACAGTAGAATTAATAAATAACAGACAACAGAATATATATAATAGAGAACAATACGCAATATTAGATAAGCACGTCAAAAGAAGCATCAGGCGAGACATCCGAAACTATAACACGAAGTTAGTCGAAATTGCCCTGAAAACACATTCTTCTCTCAGAGTAGCGAAACATGGCGCCACTAAAGGAAAATCTTGGATTACAAATTTACGAGACGAAAATGGAAAATTACATAACAGCAGAGACAAAGTCACGGAAATATGCACAAAATTTTATTCATCACTATACTCTGATCTGTCGCTTCCGTTACCTATTAGTGATTGCTACACTTGTCCCGATCCACAAACCATCCCTCCCATAACAGGGTATGAAGTCAACGCGGCTCTAAAAAGCCTTAAATACCAAAAGAGCCCGGGAGATGATGGTGTAACTACCGAAGTACTCAAAATAGACAAACCAATATTACTTCCCCATATCACAAATTTATTTAACTCCATCCTTTATACAGGCAAATTTCCACAAGACTTCTGTCATTCAAATATTACATTAATCCACAAAAAGGGCGACAAATCAGACATAAGTAACTACAGGCCGATTAGTTTAATCTCACATTTGTACAAACTTTTCATTAAAACTATCGAGAACAGAATAACCTCACTGCTGGACAAACAACAACCTCCAGAACAAGCTGGATTTCGACCGGGATTCTCAACCACAGACCATCTTCACACCATCAACCAAGTCATAGAAAAATCCAACGAGTTCAACATACCAATTTACCTGGCATTCGTGGATTATAGCAAAGCGTTTGAAAGCGTCAAACACTCAGCTGTACTCTCCGCTAATGCAACCAAAATATCGACAAAACCTATGTTGAACTCGTCGGCATCATATACCAGAATAGTACAGCATGCATAAAACTACACGCTCCGGGACCCAAATTCCGTATCGAGAAAGGGGTCAAACAGGGAGACCCGCTGTCCCCAAAGCTCTTTACCAGTACCTTAGAGGAAATATTCCGGAAGCTGGCGGCACCTTGGGAGTCCGTAGGAATAGATGTTGGCGGCAAAACGTTGACAAATCTCTGATTTGCCGACGATATCGTCCTATTCTCTCACACTGCATCCCAACTACAGAGAATACTTCAAGACCTTAGCACGGCAAGCTTTGAGGTAGGTTTAACTATGAACAGGGCCAAGACTCAGCTCATGACCAATAGCGTGAAACATAGGGTAACGGTAGACGGGCAGGATATACAATATGTCGACGAGTACATCTACTTGGGCCAGATAGTAGCCTTCGATAACAGGCAGTTCAGAGAAATCGATCGTCGTATCAACAACTCCTGGAAGAGCTTCTGGTCCATGAAGGCGCTAATGAAGGGCAACCTTCCGCTTTCACTAAAGCGCAAACTCGTAGACATGTGTATCTTGCCTGTCCTAACCTATGGCGCCCAAACTTGGTCCCTTACTGAAGCACAAAAAACCAGCCTCAAAGTTTGCCAACGGGCGATGGAGCGCAGCATACTGGGTGTTCGCAGGACTGATCGCATCAGAAACACCGAACTGCGCTCCAAAACCGGTATTGAGGATGTAGGTAGGAAAGCCGCTAAACTGAAGTGGGACTGGGCAGGGCATGTCTGCCGAATGCATCCCGAGCGTTGGGCAAAAATAGCTACCGAATGGTCCCTACAACATGGTCGAAGCAGAGGCAGACCAAAAAGGAGATGGCGGGATGACCTGGACAAATTTAACGGGGAGTGGAGGGATTGTGCACTCGACAGGGTCGAATTTCGAGAAAAAGGGGAGGCCTTTGCCCAGCAGTGGGACACTGAAACAGGCTATTAAAAAAAAAAAAAAATTATAAATATACCATAAAATAAATGTACCATGTGTGCTGGAGCCACCCGGTCTCTGCCGTACGGATGGAAAGAGACCAGACGGTCTTACCCTGGTGCCCTGGCACAGAGGCAAGTGCCTGTTGTGGGATGCAACGTGCGTTAGCACGTTTGCTCCCTCACATTTGGGGCGCACTATGCGGGTGGCAGGGGCAGCTGCTGAGTTGGCAGCAGTGCGTAAGACAGACAAATACTCGGTGCTTACCAACTATTTGTTTGTCCCATTAGCGGTTGAGACTACCGGTTGTTGGTGTTTGGAGGCAGTGTCCTTCTTTAAAGAGGTGGGACGCCGCTTGCGGGAGAGGGGTTTGGACCCCCGCTCTGGGTCGTTCCTGGTGCAGAGGTTGGCTATCGCAATTCAGCGTGGCAATGCTTCCAGTGTGATGGGCACCTTTGCACCCGGAACTACACGGGGTGGGCTCTTTGATTAAAAAGTGTGCGTCGAGTATTTGTTAGTTTATAAGTTTTTTTTTTTTGTATAATTATTAATGTTTGATGAATTCATATGTAAGTTATTTAATAAAGAAAATTCAATAATTAAATATAGTAATTAATCTGCTAAATAAATATATAAATAAACAGGGATCTCCCCATCAGGATTTGAACCCGGTACCTCTAGTTTTGCAGGCAGGGTCACTATATTTAACTAGACTATGGGGGTCGACAAAAAGCCCATGTACCTATCCTAGAAGCAGCCAGGTAGATACAGATATTTTCCATTACAAAATTTCACAATTATCGCCACGCTGATTATGTATAATCGCCACGCTGGGCAAGCGGGTTAGCGATCGCACTAGTGTATCGACTATGATTCACGATGCTGCTGCCCATCATCAATATTCGATAAATAAATGGTCAGTGATACTTCAATCCTTGCTTGCTTGTCTACAGACTGTCCGCTCTGATGTTAAGGAAGTAAGCGGATCTATCCCCCAAGGAAGTGTGCTTGGCTGCCTGCTTTTCTTAATATACATAAACGACCTCCCAAAAGAAATTGATGTTAAATGTACCCTATTTGCAGACGATGTATCCCTTCTCTTTGAATTCAATAGCAATGACGATTGTAATGCAACATTAGCTCAGACCTTAAATAAAATAAACCATTGGATGAATGACCACAATTTTAGCATAAATCCCGATAAAACAAAGTTAATTCAATTTTATCCTTACCAAAGATCCCCTTTACTACTAAAAGTAATGCTAAACAACAAGCAGATTGAAAAAGTAAACAATTTTAAACTTTTAGGTGTGACTATCGACAGTAATCTAAATTGGAAAGCCCATATTTTAGATATTAAAACTAAATTATCTCGATTCCAGTACGCATTATTTACACTTCGTGAACATTCGAATTTTGCTGCAGCACTATCTGCGTATTATGCTTATGCACATTCTTGGCTGCGATACGGTATTATGATGTGGGGTAATAGTACTGATGCACACGACTTGTTTGTAATGCAGAAAAGATGTATACGCATATTACTTAATAAATGTAACAATGAAAGTTGCGAACCTTACTTTTCAAAACATGGTATACTTACGTTGCCCTGCCTTTACATTTTTGAACTGGCTATGTTTGTGAAGAAAAATATGCATCTATTTCAAAAGCAGCAAAATGAACGATTAAGAAATAAATTGCAACTGCAACTACCTGCACCGAAATTGGTATTATTCCGAAATAGCCCTAAATACGCCGGTGTAAAAATCTATAATCTACATCCAGATTACATTAGGTCAGATGAAAACGACATACGTTACGCAAACATGTTGAAGACATTTCTTACTAATAAAAACTATTATAATGTAAAGGATTTTATGAACGATAATGATATGACATGAGCATTGATTAATTATAACTATTACTATTTTAATAACTATTGGACATGTGCTATTTAAATTGTAAATATTAAATTGCTATTAAATAATCAAGTTACTATACTATTTTAATAATTATATAATGTTGATATTTTTAATTGATTGATTGTATGTATTAGCACCTATGTTAATTTTAAGGATTTAATTGCCATACCCATTCTGGTTCCATGAGGTACTTACTATTTCGCATGTAAAAACCATCTTGTAATTTACCATGGTGCAATAAAGAAAGAATAAAGAATCCCTTAGCCGATTCATGACCTACCCACGGTAAGAGTTGGGGTGGTGACAAATGTATTCTTACTGCCGTACACAGATACCTATTGCGACCGTCACACGGCACGGTGACCGTTGGAATATCTGTATGTTATTTATTGTTCTAGGCGTCCGTAAGCTACTTCCCATAGGTAAGCGAGCTAGTGCTGGACATTAAGGGTGTTATTGTTTGCAAACCAAGTTCGTATTATTGAAAAAATAAAATGTCCTTTTTCAGTGAGGCTGAGCGCGTAATTGTCAGGTAACCTGCCAAGGATTACAACGGAGCAATTATAAAAAAAACACACAACATGATAGTATTTGCCATACCCAGCTTAAACTTAATCTTTATTATTAATTATTTGACCCGCTAAATTGTAAGACCCGCCTTTTAACTATTAGCTTTGTTCTATTGTTTCTCCAGAATCAGTAACGGTAAATTAAACCGACAGCCAATGTGTGAAAACAGACTTAAAAGCTCTGTAATACATATTATTGGAGCTACTACGATTACAATTTTAGACCATTATCTACTTGACTGCATAATAACGGTTTCAGGACCAATACAGCACTGAAGGCTGTATAGGAGCTGTCTAAGAGGTAATTTGCTTCCGCGTCTCGGTCACGATTGGTCAGTTCGATCCACATTACGTAAAAGGATATCAGACTTCACGCAATTTACGATTTGAGTCGCTATAGACAAATTATGCACATTGGTGCAACCATAGCGGATAACTTGCGATTTATCGCGGTTGGTATGCGAGTTTGGTATTAAAATCAAATGCTAAGCATATTTAGCTCTCGGTTTTATTAAATAATCACCTATGTACTTGTTTAGCCCCTCAGCTCAGCCCTTGTTTATAAACGTCTCCGAGCCTAATTTAGCGAATCAATCGAAAATACTTTCTTATTCATATCGATTAAGAAGGTATTGTCTGTTCCTTGCAATCCTATCAATATGTATGTCTATAAGACTAAAAGCGAACGATTCTTGTGAGCTTGCTAAATAGACACGTTTAAGAATAAGAGGGTAAGTTACTAAGGCCTCTTGTAGGCTTATGATGGTACCGTGTTTAATAGTTTGTCGTTGTTTCCGTCAGGTTCTAACAAATATGTATACGTAAGTGCGAAAGTGACACGTAGCACGATAAATAGATAAAACGGGACCATCATAAGCCACTTGTCTTAACCAATAAATAATTTTCTAATTTCAATAACTTGTGTATAAATAACTTGATTATAGCACTATAATCCTCTGCATGCTTAGCCAAGTTGCCAATCGCTAACGTTTAGTAGCGCATCGTAGTTTACCCTCTCTGTCACTCTTTTATATTAGTGCAACAAAGACAGCTGCCTTTTGTTTACGATTGACGATTAAGCGTTAGCGATTGGCAACATGGGTATCTAAGCACCCTGATTTTAAGTAAAGCTGTTACCGTGAGCTGAGTACGAATATGAGTGGAGATTCAAATTTTGGATCCGGTCGTCTAATTTGGGCTAATATTGTGATTTTAGAGAAAAAAGGGGTATGTGAAGGATATCATTCAATCTGTAAATAATGATAAGATGTACTATTTCACCATAATTTGGCCTATAGCTATAGCCCATAGTGTTGAAAGCTTTTTCGATTTCGTGGCACGAAAAAAATGTGGGAAATAGTGATCCAGACGAAATAATTACGTCATGATATCTTAGTTTTATAGCAGTCAACTGGGTTTAACAACTCGCTACGTGTCAAGATCTTTTAAAGAAGATATGCCACACGCAAACAAAACAAGTGGAAAGGTATTCCGTACACATGAATAAACGCAACACCATAGGCCATAAAAGGCAAGGATGTGTTGTAAGACTTGAAAAATATTGTAGGTAGCTAAGGTAGCTTCCTAAGAGCGCTCGTATACCTGTAAGTTCTTACGTAAGTTATAGGGACGGAACTATACTAAGGAATGAGAGGTGAATATCACTATCTCATTCCTTAGTATAGCTCCGTCTCTAGGTACAACTTACGTAAGAAGTTACAAGTGTAAGGCTGGCCTAACATTCGTAGTGCACAAAGTTCAAAGGAACCATAAGAAATAAAAATCATTACATAGTATAAAATAAAGTCACTTTTTCTGTCCCTATGTAGGGACATAGGGACAGAAAAAGTGAATTTACGCACGCTTTTTTGTACGCTTAAATCTTTAAAACTACGCAACGGATTTTGATGCTATTTTTTTAATAGCTAGAGTAATTCAAGAGGAGGGTTTTTATGTAGGTATAGTACCCGTGCGAAGCCGGGGCGGGTCGCTAGTATTATTATAATTTAGGTATTCGTTGTAGTTCATATTGTTTGTAGATCATTTGTTATTTCATCAATCATCATAATTATCAGCCGAAAGACGTGCACTGCTGAACATAAGCCTCCCCTAAAGATTGCCACAATGACCGGTCCTGCGCCTCCCGCATCCAGCGGCCCCGCGAAAAACGAAATTCGTAAATTTCGAGGATTTGTCTCTCTCACTCTAATGACGCCTTTGTTTGAGTGACAGAGAAAAATCCTCGTTTAAGAATTTCGATTTTCGCGGTAGTAGGCCTGCGGTCCCGCTTGAAGCGGGATGCCTGATTTGTTACTTGCAACCTATTATTTTATCAACAAATTTCACTATCGGCTATAGTTTTCAATTGTTTCAACACATTCGCTGCCACCCCTACCTTTTTTAGGGTTCCGTAGCCAAAAACGGAACCCTTATAGATTCGTCATGTCCGTCTGTCACAGCCGATTTACTCGGAAACTATAAATGCTACAGTAATGAAATTAGGTAAGGATATGTGTTGTATGAACCGCTACAGGATTATGATACTAAATTGTAAAAAAACCATTGGGGTGGGGGCCATCCATACATGTAACTGAGGGATAAAAATATTTTTTTAGTTGTATATAAGCGTGTGGGGTATTAATAGAAAGGTCTTTTTGAAAATGATATGAAGGTTTATAAGTCTCATTTTTATTTAAGCAAAACGTTTTCGATATATCAGCTCTCAATGTCTGAAAAATGTGTCCTCCCCTCTATTTTTTAAACTACGCGATATAAAATTCAAAAAAAAAAATATGTTATGCACATTAATAAACTCTATCAACGATTTTTGGTTTGATTAAATCATCTCCTATAGTTTTTGAGGTAGGTTGATTTAACTGTATTTTTTAATAAGAAATTGATAATGGTACGGAACCCTTCGCGCGCGAGTCCGACTCGCACTTGGCCGGTTTTTTAAGAAGATTGACGCACATGTGCGCGTGCGTCGGTTAAGTAGTGAATGCGTTAAATGTGTTTTGTATTGTCAGTTATACAATTGACAAATACTGGGTGAAATCTTTTATATGATACAAAATCATATTTTCTGGATCTACTCATATTTACAGCTAACTTTTACTATGGGACCATCTTTGAAAAAGTCACCACAAAATCTACATCTCCATACAAGTTGTGAAACCAGCTGTCGCTAGTTATAATCGAGTTGTCATTAATATGTATACCTACATCTATCCATATTGATCTCTTTCAAATGTGTATACATATTAATGCACTCGACTGGTAGTAGTTATATTTTTTTCTGCCGAATTCGATATAAGTCTTGTCCCATAGTAAAAGTTGATCGCAATCATGAGTAGATCCAGAAAATATAATTTTGTATCATGTAAAAGCTTTCAAGAAATTGTTTGTAAGCCATGCTGTGAAACCACAGAAATACCCGCGGGCCGTGATAACCAACTGATTGTCCAATTTATGCACCGCATTATTTGCGACCATGCGGAAATATTAGACAATTCACCTTTTTTACGCTTTTTTACTGCGATTATAGTATTAAGTTCAAAAGGAGAAAATAACAATAGCGTGACTCTGCTTTATTTATCTAAAATCGGCCTAGAGCATGTCAAGCCATGCTCAGTGTAGGGTTCGGTAATTAACAAAAACGGATGGGCCAATTATGTTCAAAATTGATTTGTTTTAAAGTTTTCTTTAAGCTTGAAAACAATGTTTTTTTCGTATTTTTCGGACCCACGGATCAAAAGTTAGAGGGAGGGGATATTCTTTTAAAATTCTGTAGCTGAAATGTGTATTTCTTTTTAATTTGTCCATTTTCATAATTTAAAATTTATGGGTTTTTCGGGTGTTTTTACACAGAATCACGAGCTCTTTTGACCCCAACGGGGAAAAAATTCCCATTGATTTTTACCCTATTTTGTTACCATTTTTCATATATGGCGGTATGGCGGTAACAAAGGAGAAAATCCGGAAAATGTAAGGAAATTTTGAGATTTTTTTTCCTTTTGGAATTGAAAGAGCTCGTGATTCTGAGTAGAAATAACCAACAAATTCAAAATTATGATAATGGACAAAATAAAAATAAATGCTCAAGTATCGCTCGGAGTTAGAATTACGCCGGAAGTAGTGGATTTTTGAATTGTTTCATTATGTTATTGATGTATTGGTAATTTATCTGGGATCATGTATGACATGGATGTCTAATGCCAGCTCAAAAATGCCCCCAAAAACAAATTGTTCAATTGTACCAAGATGGGCAGGACATAGCGCTTTTCTTAACACCGCGCATATTTCGGCGCAACATCTTTGACAAATGTTTGTAGAATTTTAAAGCCAATCAAAACGTTGTTGGACCAATCACAGCTATTTTTAGATGGCGGTTTAAGTTCTATAAGTTGATGCATTAAAAAGGGGGGTAACAGTTGTCAACTAAAACTCAGGGCCATTTTTGAGAGAATATATGGCGTGTGGCTTCTGTTTTATTTGTTCGTAGTAATTTATTATGAATTAGGCGTTGTTGCTGAGCGTCAAAACCCGCGTACACTCAATTGCAATACTAGGCCACTCGGGAATCATCATAAAGTGACACTAAATCTGAGTAATTTTGATATGGGTCTAGAGTTTCTAGAGTAGCCTAGGGATCTAATTTTATTAGGCTACACCTACAATAGGCGCCCTCTTTGAACGATGAAGTAAACTAAGCGAACTTCTAGTGATACTTACGAAACTGAAGCATGCTTTACTTAAAAGAAATCTCGTGCCTGTATCACAGATGGCGCAGCGGAGTCTAACTTTCACTTTCCCACATAAGATGATGGATACTGATCAGTGATCATTTCACTTCAGTTCGCATACTCTTTAGCTCATGGTATGGACACCAGATGGCAGATGAAACACTGATGAAACATGATATTTAAATGACCAACAAAAATTAGTTGGTCATTTAAATATCATAAGATGATCTTCTTACTCAAATCGACCTAGTCCGACGGTAAACTCGAGGAAAATTGTTGTTTTTCACGTGTATGGTACTTAATAGTGGTATTGGGCCAGCGTTGGGACCACGCCAAATAGGCATGTTAGATGTCGAGTTGCGGAAATTGGCCAGAATACAATAAAAAAAAAAAAAAACCGACAAGTGCCAGTCGGACTCGCCCACTGAGGGTTACAACCAATTGGTAGGTTCATCTACTGACATTGTTCTATGTAGCTGTCGCTACATGTCATCGCTCATATTTTACATAGCAATAGAGTATATCGCAAAAATCAAAGCATATGAGTGGATATTTACGGCAAAAAATTGCGACACTCAATCCCTGAACTTTAACGAAGTTTCAAGTCTGCAGACTGAAAAACTATTTACACCTCATACGAAATTTCAACCGCTTTTTTTATCCATTCAGAAATGAATTTCGTAAAACAGTAATAGTTATTTGTTATACAAGGGTGCAAAGTTGTATTTTACCCGCGAGTATGAAATTGAAACACGAGCAAGCGAAAGGATTCTATAGTTGAACCACGAGCGAAGCGAGTGGTTCTAAAATAGAATCCTGAGCGCAGCAAGTGTTTTAACATACGAGAAGTAAAATACATTTGCACCCGTGTGTAACACAAAACTTTTCCCCTCACTATAGCGAGGAAACTCAAAAAAGGTAATTATTTGTTCACATTACAATCATCATCGGGTCAGTGATAATAATTTTCCAAATGCATCATGTATTTAATGCAAGATTTTGTCGCAGTAAACTTAGGACGAAAAAGTAAACGCAGCACGATTTTAACACATTCCTGTAGTTGCGCACCAACGCCAATGCGTTATTAAATCATTCTCATTCATTATTTTTACAAAATTATAACAGAACACCCTGAAAGTTGTTTAGTTTACTATTTTTATGCGTGTTCGAGTCGGTAAATAAAGATTATAATTATAACCTACTAGCTTTTGCCCGCGGCTTCGCACGCGTAGATTCTATGAAAAAACGTAGACTTCTATAAAAAAAAAAATATTTTCAACCGACTTCAAAAGGAAGGAGGTTACCATTTCGATTGTATGTAGTTATATATAATGCATGTTACACGGCTTCCTGCAAATAATGAATCCTATTTTGTTTTTTTTTCTCAGGAGATTCAAAAGTGGCCGAAATAAGTTTAATATTGTGATATTTTTTTTTGGGTTTCGCCTTGACTTGTCGACAAATGTTGTTTCAAAGACAACGGTTCAAATATTTTCATTTCATCGACAAGTCATTCTGTCGAAGAATAGTTTTCAGTAAATTTTAATCAGGGAATTTTGAATGGTGCTTGAGGTTTTTCTTTACGGGTTCTTATATTAGTTTGATTCAAATTTAGTAATATTTATTCCGTAGTTCTAAACTAACCCTGAACCTACTTTGATAGCTGTTTGCTTATGTGAGGGGTCCACAGTTGTAACCTAACTTAAACATATTTTAATAGCCGTTCGTTTCTATGTGGGGTCGCATTGGTTGCAGTTCTAACCAAACCTAAACCTACTTTGATAGCCGTTTGCTTTTTTGTGGGGTCGCAGTTCTAACCTAAACTAAACCTACTTTGATAGCCGTTTGCTTTTGTGTGGGGTCGCAGTTCTAACCTAACCTACTTTGAGAGCCGTTTTTTTTGTGTGGGGTCGCAGTTCTAACCTAAACTAAACCTGCTTTGATAGCCGTTTGCATATGTGCGGGGTCGCAGTTCTAACCTAACCTAAACCTACTTTGATAGCCCTTTGGTTTTTATGTGGGGTCGCAATTCTAACCTAACCCACTTTGATAGCAGTTTTCTTTTGTGTGGAGTCGCAGTTCTAATCGAAACTAAACCTGCTTTGATAGCCGTTTTCTTATGTGTGGGGTCGCAGTTCTAACCTAACCTAAACCTACTTTGATAGCTGTTCGCTTATGTGTGGGGTCGCAGTTCTAACCTAAACTAAACCTACTTTGATAGCAGTTTGCTTTTGTGTGGGGTCGCAGTTCTAACCTAACCTAAACCTTCTTTGATAGCTGTTCGCTTATGTGTGGGGTCACAGTTTTACCCTAACATAAACCTGTTTTAATAGCCGTTCGTTTCTGTGTGGGGTCGCACTGGTCGCAGTTCTTACTTAACCTAAACCTACTTTGATAGCCGTTTGCTTAGCTGTGGGGTCGCAGTTCTAACCTAACCTAAACCTACTTTAATAGCCGTTAGTTTCTGTGTGGGGTTGGAGTTCAAACCTAACATAAACCTACTTTCAAAGCCGTTCGTTGCTGTGTGGGGTTACTATTCAAACCTAACCTGAACCTCCTTTGATAGTCGTTCGTTTCTGTGTGGAGTCGCATTTCTAATCTAACCCAAAACCTACTTTGATAGCCGTTCGTTTCTGTGTGGGGTCGCAGTTCTAACCTTTCCTAAACCTAAGTAGAATCTTACCTTATTACATTCTGTTTGAAGTCTGTTTCATTGAACAGCATATTAGTACGACATAATTAAATACTTGATTGCAAATAAACTACACAAATTAGAAAGCTGAATTTACAGTGAGGCGGCCCGCGTACCCGCGCTGTTTTTACTACCTATATACATATACTGTCCGCGAGCTGTCAAACAAAAATTCGTTCGCTTTGCATCATATGTCGCAATGCAAAATTGTAGTAATTTTTAACGAACAAACAAATTAATATGGTTTTGTCTAGACTTAAAAAATAAAACTTCACAATGACCTTTTATGTAGCAAACTGCATTACTTACCAAAATTTAATATTTATAGTATCTACGTATTCATCGTACCTATATAACATGGTATGTATGTAGATAAGTACCTACATCTTCATTGGCAAGAACACTTCTATGAAGTTTTGAAATAAATAACCCAACGAATCTGATTCCTTCTTACAAACTTTAACCTTCCATTTAACCCCCATAGGGAATGAATTTTCAAAAAACCTGAAACACGTGTTTACTTATTTATTGTTAAAAACATTCATGTGAAGTTTCGAATAAAATAGCCCAACTAATCTTATTTCCCCATTCAAACTTTAACCCTCCATTTAACCCCCATAGGGAATGAATTTTCAAAAAACCTGAAATACGTGTTTACTTATTTATTGTTAAAAACAGTCATGTGAATTTTCGAATAAAATAGCCCAACCAATCTTATTTCCCCATACAAACTTTAACCCTCCATTTAACCCCTTTAAGGGATGAATTTTCAAAAAACCTGAAACATGTGTCTACTTATTTATTATTAAAAACATTCCTGTGAAGTTTTGAAAAAAATAGCCCAACTAATCTTATTTCCCCATACAAACTTTAACCCTCCATTTAACCCCCCTAGAGAATGAATTTTCCAAAAACCTGAAATGCGTATTTACTTATTTATTGTTAAAAACATTCATGTGAAGTTTCTAATAAAATAGCCCAACCAATCTTATTTCCCCATACAAATTTTAACCCTCCATTTAACCTTTTTAAGTGATGAATTTTCAAAAAACCTGAAACATGTGTCTACTTATTTATTATTAAAAACATCCCTGTGAAGTTTCGAATAAAATAGCCCAACTAATCTTATTTCCCCATACAAACTTTAACCCTCCATTTAACCCCTTTAAGGGATGAATTTTCAAAAAAACCTGAAACATGTGTCTACTTATTTATTATTAAAAACATTCCTGTGAAGTTTTGAAAAAAATAGCCCAACTAATCTTATTTCCCCATACAAACTTTAACCCTCCATTTAACCCCCCTAGAGAATGAATTTTCCAAAAACCTGAAATGCGTATTTACTTATTTATTGTTAAAAACATTCATGTGAAGTTTCGAATAAAATAGCCCAACCAATCTTATTTCCCCATACAAATTTTAACCCTCCATTTAACCTTTTTAAGTGATGAATTTTCAAAAAACCTGAAACATGTGTCTACTTATTTATTATTAAAAACATCCCTGTGAAGTTTCGAATAAAATAGCCCAACTAATCTTATTTCCCCATACAAACTTTAACCCTCCGTTTAACCCCCACAGGGAATGAATTTTCAAAAAACCTGAAATACGTGTTTACTTATTTATTGTTAAAAACATTCGTGTGAAGTTTCGAATAAAATAGCCCAACAAATCTTATTTCCCCATACAAACTTTAACCCTCCATTTAACCCCCATAGGGAATGAATTTTCAAAAAACCTGAAATACGTATTTACTTATTTATTGTTAAAAACATTCATGTGAAGTTTCGAATAAAATAGCCCAACTAATCTTATTTCCCCATACAAACTTTAACCCCCCATTTAACCCCTTTACGGGATGAATTTTCAAAAATCCGTTCTTAGTGCGCCTCTAAACATTATAAAACCGGCCAAGTGCGAGTCGGACTCGCGCGCAAAGGGTTCCGTACCATTATCAATTTATTATTAAAAAAATACAGTTAAATCAACCTACCTCAAAAACTATAGGAGATAATTTTATCAAACCAAAAATCGTTGATAGAGTTTATTAATGTGCATAACATATATTTTTTTCAGAATTTTATATCGCGTAGTTTAAAAAATAGAGGGGGGGGGACACATTTTTCAGACTTTGAGACCTGATATCTCGAAAACGATTTGCTTAAATAAAAATATGATGTATAAACCTTCATATCATTTTCAAAGACATTTCTATTAATACCCCACACGCTTATGTACAACTAAAAAAAAAATTCTATCCCTCAGTTACATGTATGGAGGGCCCCCACTCCAATGGTTTTTTTTACAATTTAGTATCACATTCCTGTAGCGGTTCATACAACACATATCCTTACCAAATTTCGTTACTGTAGCATTTATAGTTTCCGAGTAAATTGGCTGTGACAGACGGACAGACGGACAGACGGACAGACGGACATGACGAATCTATAAGGGTTCCGTTTTTGCCATTTTGGCTACGGAACCCTAAAAAAATGTACATGCCAAAGGGTTTAGCAGCCTTACCGAACAAGAGGTGCCTTTCCCCACGGATGAGGTCAATATTTTAGGTGGTGTACTAGCAGGACCTAAGAATACTCCATGCTTAATATCAGCTCTAGATCTTCTTTTGTTTTAAAGTTATTCAAGATAATGTAAAATATAGAGGGTGCAGTTGAAAGTGGCATATTTCGTAAACTGTTCAAGTTAGATCAACCAAACAAAATTGTGTTTGATATCAATAAAATAAACTACAAAATGCATATTTTTAATCTGCATCTTGTCCTTATTTTTCATAATTAAAAAAGGGTTCTTGTTTTTTTCCCCATATTTTTTTTTTTATTTCACGTGGAGGTACACCTACAAAAAAAATATACATACATAGCCACTAATGTCCACTATATATATAAATTAAGATATTTCCATAAATCACAGTGCGTCATGCCAAAAAAAAAACTATTCCAGATGTAGTCGTTACTGGCATACAAGTACCAGTGTGAACATAAGGGTGTAGGTACACAATCTCTTCTAATAAACCTATTTAGAATAATCGACGGTGGCATATCAAACGTTGATATTTGTATCTATATACATATATATGTCTATTTGTATTTTGTGTTTATTTTTACATTCCTTAGCATCAGACCATTTTTCTCGGTTTTGCACCACCTACTATCAACTCTTACTTTCTTATCTCCTCTACCCAAAGGTTGTCTGGAAGAGATCGCTCTTTAGCGATAAGACCGCCTTTTGTTTACCTCTTTCAAACATGTATTTTTATTATTTGTTTTGTATTTGTCTTTGAGGTGCTATAAAGAGTTATTGTATTGTATTGCATAGTTGATAACATTTGACAGATAGTATTGTTTTCGACATTTCTTTTCACATTCCTATTCACATACAATCGGACCTTTTCGAAACTTTGGAAGATGTCGAAGTGTATTTTCCGAACGAATTTATTTTAATTTATGGTGTATATAAATATGGCAAAAGATGCTTTAGATTTGTAAATAGTGAATTCCAGCTTTTAGCTGTATTATACTGTCGCTTATGCACAGGTCCACTGTTTGAAATAATAAAAGATAAGAAAAGGCTAATTGTTTTCTATACCAACTAATTTAAAGAGATAGTTCCGTTTATATTATTATTTATAAATTATTAAGCAATCGACTCAGTTTTGACATTTCGTCGTCGATTATTCTAAATAGGTTTATTAAAAGTGATTGTATATTTGCCTACACCCTTATGTTCACACTGCACTGGTACTTTATTTGTATGCCAGTAACGACTACATCTGGTCTGGAATAGTTTTTTTTTGGCATGACGCACGGTGATTTATGGAAATATCTTAATTTATATATATAGTGGACATTAGTGGCTATGTATGCATATTTTTTTTGTAGGTGTACCTCCACGTGAAATAAAAAAAAATATGGGGAAAAAAACAAGAACCCTTTTTTAATTATGAAAAATAAGGACAAGATGCAGATTAAAAATATGCATTTTGTAGTTTATTTTATTGTTATCAAACACAATTTTGTTTGGTTGATCTAACTTGAACAGTTTACGAAATATGCCACTTTCAACGGCACCCTGTATATTTTACATTATCTTGAATAACTCTAAAACAAAAGAAGATCTAGAGCTGATATTAAGCATGGAGTATTCTTAGGTCCTGCTAGTACACCACCTAAAATATTGACCTCATCCGTGGGGAAAGGCACCTCTTGTTCGGTAAGGCTGCTAAACCCTTTGAACTCTCTAGGACCAGCGGTTTGGGCTGTGCGTTGATTTAAGTCAGTCAGTCAGTCAGTCAGGACATTGCCGTTTATATATATAGATAATATTCTTTGACAATGTTGACGTAGACATTTTCTGCGTTTTGTGATTGCATCTAGTCATCTTATCATCATTCACTAAAACAATTGTTACTTATGGAATTTTAGAATTTATATGTTAAAATCATCATATTATATAAAGGTTTGTATTTTACACTAAATTCTCAAACAAATTATTTAATTATCATTAATATGGAACGATTTCCATGAGCATTTTACGTTTTGTTATTCCAAAACCAAGGCCATTACTTTGCCACACAAGTGAATAATATGCGTTTTTACACGTTCGTATTAAAGGATAAACGAGCACTTTACGAGCTAGTGAGGGGAAAAACACTATTCTGTATACTATCAAAGAGTCTTGATAAGAACAAAGTTTGAAGTCTGCAACCCAAAATAGTTATTTGTTATACAAGGGTGCAAAGTTGTATTTTAACCGAGTGTGGAATTGCAACACGATATAGCGAATGGATTCTATGGTTCGAAAATAGAATCCTGAGCGAAGCGAGTGGTTCAAGAATAGAATCCTGAGCATATAGATTGTTGCAATACACACGAGCTAAAATAACTTTGCAGCCGTGTGTAACACAAAACTTTTCACCTTCCTTAAGTGAGGAAACACAACAATAATAAAAACAACTGCTATGTAAAATACACTTTTATTTTAAAAATCAAGGGAAGTTCAAACTTTGCACTCTTGTGGATAAAACGCAACTTTGCTATCTGTTTTTAAAGAATAAAAAAGCCCTTTCCGAGCAAGGAAGGTGAAAAAATATTAATACCTCATATAAACTTTCAACCCCTTTTTTATCTTTTAGGGTTTTGAAAAACGCTAATTACACTTTTTTTGTTTAATATCGAAGAGTGTACAAACGAAGTTTCAAGAAATTATTCAGTATTTATTCAAACTTTTAACCCTTTTTTATCCCCTAGGGGATGAATTTCAAAAAACGCCGAAATACTTGTATAGTGCCAAAGAGTCAATAAATTAAGTTTCAAGTCTGGAAACAGTCTTGGTCAACGGGGAAAGTACCTGTTAAATTAGAAACAGTTTTTTGCCAGATAAACGGAGGTATCTTTTTTACGTACACGTAGAAGATTTTTTCACAGCTCAAGGAACCGCTGCCGCTGGTCTAAGCATATAGTTTAAATTTATGATATGTGATTGTTATGTATAGTATAGACAGATAGGATAGATGTAGTTACACTATTGTCTTAGGCACAGCCCTGTAAAAATAGTTGTAAGGGTAGACAATAAATAAAATAAAATAAATAAATAAATAAATTTCATTGATGCTTTCGCGTATCACGCATTCCTGAGACAAAGGGTCTTGACAGGCAAACCGATAAAGAAATGATCCTATAAGGGATCCGTTTTTTCTTTTTTGTTACAGAATCCTAAAAATGGTAATAGGGGCAAATTTTAAAGTACATAATTTATAATAACGGTAATGTTTAAATATTACGCGACGAATTCTCCTACGATTTTTAGTTTTTTTTTGTTTGTTAAATTTAAATAAGTTATTTAATTTTTATTTTACGATACCAGTCTTTCTCGATTATCTTGCGTAGTAGATTTTAATGGTGTGTCTTATTAGTTTTTTATTATAACTTAACTTGTAAGGTATTAAGAAACTAAAGTTGATATTTTGGATCACTCAGAAAAACAAAAGTGGACCACTCGGTGGTGAAAAGTTAAAACTACATTAGTTCTTTGTTTTTTTTTTTAATGCCAAGAGCCAAGATGTCTATCAATTGTCGAAAGAAGGTTACTTCCGGTACTTTGCAGGCCCAGGACAGTAAGGTAGTTATGAAATTCCATTACATATCAAGTTCAATCATCAAACCAGCCAAATTATACTTCTGGATCCCTTTGACGTAATATCAACATTTCATTACAAATTTGAGAAAAAATCAAATTCGTGTATCAATGTCGATAATGACTAATTGCATTTATTTCATAATTATGTATTATCCGGAATGGCAAATAAAAGATACCTATATTATAACGCTACCACGATAAGCACGCTGTCTTTCTCATATCAATCACAGCTCTCTCAGATTATTTATTTTTTACTTTATCATAATGGAGAAGGGCGATCAGGCAATTCATCTTAAATCTCAATTACGTTACAAATCATCTAAACTACGTCTCATAGGCTTGATACACAATGGATAGGATTTGCATACTTGCTACTGCCGGTTTCTGTACAAACCAACTAAATCTACTTAATTTTTTTTTGTAAATGTTATTATTGGTTTATTTAGATGACGAAACAGGGGACATCGAAAAACACTGTTTTCGCCAATTTTGCGTAGGTACTATCAGGGAAAGCTGAAGCCGTCCCTTTCTTAGGTCTATAGGAGCTGAAGGCCGTGTAAAGCGACAGCAATAGTTTCAAATACTTATTTTCTGCTCTACGGCCGGCAAACAGCACTTTGCCGGCCGCTGCACTAAACTAAATTGCCGCCTGCGGGCTCCGTTGAGCAGCAGTATACACACCTCGGCCGTTAAATTACACGTCATCCGAGACATTTCCCACTTAAACGGCTTTAGCATGTGATCTACTATTTCCAAAAGCTGACAGCTTCCATTGCTCTAAGCAGTTATGTACTCTAAAGGTATTAAACCTTTACAGTCTATTTCACATGATGACGAAGAGGGTTGGCATGATATTGAATTCAACTTTAGAATCTGAATTTGTCGTCTCTGTCAGGTGGAAGAATCGAGAATCTAGAAGCACTTCAAAGGAGATAGTCTTCATGAAAAGATCTATGTTGTTGTGGTTGTTGTATTCTGGCCATTTTTTTCCATAACTCGACATTAAACGTGCCTATTTTGCGTGATTCCAACGCTGGCCTAGTACTTGTTGGGAACTTCATATACACCCTTGAATTTCTTCACAGGTGTATTGCAGGTGTCCTCACGATATTTTCCTTCACCGTAAAGCACTTGTGAATATAAAACTCATTGGTACGTGCCGGGGATCGAACCCACAACCGCCGTGCGTTTTACCGCTAGGCCACAAGCGCTATGATTGTAATCGTTTGATGTAAAAAAGAAAAAACTAATATATTATATCATAAGCACTAGCCGAGGAAGCCTTATATTCTATTATTCTCCAAAGTTCTTACAAGGGGTGGAAGAGCGGATAACAGCAACACTGTTTACTGTAAAGTTGGGTTCAAAATAGCATGGACAGTTTATGAATGAATTCATTCATAAATCGTCCATGCAATTCTGAACGCCACTGTACACCGGTGGACCTTATTACAAACGGCCTGCGAGCCAGTGTCGGCGATGGTACGTACATACTTGTTATATTACAAGCCCCGATGCAGTGGAGTTCGGCTAGTTCGAAACAAATTTTTGAATATTTTAAAAATGATCACATTATGCTAATGATAAATTGTATGAACGTTAGTCATGGTTAATGTACTACATTTCAAGAGACACAACAATCTGAAGTACGCTTTTGTTGTTTAATAAATCGATTTTAACAAACCAGTGTCTAAATTATATTTTCGTTCACCACCGTAATTCCGCGCTTATAAGCTTGATGCAAAATTCGCAGTGCATCACATGTACCATGTCGTCTTTAATATTAGGTAATGGCGTTCTTTACATTCATTGATTATTTACAAAATTAAAAATTGTGGAAAAAATTTAAAAAAATACCTCTCGTAAAATAGTTTTTTTTTTTAATTCTGATTTATTAAGTCCAAATATTTTATACTCAAAGAAACTACTTTAGTACTACTATTGAATAGTGAAGGTTTTGTCTCTAAACCTTTTCCCCCGGATGAACGGGATAATCTCGAAAAACTGTCTAACTGTACGAGAACATAATGCATCGGGGCTTGTATACATATATATTCTTCCATACCTATTTTATAATCCACCAAACGTGCTCCAAGAATTAGAGAATTCGTGCATTACGTATTTGTTCTGAATTAGTCTTTAATTGAAACATGATTACGTCGGCACACTTATCTCAAAAACCATCGGTTCATTAGTTTACATCTTATTAGAGATCACGTTATGTAAGGACGTTGCGATTTGTGAATTTTGTGAGATCTAACAACAGCCTCATGAATATTGTATGAAGCGCGTCATCGGTTATTACACCGTCCTTACCACGGGTTGGTAGCTGAGTTGAGCAAAAAGTAAAATAAATATAAAGTAAAATAAATGTCATATACCAAAGAAAAATCGATCAAGATCACCAACGTCCGAGGTGGGGATCGAACCCACGTGCTCAGCTTTCGCGGCTGATGCTTACTTACATCCCTCGGCCACTCGGTCTTAGTAACCACCAGTCAGTTTTCTCGGGTATATGCAATCCCTTACAAGGCAAGGCGCCTTTGGTCATTCTCTAAGGGCAAGCAATACATGCCTGCACCTCCTATTATAATACTTTACAGTTTTCTAGAATAGCTAGAGAGAGCTGGTGCTGCCATAATATATAATTGGATTTGTGTTTTTACAATACGTTCAGATATAATAAGTTCAGATAAATTTAGTTAGTACTACACGCGACATGTTTCGGAGAGCCTAGGTCTCCACTATCAAGCACTGAGCCCTTGTTTTAAGCGTTTAATTATATACCTCCAAATTCCCAATCAATCTCTCACTTGCGCTAATACGTAATAGTACGAGCGGGATAATTGGATGCGAGATGCATTCTGTTCTGTGGTGCAGCCCCAGATGTTATATATACCATAGATCAAGCAAACGTATCTACTTAGCGTGTCAAATTAACTCAGTGAAATCTACTGAGTTGTCCGTCTTTAATCGCAGCTTGCAGCTTTCGGGCGTCAAATTTTGTAAGTTGAAGTGAACAAAAATATTAATAATGCCTCCTTAAGTAATATTAATTACAACAACACAAAAAAATATGAATACCCAAGGGCCTGAGACATATTTAAAATCATATAGGCAAGTAACAACTTCAGTACAAAATCTGACACGCTCGGCCGCCATACAAATGAATGAACTTGTTTCTTCTATCCAAATCTAATTCTGTGGGTGCAGCCGTACCATGAGTTGGAAAGTAAAGGGTACGTTATTTACTCGATACGTAATGCATTGTATCGTGCTCGCACTGACATATTGAAGCGAGCGCGGCCTGCTTTACGTATCGATTAAACCTAACGTTACCAACACTTGCAAAGTCATGGTACTGCTACAGGTAAAATTCGCAAATGTCACGCTTCGTCTTGTGTAAGCACATGGTAAGGGCAACGTTACACCCGAATGTACATGATGGACGACAGACGCAGAGAAAAGTGAAAATTTGCCAACGATACAGTGCTTGTGAATCTTGTGATTCCCATCGCACAGCACGCGTACATAGTACATTAGGATACAAGTACAAAAAACTTGAAGTTCGAAACGAGTGGCGATAAATTAAAACACGACTGGGAGTGTTTTAATCAACACGAGCAACGGCTCCAAGTCTTTATTGACCGCTGTCTTCGCCGTAATTCTCGGCATCTACTGATCCGAGATAATCACTAATCCAGATCTATGGGAGCGCTGCGGTGAGACTCCGATCGACCAGCAGATCAAACGCCGCAAATGGAGCTGGCTTGGCCATATGCGAAGGGACCCCGACCACATTCCAAGGCAAGCCCTAGACTGGAATCCCCAAGTAAAGCGAAAACGTGGCCGCCCTAAGCAGACCTGGCGGTGGACGATGACTGCAAAAGCGTAGGCGATAGGGATGACATGGAGCGAAGTAAAACGCGAAGCTCAAAACTGTGTGAGATGGAGACGCGCTGTGGACGCCCTCTGCCCCGTCTAGAGGACATAGAGTTGCCGATTTCTAAGAACAAACTTTTGACAGATTAGAAGTGAGCCATGTATAATATATGACGCTAAGACTATCGGAAAAATGGTGAGTCTCACCCTCATATTAATAAGGATTAATCTATAACTGTCAAAAGTTCATTCTTAGAAATCGGTAACTATAGGACATTACCTAAGTCAAGTTACGAATACGACGACGTGTATCGTACGACGTGTTTCAGTACAGATGACACTCTGAAATTGATAGGCGGATAAACTTAAACTAAGCTCCTAATACTCAAACAGTAAAGGTTTCTAGATAATTTTACGCTTGGAATACAAGTGCATTTAATGTGTTAGTGTACAGAACAATAATTAAGTAAATACCCTTGAGATCATTGTATTAACTCCGTAAAATTAAACGTTTAATGGTACGTGATTGATGGTTTTATTATTAATATATCGTAGGTAGATTACTGGCTATGTTATTCGACAAATGGTTATTGAAACATATGAGATTCATGAGTAAATGTACTTAAGTGTTTTTTTTTCAAAACTACAATGTACAAAAAATTAAATCTACCTAACCTACTACAACTACTGTAGTTAACTTGGTTTCAGAATTAAGCAAAGCCTATTCAGCAGGTAATCAAAATACAAAATAGAGTGTTTTAAGAGGAAAGTTTTTGTAAACTAGAGAAGCCGTGGCGGGTCGCTACTCGCTAAATGTATGACGCCCAAATGTCCAAGAAACATTATGATTTGTATGTAGCTTAATCGCGTATATATAAAATTCGTAGAATAATGATGTCCACCCACAAGATGAGGTAACTACCATGGGTGAAGATTGCTGAGGACACTGGATGCAGGTCGCTGCCAACCGGTGTACCTATGTGTAGATCCAAAGGGGAGGCCATGTCCAGCAAAGTACATCTTATGGCTAATATAATGATGAATGAGACTTTCGGGATACAAGATATCTTAATAGTTGTTAATGTGGCTGGCGCATAATAAGAGCGCACTCGTGTGATCTTATTATGAAACGGCTCGTTTCATAAAACCACACTCATGTTTAATGCCTAATTAATTATGTACAGTCACATACATAACCTTATCTACATCCTTATCATAAGTTTAGAATGATAATTTACCTTTATTTACATTGATATCCACTAAGTAAAATACCGCTAAATATAACAATTCAAAACAGTTGAAATTACTCAATTTGTGTAAGAATATCCTACAATAAATATGTATTGAAAAAAAAAAAGAAGTGGACTTATATAATGTTACCATGAATGTACTGACACCGATACTTTAATGTTAATATTATGATGCACTGTACTTGAATGTTAACATTATGATACAGACACCGGTTTATTAATATAGGTCTATATATTACCGCTTCTGAATATATAATACGATAATTATGATATGGAAGTAGATAAACATAATTTAGGACACAGCACAAAAAAATATGTATACGTAAGTTAGTACAAGTACGAAGATTTCCACAAAGTGGTCCACCCAAATTGTAAACAAAATCATTGAAATATTGCACCGAATTCTAACAAATGTATACCTATAGTGTATCATCAATTGTAGGCAAGATACCTTTCACTTGGCAGTGACAATGTCTCGCCCACAGAATGCGAACTATCAATTTACATTAATGTATTGTAATCTCGACCTTATTGCATTCCATTTAGGGCCTATCAAAATAACGGTGGATCGGCTAGATGCATAGCGTTGCAGTGTTTGTTGGTCAACAGAGCAGGCGGTCGTTGCCCCGAGTGGGCTTGAAAGTGAGATGATTCCGATACGTAAATAATAAAAACTGGTCTGTGGGCTTTTCTTAATTATTTGTTCATAAATACAAGCACAGAACTAGATCAAGTTGATATGATTTTGTGACTACACGATACCGTTTTCCTATTTTAATTTCATACAGATTTTTCATATTCATGATTCATATCAACGTTTGTGGTCAGAAGAAAAGAATATCACTGAAAATTCGCAATTTGCCGAGGGTCAAAATGGAAGTTCATCATCATCATCATCTCAGCCATAAGACGTCCACTGCTGAACATAGGCCTCCCCTCTGGATCTCCACATGTACCGGTTAGATGCGACCTGCATCCAGCGTGTCCCGGCGACCTTCATATGATCGTCTGTCCATCTTGTGGGTGGACGTCCTACGCTGCGCATGTCTTGAACGCTGTAAAATGGAAGTCGTCAGGCTTTAATTACCGCGTTCGGCTCCGCAACTTCAATAAAATTAACTCGTTGTTAAAACTCATCATATAATATGTGACGTCTATGGACGTTGTTCAACCCAACCCCAACGTACATTTATATTTCATATCTACCTCGTGTGTTCATAAGTTTTGAGACGAAATGAATACTCGAATTATAATTAGATAAGATAATTTATTTTTATGACACAGTTATAGGGTTAATGAAAGACAATGTCTTAGTAAAATAAAAATATAATTTACTCGAAATGTCCACCCTTATTTTTTATACAGGCTCTTAAACGCGGTTTCCACTCATCAATAGCTTCACGTACTTTTTCAATAGGAATACGCTTCGCTTCTCTCACTAAGGCTCGCTTCAGGGCCTGAAGGTTTGGATGCGGCTTTCGGCATGCCCTTAGCTCTAATTCCGTCCACAAAGAGTAATCTAAAGGATTTAAGTCTGGGCTTGAAGAAGGCCATTCCTCAGTACTAATAAACCCAGGCAAATTTTCGTTTAGCCACTTTTGTGTAGATTTCGCTTTATGCGATGGTGCTGAATCTTGTTGGAAAATCCAGTCCTTTCCAGCGAATAGAGTGGTAGATAGGGGTTTTACAACGTTCTTGAGAATGTCACTCTGATAATTTTGTGCTTTAACTTTGACCCCCTGTTGGCAGAAATGTAATTTCGTAACGCCTTCATATGAAACTCCCCACCATACCATGACGCTAGCCGGATGATGTGTGCGTTGGACATTTCGCACGTTAGACGGAATCTCCTTTGAGCTTTTGGCGTAGATTTTATCATTCTGCCTGTTAAATTTTTCTTCGACAGTAAATATCTTCTCATCCGTGAACAATATTTTTGTAGGGTCGTGTCGCCTAAGTAGGGTCCGACAACGTTTGAGTCGCATTTTCCGTAGACGATCATTTAGATAATGCACTTTTCTCTTACTATACGCTTTTAATTTAAGATCATATTTAAGTATTCTATTTACCGATATACGTGAAATTCCCGTCTGTAGAGCCATTTTCTTCTGGGTGCGGCACGGATTTCGACGAATTCGTTCTTTGATAATCTTTATGTTCGCAGGGGTCCTAACAGAACGCGGGCGGCCAGTTCTTGGACGATCATCAATCTTTTGGGTCTCCTTATACCGCTTTATAGTATAGTATACAAAATTGCGGCTAGCTCCAATATTTTTTAATTCGTTAAAAATTTCCATTGGTTTTTTTCCCGCCTCATACAACGAAACTACAGTACACCGAAGTTGTTTCTTAGCCGCCATTTTGACAAACAATGACAATAAAAAGAAAAAAGATATATATTCTTAATTAAAACGTTCCAATTTCAAATCCTGAAACAGCCACGACAAGCTGCCAGCACGTTTTTATTTTAAATTTGAGGTTTGAAATTCGTCTCAAAACTTATGAACACACGAGGTAAGTACCTACTTTAAGTTATTGCCATTGCCCCTTTGTTCCTTATTTTTTGTCATCTTGCGAATAATATTGAATTTTAGAAAACATTGACAACAGCGACCACGAAACTGACTTGAGGTAGATAATTGATGAGTTGCAATACCTACTACTTCCAACAATTACCACACGAAAGTAGTTTTTAATCGTACATTGCTAGTCTTTCATATTTACTTCTCTCTTGGCCAACGTTAAGTCTTAGGTATTTTCAATGGATTACAGGTAGAACATGGTTTCGTTTCGGTTAGACAGTTTCCTATAGACGAAATGATAAAAAAACATGGTTAATCTAGGCGTTTGTGTTGAAAGCGAAATGAAAACTTTCCCAGACCATTTTCTTGATTCTCTTCTTTAGGTACATACCCGAGATGACATTCAGTAAGGGCATGCGAAACCGAAAAATAATACCTGGTTGCTTAGCTAAGTTGCCAATCGCTAACGCTTAGTAGCGTATCGTAGTTTTCCCTCTCTGTCACTCTTTCGTATTAGTGCGACAAAGACAGTTAGCTGCCTTTCGTTTACGATTGACGATTAAGCGCTAGCGACTGTGGCAACTTGTCTAAGCACCCTGATTGTTTTAAAATGACAGATTCGAATGAAAAATCACGTGTAGGTATGTATGGAAATTGTTACGTGACTTTTTCGTTCGAATCTGTCATTCTAATACATTAATTTACTTTTCGTTTTGCTCGTATCGCATGCACAAGCTGCATTGCATGTCGGCTAGCCCCCCTTTCATGTTGTTTTGATCTGCTGAATATATTGACGCGACAATGAATTTGTAGTGCAAGATTTAAATTTTTTTGATTATATTTGTACAGTGAAATAAACACAAGTATTAAGAAATAATAGGTTTTGTGAACGAAGTAAATCACAAAAGCTAATTTCATTATGACAACGCATGTCTTGATCTCAGTATGCCAATAAATCTTGTCAGTGTTCATTGATAGATTAACGAGTTGATTAATGGGCAGTAAAAAAACGGTGAGATGATCGGGTAATCGAATCGGTTTTTACTTAATTGGTCGTCGCAACAGTACCATCCTAATTCGCTTTCATGCACAGTCGCCAATCGGAGGCAGGGCCGGATTTAGGGGAGGGCAACCGGGGCTACAGCCCCGGGGCCTCCACGAAAGAGGGGCCCCCACAATAGAGATTTCGAAAAAAAAAATCTAACTAAACAGTAGTAAAATAAATTTTACGCTGTTTTGAGAACTTGACTAAAATTTTCTACTTTATTTGGAAAATAATTGGGGGCAGGGGGCCTCCACTCCTTTGTTGCTCGAAGCCTCTCAAGCTCTAAATCCGGCACGGAGGGGCCGTGGTGCTCAAATGTATATAAGATATCTTGATCGACAAATAAAATCAATGTGTTTCTCTGTAAACGAGAATTTTATTTACTCCGTGAATACAAATTGTTATTTATCAATTCTACATTCTACAACTATCAACAAAAACATACCTGTAAACGAGAAACGACATTAAATGTCCATTCGTCGTTACATCTTACACATTTAAGTATTATCTCACATATTATTTAACTAAATTATATTTAACGTTTTCTTCAAGTAAATTTTCTGGCACGCATGACATATCGACATTACCTGCCACCGTTTGTCTATAGTGCAGGCTGCGGCCAACTAAAAAGGTATAAATACTTTTTACATCTTCCCCCATAAGGTAAAAAAAATTTTAACTAAATTTTCGTGAAACAAAATAATCCCTCTTTTTTCTTTCTTCCTAGTAAGGTACAGGAATAAGTTTTGTAATATGAAATAGATTTGACTCTGCCTTTCTGTGACCAACATCAATTCTGTATATGGAGTCCGAGATAATTTCAGTAATCTTATACGGTCCAATTTTTAGCTCATCTAATTTCTTTCTATTCAGTTTGTTTCCATTTTCAACGTATACAATATCTCCTACGTTAAAGTTATGACATTTTCGATTTTTATCGAAAAGTTTTTTATTATAGTAATGAGATTTTAATGTATTTTTTAACGCTGTATCTCTGTCTTTTGTTAAATTATTTTTCGGTACTTGTTTTAATTCCTTCGGCATAATCCTGTCATCTGTGCCGTTCAGGAGGTAACTGGGGGAAAATCCAGTGACCGAATGTTTCGTTTCATTATATTTCTTTACACATTCTTGAGCTATAGTTGACCAAGCACGTTTTTCACCTATCTCATTTATTTTGCATCTTATTTTGTTTACTATTGTTTGATTCAGTCTTTCGTTCAACCCATTGGAGAATGGTGTATTTACTGCTGTGAAAACCATAGTTATATCCTTATTATTCAAAAAATCCTTGAATTGTTGTGAATTAATTCCTGGGTATTGATCAGTGAGTATCATACCAACGTCATCTGTATCTGTTACGATTGTGACCAATTTTTTAAAATCATCTGCATTTTGAGTTTTTGATGCTAGAATAAACGCGTATCTGGTAAAGTGGTCTACTAAAAAATGTAAATATCTTTTAGTCGATCTCGAGCCTCCAAAACCACCGATTGTATCTATTGACATTATTTCAAAAGGTTTTGTGGCTGGACCTAAATATGACATAAGGCCAAACTTGTTTTGTCCTCTTGATTTATTTTTAATACATATTTCACATTCTGTGCAAATTTTCTTTATATTTTTCGTAAGATTTTTGGCTGAATATAGTGGACTAATGCTCTTTATCATTTGTCCCACTCCAATATGACAAAGATTAGAATGAATATTTTTGAAAAATTCAAGGCTAAATTTTTCCGACAGTATTATTTTTTCTTTCGTTCTGTCTTTTTTATAATATACGTCTTGTTTCTTAATTAATTTTTCCTTCTGTTCCTGTATATCTTCGTTCTGATGCTGGTCTCTAAGAATGTCTTCAAGTTGTATCAAATTCACTATTTTTAATTGTTCATCTGTATTATCATAACATTCTAATACTGGATTTCTACTGAGACAATCTGCTTCTAAATTAGTTTTTCCTGGAGCATATTTTATCTGGAAATCGTATTGGGATAAATAGTATGTCAGATCACCTAGTTCTTCGTCGGTTCTAGATTTCAGATTCATATTTTCTAATGGTCTATGATCTGAAAAAACTGTGAATGTTTTTCCTATTAACCAGTATTGCCAATATCGTACCGCCTCCTTGATAGCTAAACATTCGAGATATATAGCTTTTTTTTCTTTTGCGTTGCATTAAGTTTTTTTGAAAAATATGCAACTGGCTTTTCTTGTCCATTAGTCTGTATCTGTTTTAAAATAGCCCCAACACCTTCGATTGAAGCGTCAGTGTAGATATTGATTGGTAAGTCTTGATCAAATATTTCGAGAACTGGTTGGGAGCATAGTAGGCTTTTTATTTTTTCAAATGCGTGTTGGCATTCGTCAGACCACACAAATTTTTGATTCTTCTTGAGTAAATTATGTAATGGGTCTAAGATAATTGCACTTCTTGGTATGTATTCGTGATAAAAATTTATTTTTCCTAAAAATTGTCTTATTTTTTTTTGAGTTTTTGGAATAGGAAAATTCTTTATTGATATCAAGTTGTCTTTTATCGGTTGAATTGAGTTATTTTGAATAATATGACCTAAATATTTGACTGAATTTGACGCAAATGTACATTTCGTAAACTTTAGTCTGAAGCCTTCAGCTTTTATTGCCTTAAGCAATTGAGTTAGATGATCAATGTGCTCCTTGAAGGTTTTAGAGAATATTAGAATGTCATCTATATAGTTAACGGCAAAATCAGTAAGTTTATGTTTTCTTAGTACATTGCTTAATATTCTCTGAAATATCGCCGGTGAGGTCTTTAATCCAAAAGGCAAGACAGTCCATTGAAAATGTCCTTCTTGCGTCACAAAACCTGTCTTCTTCCTGTCTTCAATTCGTAATGGAATAGCCCAAAATGCAGAATTTATATCCAAAGTAGAATAATAATTACAATTCCTTGTTTTCATTACGAGGTCATCTATTAATGGAAAAGGCTGAGCTTGAGGTACCACAATTTTGTTCAAATCTCGAAAGTCAATGCATAGTCTTGATTTCTTATTGTCTTCTTTTTTAAATGCTAACGTAACAGGCGCAGCAAATGGACTGTAGGATTCTTCTATTAGATTATTATCTAGTAGTTTTGCAATCTGTTCTTCAATCTCTTTTTTGTCTTCTACCGTGCATCTATAGGGCCTCTTACTGCAGTATTTGTCTACCAATAAATCTATTCTTGCTTCATATCCATGGACACTGCCAATATCGTATTTATGTTTTGCAAATACTGACTTAAACTCGTTAATCAAAGTATTTATTTCAGTCTTTTTATCTTCATTCAAATGGTCTATATTTATCTCAAAGTTTTCTTCAGTCACATGTTCGTTGAAGTTTATTTTGTAGTCACTTACATTTTGACTTTCATTATTTATAATAATATCCTCAGATTTTTTTTTCTTTTACAATATTATCTTTTGCACATTGCAAATCATCACTTGGCTTTTGGGATATTTCTAAATTTTCGTTTTGTACTAATTTGAATATTTTTATCATATCCAAGCCAATCAAAAAGTCATATTTAAAATGTTCATCATCGTCCATAATAAAAATATCAACATCTCTTTCCAGTTCTAAGATTTTTATCTTCAAGTTCGTCAAACCATCCGCTTTCTTAACACCATTAATAGTAACTAAATCTGCTTCGTTAAAATAATTTCCGTTTATCTTCAAAAATTTCGAATTAATTAGAGAAACATTTGAACCAGAATCATAAATTCCGTCTAGTTCTAATTTATCATTTACTTTCAGTTTGACATATATTAATGGTGTTACTATACGTTTTTTGGGTCAGTGTCTTTTAACTCTGCTTCAATTATCGAATTGTTGACATGTTTTACAAATTTATTCTTTGTTTTATCTTCTACATTTGTTCTAAACCAACACGTAGCTTCCGGGTGGTAGCGGCTACCTTTGTTTAATTTTTCACAGATTTGGCATGCTTTAAAATCTTCGTTTTTATTGCTGGGTCTCACGTTTTCATACTTTCTTTTAAATACGTAACTTTTTCTATTTACCATATGTTCGAGCTTGCTCACTTGATTAAATAAATCAACAGTGTCTGTCACAGCTTCTCTGTCTATTTTATTTATTATATATTCCGGCAAACCACAGGCAATTAGATCCACCATGGTACCGGCGTCAATTGTTTGTCTCATATCTAGTAGTAATTTTTCTTTTTTTTATAGCATAATCCAACAATGAACCGTCTTTATATTTAAAAAACATTGCATTTTTTACAGTATACTCGCAAATGAGTCACGAAATTTATTTTTCCATTCCAACCAATCAGCGTCCATTGTCAATTTTATAATCATTGAACTAAACCAATCTGCGCAACTCTTGTCCATGAATAGTCTGAGGATTTCGACTTTCTTCTCATTTGCAATTTGTAATCGTTCGCATTCCCTTTCAAAAATATTTATCCACTGAACAGCATTAGAATTATTGGTAGAAAATTTCTCAATAACAAACTTCTCAGCAATATTTTTTAAGCTCTGTTGTCGACTTTCTTGAGTATTTTCTATCAGTTTTCCCAATAATTTAGCTAATGTGTCTGTGTCTGTATCTTTTTGAGGTGCAGTTTCGGGTGATTCTCGATTCACCTCTTCAAGATATTGATCTCCAAATTGTATGTTACCATCCTCATCAATATAGTTTTTTCTAAGTTCTTCAGTCATTGTTATCCAAACCCTTCTTATCTGGTGCCTCTTGTTTAAACTATTTTTTATTTTACCGTACGCAGGTGTTTTCAATATTTCTTTGTGGTGCCCTACTGATTGTAGTTCATTTGGTATAGCATATGTTTTGTTATCAATCGTGGTTATTGAAGTGATGCAGTATATATTTGTTTTTCCGTCACTCCCGGGCAATATTGTAAACTCAAATCGAAGTTTTTCCATGTTGGATCGACTCATTTTAAGACAATAATGTCGTTTTATAAGATATCTTGATCGACAAATAAAATCAATGTGTTTCTCTGTAAACGAGAATTTTATTTACTCCGTGAATACAAATTGTTATTTATCAATTCTACATTCTACAACTATCAACAAAAACATACCTGTAAACGAGAAACGACATTAAATGTCCATTCGTCGTTACATCTTACACATTTAAGTATTATCTCACATATTATTTAACTAAATTATATTTAACGTTTTCTTCAAGTAAATTTTCTGACACGCATGACATATCGACATTACCTGCCACCGTTTGTCTATAGTGCAGGCTGCGGCCAACTAAAAAGGTATAAATACTTTTTACATTTATTTGAACTTACGCTATCACCATGATAAATAGACGCCTGCTACCGCAAACACCAAAATTGGCGAATTTCGGGGATTTGGTTTTGTCACTCTAACGAAGGCGTCCGTCATTAGAGACATGGAGAAAAAGTCCCGAAATTTTCAAAATTCGGTGTTGGCGGTAACAGGCCTGGGGCTCATTTCACGAAAGCTTGTAACTTGTAATACAACAAGTCCTTATCTAATTAAGTAATAGTGTCAAAAAGAGACTTCCAGTTGCATTATAATTTACAAGCTTTTTAGAAATAAGCCCCTGATATTTATGAGCACTTTACCCGCCGTTATCTATTGGCAACTGTAGTCGAGTATTTTATTAATAACATTGCATTGAGAGCAAAAAAAGGGGACAGCCTGCCTGATGATAAGAGGACACTTAGGCTATGAACGCCTGTAACTTCAGGGGCGCACCATGCGTGTCACCGAGTAGCACCTTTAATAACTTTTAGGTACACAAATGCCTCAGCCAATACGACACATGAAATATGAACAGATTTCTTATAATCTGATTTATAACGTTTCTGTGAAGGTGGATTTAGACCAAGCGAGCGAATGTTCATTCCATCCCCACTTTACGAAATTCGTTCCCTACACAAAACTTACTTCGTCGAAATTCGTTGATTTCGTAGAGTGGGGTATAGAATGAGTATTCGCTCGCTTGATCTAAATCCACCTTTACGAATTTCCCGAGTGGTCTAGGGTTCTATTACCGATAAGATGGGCTGACATCATGAAGAAGGCTTGTTGTTCTATGTCCATATGGCCCTAGACCACGTCAAGTCCACTGCGGGACGTAGGCCTCTCCTATTAACTATGCGTATAGACGCATTAGGAGGTAAATGCCCATAATCGCCACGCTGGGTATGCGGATTGGCGATCGCAGTAATGTGTCCACTATGATGACGCTGCTGTCCATCATCAATCTTTTATCAAATAATGGTCCGTGACACTTCAATCCCTACGACACCCGAAGGAGGAGTTGGGGTGGTGACAAATGTATTCTTACTGCCGTCACCACACGGCCTGTCTATTCCTATTGACTGTACTTAACACACTAAACGCCTATAGGAGGATCTCATTGTTTCTTCTATTGTGTCTGGAGTAGTGTCCGTAAAAATGTGTTAATTAGGTTCTAAAATTGTGTTATCATTATCATAATTCATAACCTGCACAGATTTCAAGCAAAAAGTATAAGTGCACAGATATAACTATTGGTGATGTTCTCAATGCTGATTATATATTTACATAACTTTGCTTGGAAAAAGACCAGTGGGATGACCATTAGCTGTCGTTGATTCCGGCAGCAAGTTCACTTGTTTAATGACAATAGAGACGAGTTAACTTAGACTGCTAATGTGCTAATCTTTATATCCAATGCTTCGTTGAAATTGGTTACCTACTCTACTTATTATGAATGTGAACACATTTAATGGGCCTTGGAGTAAAAGGTCTACGTTTAAGTTAGGCCATTAGAAGGAAATATTACTTTATTTTACAGCCTTGTGGTGACGGCAATAAGAATACATTTGTCGCCACCCCAACTCCTCCTGCGGGTGTCGTAAGAGTGGACTAAGGGATTGAACTGTCACTGGTGTCACTGACCATTATTTGATAAAAGATTGATGATGGGCAGCAGCGTCATCATAGTGGGCCGACACATTACTGCGATCGCCAATCCGCTTGCCCAGCGTGGTGATTACGGGTATTTCCCTCCTAATGCGTTTATACGCATAAGTAGTTAATAGGAGAGGCCTACGTCCAGCAGTGGACTATCATAGGCTGATGATGTTACTTTATTTTAAAAAGCAACTAAGTGGAATTGAATCCACGTCCATTAATATAATTTATATTTATTTGTCTCTCGCGACACGGATTATGTATTCTAAGTCAGCCTCTAACAACATTAGTTCCATATGTTTTAAATAAATAGCTAAATTTTGAAGAAGTACAAAGTCGTAACCAAATCGCTTAGCCTACATTGTTATATGGACACATTAGAAATTCGCACAATGGTATAATTATAATATATTATTACCGCGTATTTTTTTATAACTTTATAATTACCGTTTGTAATATAAAATGGTGAGAACGGAAATTGTTAGACAGCAAGTACTTATATGATGTCTAGACTTAGATCTATCACAAAGATTGCCTAAATTACATAACTGAGTAGTCAATCCTAAAAAAATCATGATCATCGTCATGAAATCATTTTCTTTATAATGAATGAAAAAAAAAACATATTTTTATATATATATACTACCTCACATATAATTATAATCCCTCACATTTCCTTCAACTACCTAATTACACCTAGGAAGCCGACTTCCCAAACTTTGGGACCCATTCTTATTATGAAATCCAAATTTAAACTGAGCTATGATTATTTAAATAATACATATGATTATGATGACCACTCGGGTAATTGACTGCTTCATGCATTTTTCATAAATATGCACACATTTCTTCACCTTCATTCATTGAATTAGATGGTAAAATTGTGTACATATTTATGACCCGACTGTACGACGTTATTACTCTGAACATAATACACTTGAACGGTTGGTTGCACTTTATATGTGTGTATAATTAATTATTTATTATATTTATAACTCTTATGAATATTATGTAACCATTGCGGAAGTTAAGATAGAGAAAATAGAGATGACTGTTTACCTACATATGGAACAAATTATGTTAAATATAGTTTAACCCTTAACCAGGCAATTGGTAGTGTAGTGTGGTGACGGCAGTGAGAATACATTTTGTTACCACCCGTAAGAGTCGATTAAGGGATCGAAGCGTCGAAGTGTCAAGAATGATGGGCAGCAGCATCTTCATAGTGGACACACAACTGCGATCGCCAACCCGCTTGTCCAGCGTGGCGAGTAAATGATAAGTTAGTACCTAGTAGATTACATTAATATACCCCACCTATACCCATTATGGGTCAAAACTTATTCGAATATTTTCCATTAGGTGTAATTGTTACCTACATTAATCGTGCTATGTATAGGCAAAAACTTCTCATTAATAATAATAAAAAAACTTGAACAAAGCCAGAAAGAAGATTGGGCATAATGTTTATTTAGGAGTTGAAATTGTGGAACAATTACGGGCAGTACAAAAAAGCGACAAATCCAAACAATTTTGGCGCGAAGCATCCATAGAGTATTTTAATTTGACACTTTAAGAAAAGGAGGAGGCTCTCCATTCGACTGAACTTTTTTTTGTGTAATCGAAATCTTCGTGAATCTGGAACAGATTTTTTTAATCGAACGGGTATAACCCCGTGATAGTTTCATTGACACCAAGTCGGGGTCTGATGATGGGATCTAGCAAAATCGGTTTTCATTTGTTGATTATTGACGAACGTACTTATTTCTACGAGTATACTTTTGGCGTGGGACGTATCTCACAACATCTGCGTGTACGACACGCTTTACTGGGTTGCTCTAAGGATTGCGTGTTACCGTAGTAGGTGTCTGTCCGCTGAGTAATTTTGCCTCTTCATCGTCCACGAACTACGTAATCGGGTCATTCGCTCAAGAGGCGAACTATTTGCGCAGACATAGAATTATTATTACAGAGTATTATACCACGATGGCGGCAAAACTACGGCCAAACTGATAAGTAGCTACCGTAGCTATAGACGCCAACAACCTTTCCTATAAGATCCATGTGATTTCAATAAAGACTTAATAAGTGTGCCGCATAATAGAATGAATTCAGGATAAGCAGTCACCAGAAATTTGACCCCACTATTAACTTTGAAGCAGCAAAACTCGGAAATTAATAAATAAATAAATCCGTTTAAAAGGTGATGGTTGTTCAGCACTTCTGCCTCCATGAAGTAAGTATCTCCTCAATTTTATTTTCATCCAAATCAGAAATCATGCAGCACACTCAATTTGTTGAAACCACCTGGAATCACCCATAAGAGATCTACTCTATTGACAGCTAATAGGACAAGACCATCATAACTATCTGCGGACGGTTACCGGGATCATTTTGGTTTCGAATAAAGTGCTATCATAAAGGTGCGTTTAAACCAAAAGAGCATTCGCTGTTCTAGCGCCCGTTCTACGAAATCAACCAATCACGTTTTGTGTACCGATCGAATTTCGTAGAGTGGGAGGTTAGAACAGCGAATGCTCTTTTAGTTTGAACGCACCTTAAGATGGATTTAGACCAAACGAGCGAATGCTCAATTCTATCCCCCACTTAACGAAATTCGTTCGTTACACAAAACGTGATTCGTCGAAATTCGTTGATTTCGTAGAGTGGGGGATAGAATGAGCATTCGCACGTTTAGTCTAAATCCACCTATATGGGATGTCAAGTGGCTGAAATATCTACAATATGTACATTATATTTGATTCGTATAACTTCTAAATAACGTAACGGAACCCTAAAAACTGACTTGGGATTGGGACACAAAACAAAGCTGTGGCAATAACTACTGTAATACACATTATGGACCAAGAATACCCATCTTTGAGGTCAAGCAGTGCTGACTTGCAAAGTTATATTTGACTTATGGACTAATTCATTAACACATACGATTTGACTTTAACTCACTTCGTTACTAAACTAGTAAACATATCGCGAAATTTTAAATTCGTAAATTGATGCATTTGTCTTTGTCTATAGGCTAAATTGAATAGGCTGCTTGATACGTTTATTCGAGTTACCTGGTATATAGCTTTTAACCGAACTCGAAAAAATTTTTTTTCGTTTTCATACATACCTAATAAATGAAAAGGTAAGTGTGAGAGAACCTTAAGAATAACACAAAAGTTAATTTCAGGTGACTGACGGCACATGACAGCATTAGAATGTAATAAAGGTTGCAATACACTTGTTCAGTCATTAAACCTATTTTTGGAATAACTCAATAACGTAAGAGTTAAGATACTAGTTTCTTAGAGAAATTGACTATTTTTGACCTAAATAAGCTTCCCTTTAATTTAACGGAAATCAATAAAAACACCGTGTACATGATGATGTGATGTGCACGGTATACTCAGTAAGAATTTTGGTCTTCTAATGCCTGATGTACAGTCCCATTCTCATCCGAACGGTCCGTTATCTAGGTACAGTCGCCATCAGATATATCCGAAGGCCTCTATTGTCATAACTGTTTTGAATTTTCAATTCAAGTATGTCTATACATATATTTTAGAATTATAACTAACGTGAGACTCAAACATACTTAAATATTTAGCAAACTCACGTAATTTAATTTAAGTCGATAATTGCTCGACATGTTTCGATCCATTTAGAGGATCCTCATCTCGGTCATATGCATCTTATACTGTTAAATTAGGGTCGGAAATCAGTTGGTAGACGGACTTTCCTGATAGACGGTCTTACCTGCATTGCCCTTAGGTACATATCTTGACGGCAAAAAATTTTTTTTAGATTGCTCACGTCATGGGCTATCAGAATATACCCCATGTATGTTAGCCGATTTTGTGTAGTTTTCGAGTTATGAATTTTTGAAATTTTTTTTCTTTGTGAAATTCTGGAGTGAAGAAATTTATTATTTAAAAAAAAAACTATTGGGTTTTTTTAATAATTTATTTTTGTAAAAGTATCACTACAAATAAAGCATTTACTGACAAAAAAAAAAACGTCTCACTTTGGTACTAGTAGGATAAAAAAATACCAAATTCAAAATTTTACGTTAAAAACGCATCAAAATAGCATTAATGTACGTAAATAAAAAAAATAAAACATATCCCAAGCATGTTTGGTATTCTAAGGCCTGCCTTAGACCTTAAGCCTTCGTAAAATCAAAAAAAAGTGATACTTAATGATGAGGATTTTTCAGAGTAGTCTGTTAAATAAACTTAAAAAAAGCTTCTAAATTTTTTATTTAAAAATAAAGTAAAATTTCGTCTGTTTTGTTGTTCTTATCAATAAACAAAGACAGAAAATACCACGAAAACTCAATTTGTGTAGTTATTATACGAAAATTTAATTTATTTTTAAATTAAAAATTTAGAAGGTTTTTTTTTTAAGTTTATTTGACCGTCTACTCCGAAAAATCTTCATCATTAAGTATCTTTTTTTTTTGCTTTTACGATGGCTTAAGGTCTAGGGCAGGCTTTAGAATACCAAACATGCTTGGGATATGTTTTATTTTTTTTTATTTACGTACATTAATGCTATTTAGATGCGTTTTTAACGTAAAATTTTGAATTTGGTATTTTTTTATCCTACTAGTACCAAAGTGAGGACATTAATTTTTTGTCAGTAAATGCTTTATTTGTAGTTATACTTTTACAAAAATAAACTATTAAAAAAACCCAATAGTTTTTTTTTAATAATAAATTTCTTCACTCCAGAATTTCTCAAAGAAAAAAAAATTCAAAAATTCATAACTCGAAAACTACAAAAAAATCGGCTAACATACATGAGGTATATTCTGATAGCCCATGACGTGAGGAATCTAAAAAAAAAATTTTGACGTCAAGGTTTGGACCACCCTGTATATATATACTTAAAATTTAAAACAGTTCTTAACAAAAATACGATGCAAGTATCTTACTCGTAGATGACAGAAAAAATGTTGATTGGCTAAAATCCGACTTTTGTACTGATTTAATAATTGATCCTATTTAAATATTTGATATGTACAATAAATCACATCGATCGATACAGTAAATAAAATATGGAAACTACCTTAATTAGTTCAGTGGACATCTTGCAAAAGTAGTATAAGTTACCTAGGTATGGTAGGTAGGTATGGTAATGACATTTCTAAATTTTATGTGGCCATAAATACTATTTTAATTGCTGACGGGCACAATATTTGGAAACTTTGCGACGCGGCAAAACATCGTGGAAAACAAGTTTATTTAAACGGTTTTTATTAACTTCACCGCGTATCAACTGTCGTCGATGCTTCAAATCTTGTGATCGATTTTTCGACCACTTCTACTGCACCAAAATTAATGAAATTTGGAACTCGTGTCAAGTCCCCATGACAATGCAATATTATAATATTTGTATCCTTGTACCCTCAAAGCCTGATGCTGCAGACGTACTGCTTACCTTAACCGAGAGTGTTAGACACGTGAAAATGAAAGTATAGCATGTTTGGCATAATCAAATACTAACAGCCTGATCTTGACTTCCAACTCCTCACTCCTGATGCTGCAGTACTGCCCACAATAACCACAAGGATTATCTTTTAACGATTTCTTGATTTTAAAGAAGTTCTTTAGATATTAAGTACAAACATGCGAATTTAATACTAACGTTCAACTCCTCAGATCTGATACTCCAGTGTTACTGCCTGCCACAACCACTAGGTTTAGCGATCTGTAGATTTTGAAGTACTGCTTTAGACATTTGGGAGAAACATACGGATTTCATTATCATAATCATCATCATATCAGCCAAAAGACGTTCATTGGTGAATATAGGCCTCCCCAAAGATCCAGTGACCTTCATCAGGTCATGAGTCCACCTTGTGGGCGGCCTACCCACGCTGCGCCTTCCGGTACGTGACCACCACTCGTAAAACTTACCGCCCCAACGGCCATCGGTTCCACGCGCGACGAGCCCCGCCCACTGCCACTTCAGTTTAGTGATTCGAAGAGCTATATCGGTTATTTTGGTTCTGCTGCGGATGGTCTCATTTCTAATCCGATATCGCAGAGAGACTCCTAGCCCTCTCCTTTGCCCTTTGGGTGACATTGAGCATTATTATAAGGCCCATTGTAAGCGAGCACGGTTTAGTACCGTAGGTCATCACTGGCAACATACACTGATGAAAGACTTTCGTCTTCAAACCCTGCGGAATATTGGACGAGAAGATACAGACGGATTTAATGCTGACTTCCAACTCCCCAAACCTGATGCTGCTGAGACACGTGTCACTGCCCATGTCGGGCCTGCGGCCCTCCGACTGATAGACTGACGGCGTGAGTGGATCGCGTAGCTTAGGGCGACCCGTCGGGCCTGCGGCCCTCCAGCTGATAGAGTGACAGCGTGAGTGGAGCGCGTATAGCGTAGGGCGAGCCGTCGGGCCTGCGGCCCTCCAGCTGATAGTGACAGCGTGAGTGGATCGCGTAGCGTAGGGCGACCCGTCGGGCCTGCGGCCCTCCAGCTGATAGTGTGACAGCGTGAGTGGAGCGCGTATAGCGTAGGGCGAGCCGTCGGGCCTGCGGCCCTCCAGCTGATAGTGACAGCGTGAGTGGATCGCGTAGCGTAGGGCGACCCGTCGGGCCTGCGGCCCTCCAGCTGATAGAGTGACAGCGTGAGTGGATCGCGTAGCGTAGGGTGACCAGTCGGGCTTGCGGCCCTCCAGCTGATGGAGTGACAACGTGAGTGGACCGCGTAGGGCGAGCCGTTGGGCCTGCGGCCCTCCAGCTGATAGAGTGACAGCGTGAGTGCACTGCGTGGGGCGAGCCGTCGGGCCTGCGGCCCTCCAGCTGATAGTGTACCAGCGTGAGTGGATCGCGTAGCGTAGGGCGACCCGTCGGACCTTCGGCCCTCCAGCTGATAGAGTGACAGCGTGAGTGGATTGCGTAGGGCGAGCCGTCGGGCCTTCGGCCCTCCAGCTGATAGAGTGACAGCGTGAGTGGATCGCGTAGGGCGAGCCGTCGAGCCTTCGGCCCTCTGGCCGATATACTGACAGCGTGTGTGGATTACGTAGCTTATCAGCTTGACAGCTCTATCGAGTGACAGCGTAATTGGACCACGTAGGGCGAGCCGTCGGGCCTGCGGCCCTCCAGCTGATAGAGTGACAGCGTAAGTGGATCGCGTAGGGTGAGCCGTCGGGCCTGCGGCCCTCCAGCTGATAGGGTGACAGCGTGAGTGGATCGGATCGCGTAGGGTGAGCCGTTGGGCCCGCGGCCCTCCAGCTGATAGGGTGACAGCGTGAGTGGATCGGATAGCGTAGGGCGAGCCGTCGGGCCTTCGGCCCTCCAGCTGATAGAGTGACAGCGTGAGTGGATCGCGTAGGGTGAGCCGTCGGGCCTGCGGCCCTCCAGCTGATAGGGTGACAGCGTGAGTGGATCGGATCGCGTAGGGTGAGCCATTGGGCCTGCGGCCCTCCAGCTGATAGGGTGACAGCGTGAGTGGATCGGATAGCGTAGGGCGAGCCGTCGGGCCTCGCTTTAAACTTGATTTTCTCAATAAACCAAATTTATTGATATATTCCTTAATGTCACATCTCTTTTATCTAAGGTATTGTGTGAATAACACGTCCAGTTGAGACACTTCGGGCATTCAAGTTGACATTTTTTTAGTGTCGGATTTCAAAAAATATCTATTCAGCAGCGATTCCACTCTCGTTACACATAAAATATTGTCCATTACGTTTACACATGTTTGTGTCGTGATTAAAGCGCGAGAGTTAAACGCTAGCATCCCTGTTTGTATTGCATATTACAAACAACATCCTTTGATCTAGAATAAGTTGCACTAAAAACTTGAAAATAAAATAAGTAAAAAAAGTTTTAAGTTAAACGGTTTTTATTGCACCAAAAACTAGAAAATAAAAATTTGTTGTAACTAACCGTAGATGCTACTTTTTGTAGATTAGTCACGTGAAACTATTATCACTGTAGTCTTCCCAAGTCGGATGCTGAAATCCACGTTTAGCCTCTATGTCAGTGGATTAAGCGTATCCTAATCGGAAAATTTTACCAAACTAAAATAAAAACGTGGGGCGTTATTATGAAGAAACAATATGTAATTGTAGCTTTAATTTTGCAATGAATCATTCATTTGTTCCAACACTTCTACAGAGGTCAATAACTTTTATCAAGGCCAGAACAAAATTTATAACTCTATCGCTGTCTTGATTTCTATGTGTGTTCTTAAATAACTATAGTGACTTAATCACAATTGCGTACGCCCCACGTTTTTATTTCAGTTTGGTAAAAGTTTCCGATTAGGATACGCTTAATCCACTGACATAGAGGCTAAACGTGGATTTCAGCATCCGACTTGGGAAGACTACAGTGATAATAGTTTCACGTGACTAATCTACAAAAAGTAGCATCTACGGTTAGTTACAACAAATTTTTATTTTCTAGTTTTTGGTGCAATAAAAACCGTTTAACTTAAAACTTTTTTTACTTATTTTATTTTACAAGGTATAATACCATTTAATGTTTACTACTAATTACAGCCATAATCATAAATATTGTAGGATTCTGTAATCTGGGTTAACTGACGCAATAATTAAGTTTTTTCTGGAATTTTGTAAATTTTAAATGATTCTTACAAATATGTATAGGTACAAATTCTGACGAATCAAGGTTAGACAACTATAGATCAATGTATAACTGCATGAACTTTCGGTATGGGACCAACTTCGAAATATTACAAAAAAATTTAACCCCTCATACAAAGTCTGCCTCCGTAGCCTAGTTGGTAGTGACCCTGCCTATGAAGCTGGAGGTTCCGGGTTCGAATCCCGGCGAGGGCATTCTTTGTGTATTTATTTATCACAAATGTTTGTTCCTTGGTCATGGCTGTCTATGTATTTAAGTATCTATATTTATCTATCTATTATATATATCATCGCTTGGTACCCACACCACAAGCCTTAATTGAGCTTACTGTGGGACTAGGACGATTTGTGTAAGATGTCCCAAGATATTTATTTATTTATTTTATTTATTTAAAGTGAGTGATTACGATGTTGGTCCCATACTGAAAGTTCATCGTAATGGTTGGTAGACTCGGTCGGTAGCGGGATGGAACGTCGTCCCTTTCCACCCTGTATATATCGGCTGTTGTTATATCAAAACATTTTTTCCGTTTTCACACATACTAAATGAAATGGTACTTAAGTGTAACAGAACCTTGAGGATAACATATAAATTAATCTCAAGTGACTGACCTGACGGCACATGCAAAATAAGTATCAGGATGTACCTAATAAAGGTTGTAAGTTGCAATACACTTGTTTAGTATTAACCTATTTTGTTAAGTTATTACTAGGGTTAGGATTTCGGTGGCATTTATGGAACAGAGAGCAGTGGAGTCGATGCTTCAAACATTTTTTACTTGAATAAATGATTAACTTATAAAATAATAACGAAATAGTGTTTAGTTCAAGCTGGATTTATCAATGAATTTAAATAAATAGCGTGAATTTGATTTTTGACAATCAAGAAAAATATTAATTTTCAATAAAAATGTTGATAAATGAGAAAATATATTTATTTGATTTTCAAGGTTCTTGTTTTCTCGGAGCCCATAAATATTATATAATAATCATAAGCTATATTATAAAAAAAATATTGAACTTTATTTCATAGGTAGTATTTTAATACAATAAAATTATTTTAAGTATAATGGGCGAAACCCTGTTAAAAAGAATATATTTATGTATTATTTTTGATTAATTGATTATTCAATCAATCATAAACAATTTGAGCAACGACTCCACTGTTCTCTGTTTACCTAATGCCACCAAAATTCCTAACCCTAGTTATTACTCAATGATGCCTAGGTATACCATTCGTCAGTAGCACCCAAAAAAATGTAAACAAATATGGCTGACTTTCCGTAGCATTTGACATCTTTGACACATCGTGAAACAGGTTCGCAGATCTATTTTTACGTTCATAGTGTTCATAATAATACTAATAAATATCAATAATTTGAACTAAAATGTGGGTGAAGTCAAGGTTTAAGGTTTCAAGTTGGTAATAAAACCAAGATTGTGTTTTACAAGTGTCTACTAAAAGTTCTAAAAGCTTGATTATATTACTTAGAGGGTGCATTCCACAAGAACGTCGGGTACCTATGTGACGCCCCGTTCTTCGCGTACATTTTTAGAAAGTTACGAAGTTGTACGAATACAATTTTTGGTTGTAGGTTAGGTACCTTAATTTTATAACTGTGTGTTTGTATTTCTAGCGAATTCTCGAACTTTCCATGTATTATATCATAGCCGTCACGTTCCCAACAAAGTAAACTATTTCGTGGAATGCATGAAATAATGCAAGTTTTTACGTTTGTTTAATTTTTTTTTATTCTACTGATGAATGGTTTACAATGTAGCCTGAGAATGCCGGGTGTTATGCCAAAATTCGTCAGAAATTTAAATGAATGATAACAACTTCCTAGATGCAAGAGTGCACAGCCGGAACATTATCTCATGAATATTGAAACCCGTCCACTGGCGTGTGTAACATACGAGTAATATATTCAAATGTTCTTGATGAAATATGGCTGTCAATATTTAAGCGCTGCTAAGTGGCTATGTAGCACAAATACCTACTCATGTTGCATTAGCTAAATCAATATTTCAAATAGATGGCGCTTATTTTGAAGATAACATACTGCAATCGTATACGATAAGCGTTAAGGTGGTTCGTTTTTCATACTAATTGATTTATTCAAATATGGGTAAATGGAGCATAGTTTTACAATGAAACCACTTCCATCCACAATCATTTTGATATTTATTTGCGGCAAGTTCTATTTCCATAATAAAAATGATCAAATAATAGCTTAAAACACTACTTTATTTTAATACAAATTTGTCAATGTGTGGGTCGGCGGCGACAGTGTCATACACCAATCGTATCCGAAGATACGATTGTGTGCGTTAAAAAGCGACGTTGCCAGTTGACCACATATGCTACGTTGCCGCTCTGTCAAACCGAACGCATGTCGTGCAATTTGTTATTTTATTTTGTTCCATCAAACTGCATCAAACGGAAAGCGTTGCTAATGTTGCCATATAGATCATATATACACCCAATAGCCAACCCGCGTACTATTTTATGATATTCCGTATTCGATCGATTTGCTTGATTTTTATATTTTGTATCAGAAAACCATTTATTATAGAAAATATATACATAATAGTTACGTTTACGCTACTATAGGTTGGACTTCTTACATTTAATGTTATTAAAATAAATGTGCGTACTAAATGATAGTCGCGTGTAACCGAACGTATAATCCATTTGGCACGGCAACGTCGGCAACACTAAATTCAAACGTCACTCTTTCTTTCAAAATCACCGGCAGTCATTTGGTTACTTTGGTTTGTATAATCCGAATTGACGCTAAATTGCTAACGATTGTTTGAAATATTTTATAGCGTGGCATCTACAGTGATTTACATGAGGATGTAGCCACAAACGCCAAGGAAAGGCTATAAAAACACCGATACTCGGGCTCGGGAAAAACTCGTAAGCGAAGCCTTGTAGAAATTATACTATATTACGGAGAAATCAAAAGGTAAGTCCGATAGAAGATCCTCTATCTTTCCTCCCACTATTTCAACAGATTTTTTATTACATATTTTCACTTTGCTTATATTATAATAAAAACATTTGTTGTTTTCGAAACAACTGCTCCACGGATTGGAATAACCCAGGAAACTTGTCATGTAGATAAATAGCAATATATATTGTAAGTATAACATATTTTTAATGTAAATACCGGACACGTTAGTTTCCCGAGGGATGATGAGTTCCAGGCCTTCAACTTTTAAAACTATAACCTTTGTGTAGATGCTCACTGAACCTGTTTTGAACCCAGGCTCCCTCCCTAACTTCGCAGTCAGGATCACCACCATCTAATTAGATAAAGCTGAACTGTATTTTTTATTCCAGTAATCATCAGACACCATTTTAACAATGAGTATTCTCATTTCAGATCCAAGGCCAACTGCAGGTGTCACAAATGACCGACGAAACTTTTATAGAAAACATGTTGCCAACATTACACTAGTGATATTTTATAAAAACTGTATATTGACAGAGATAGTACCTACTAAAACCAGAAAGAATAAATAAAAATAATATGAAATGATGTAAATAAAACACTGAATTTATGAATTGATCTGTTTTCTTTATCTATATATTCCACGCGTGATTAGAATGGGAAGGAATCTAATAATTAAGTGACTAGAAATATCAAATATATAACTATACATATATGAAAACTTGTCTGAGGTCATGGAATAGATTCCGTCCCAATCTGATTGTATACCTATTAGTCATCCAGGTCCGGTTTTTTGTAGTATGGTCTATTCCACATTGACCATGCAAAAAATACCGGAACTGGATGCCATAACATCACCTGAAAACGTTTTTAAGTAAATAAATAAGGTTACCAAAATTAAACCTAGGTGGCTAGTTCAGGGGCCAATACCACAAATTCTACAAAGTTGACAACTATTTTGTATGGGAATTTATACAATTTTAATTGTAGGCTTGTGAAGATTTGTGGGATAGGCCACAAGCATTACTGGAATAATTGTGATTATAGGTAAAGTATCAATAAAAAATAAAAAGTTTTATAAAGCAAAAAATATATATCTTGATATTACGAGATTTGAACCTTGGTCCTCATGAATGTGCGTCAGACGGTCATCCAACTTAGACTAATCCAAGTTCAAAACACGTTCCGAAGAAATAAGCAATCAGTTTCGTCAACGAATAAGGGTTTGAATGTGTGTGTGATACTTCGCAAGCGCGACAGCGTTTCGTATTTATTCAAATAAACTAATTTTGTAAATTAAACCTCATCTGAAATTTAGTTGGCCACATTAGAAATAGCAGTTTATTTTAGGCAAACACATCATTTATTAAAAATATTTCCATTATCATACATAAAATTTAAAAATACGTAGAATTCGCACCAGCTAGGCACTGTAACGCCATCTATTGGCGTAGTAGTGCCTAGCTGACCGTGACATTCCACCTTAAGTCACGTGACTATAATAATTGTATGGAAATGGTCATGTGAATTTTCTTACGAATCTGTCATTCTCATACATTTATTACTTATCGCTTATCGTATATGATTGCAGAATGTCATTTTGACTAGGCTTGCAGGTGATACGAAAATGGTGGAAACTCGAGTACGAAATTCGAGGAATGTTTCATAGAAAATAATGGATTCCATTTTTTTTATATTTATAGTACGAGTAGAACCGTTTTTAAGATCAGATTGTATTTGAATTACTCTGAAATTTTCACCTAACCCAAGAAGCATAGAGCTTTATTGCCAGATGATCCCGTAGACATCATGATTAAAAAAATCGTATTCCCATAGGTCGTGTTTAGGTGTTTTTAAACGTTCTATTATATATGAAATAAAACAATGAAAACGGATAAACTCGAACACTTTACACTTACAGGGTTCGAAACGTCGGAATGAAGTTAAAGTTAGTTAATATACGCGAGTTTTCATAGTTTTATTTCATGTGTAATCCTCGCGGTAACCGAAGAAAATATTATGTTCTATTACCTACATGTTTGTCTCTACAAACTAATTCAGATGGACCTTAGCTACTAACTATTACACAGTACGTAAATCATATATGTACAGGCAATGTAATAAATAACCTTCTAAATAATGATGTGCTTCAATGTACGAGTAATCCATCACGATCAGACCTATTTTGTTGTTGTTTTTTAACAATTTAAAAGCACCGAAGTTGCACACTGCGATCATATAATTAATACGCATTGCGACAGCTATAGGTTGATCAACGTTTCTGGGTAGAGGCTTCGGAATCATTAGACCCAAATTATTAATATGTAGTTGCGTAATTTAGGCGAGCTTTTGTGCTTATAATAATATAGAGTTAGCTAAATGTTCAGTCACTACTAGATACACGGTGCCCATGAGGAAGGGGAAAGATTTAAACAGCATATTCCTGATCCTATTTTAATACTAAAATGTCATATATACTACTAGTTATTACCAATTCAAAAAAAAAATCTTATTGTTACTCAGTACAAAAGGCTTTTTTAATAGCGTTGATGCCATTATGGAGAATAGTCTCACTATCTTTATTGATAGATGTCAAAAAGTGAGAAATTAAACTTTCGAAATAGTGTTTTTTAGAAAAAAATCTTACAACTAATTTTAAGTGCTAGTTTTATAAATAACATTAGCCATTTATATGAAAATTCATTCAAAAATTGTAAGAAATGGCAAAAAACAAAAAAAAATTGGATATTTTTTTTTCTTTCTTATGGCCTCAGAAATGCTTGACTAAAATTATTCCGTTTCTTTACGTACACCTTGTATAAGGGAGTCACCACTGTGATAAAAACTATCTGAAGCGCCGTGACAATAAAGGCGTGTTTAGATATTTTTGGCCACCCTGGGCGCTCCGATATATCTGATAGCGACTGTTCAATTTTACTATGCAGACATTAAGACGTTGCATAATAGTGAGCAAAACAATAGCTTGCACATTCGGCGGCTAAAACAATTGAATGGTGAAAATGAAGATTGTTCTTTTTTTAATTTCACTGATTACCGTTCTGATGAACTGAATATTGGAATGCATTTATCTATTGCCAATACGATGTGAAATCAATAATTATAACTATCAATAACAGGTAGGATATTTAATAGAACGTGTCGACGAATGACTAAGAGTATATTTGAATCATCATAATCATCATATCAGCCGAAAGACGTCCACTGCTGAACATAGGCCTCCCCCAAAGATTGCCACAATGACCGGTCTTGTGCCACCCGCATCCAGAGGACTCCTGCGACCTTCACCAGATCATCAGTCCACCTTGTGGGGGGCCCACCTAGCCTCATAAGAAGGCTCAAAATCACCTAAAGAGCAATGGAGAGGGCTATGCTAGGAGTCTCCGCAGAGACCATCCGCAGCAGAACCAAAGTAACCGAAATAGCTCTCTGAATCGCTAAACATTTGAATACGAAAACAACATTTTGAGAGGTAATGTAAACATGTTTACTGTTACCAGATGATTTATTTTTATTAATTCAAAATATCTGAATAGGCACAACTTTCGCACTCCTTTTCTATGTAAGAATCCTCATAAGTTGTTATGCGTTTTGACGGTTATGCCATATCTTACTTACATCACTAGACTACATATGCAAGTAAATTATATAGGTGTTTTTTTTAATTCCAAAGTGTTATCAGCCAGTCGGAGAATGTCTGTCCGTATGCATTTGTTTCATCTAATTAATTTCTAGTGTTTAAAGTTGCATAACCTCTTTTGTTGCACGAACGGGTAATTTCACCGACGCGCAACGGTATGAGAATTCCCGTCATTGTTTTTTGAATTTCGATTATCTCTGACACGTTGGGTGCCTTTGTAATATTTGTTTTATGATAAAGTAACTTAATCTCTTTTAGACAAATCTGTTTTAGGGTTCCATGGCAATTTATGAATGAACGAAGTGTAATAAAATGTTTTTCTCGTCTAAACGTGAAAATACTATCAAATAATGCAGTTAATTTTTTTTTATACTTCATCATCATCATCCTATGATAGTCCACTGTTGGACGTAGGCCTCTCCTATTAAATAACTGCGTATAAACGCATTAGGAGGTAAATGCCCATCCATAATCGCCACGCTGGGCAAGCGGATTGGCGATCGCAGTAATGTGTCCACTATGATGACGCTGCTGCCCATCATCAATCCCAGGTGTACGATACAAACCCGAACAGGGTTTAACGTCACCTTATTTTATACTTTGTAATGCTTTTCATGTAATGAAAAAAAATTCTTTTATCAAATAGTGGTCAGTGTCAGTGTCACTTCAATCCCTTAGTCGACTCTTACGAAACCCGCAGGAGGAGTTGGGGTGGTGACAAATGTATTCTTACTGCCGTCACCACACGGCTTTTTTTATACTTAATTAGGGGAGGCGGGGGGGTACATTAACTTATTAAGAAATATTTAGTATTTGAAACCCTAACCATAGACCCTAACACTGATAAAATAATATTTCTATTATTTTTTTCTACTTTATCCCCATAAGTAGCATTCATATTGAAAACATCAACAAACTCCTATTTCTTACTCTTTCATTTTCGTTCCATGTCCATCATCAAGTTACATATGTGTGCCAAATTGCAACAATCGGTCCGGTATAGTTTCGTATTATCATGTATTGTGCTACTGTTTGGTCTTTCCCTTATCATTTTTTTGTGAGATATAAAAAATATCCAAAACACATACGGAACACTCAACGAACACATTGTAGGTATAAAATGTATCCGTATTAAGTCATTTATTTATTCTTACAGATATTTATCATGTTAGTATCGAGAACCTGAGTTATGTAATTTAATGCGGTTATTAACTAATATGCAAATATATTCAAAATATGAAATAATTTTCCACCAAGTTTTTAGTAGGTAGGTACCTAATTATAGCTTAACAAAATATAATAACATGGGTGCAAGCACGCTCGAAGTGCATGATTTGTACTTTTAACGAGTACCTTCCTATATGTACCATAAAATATCTGAAGTAAAAGTCCGAATAAGATTCAAAAGTAAGGAATATCAACTATCATAAGTCTGTCAGCCTCCGTAGCCTAGTTGGTAGTCCTAGGTCCGTAGCCTGCCTACGAAGCTGGAGGTTCCAGGTTCAAATCCCAGCGAGGGCATTATTTGTGTACCTATTATTTGATCAAAATTATTTTCATTGTCTTATTTTGTGTCCCTAAAAAACGTGACGCAGTGGTGATTTTTGTATGAGACAATGTTTTATTTTCAATTTATGATGTATGGATTAAAATCTAGCATGACAAAGAAATACAAGTGCACCGGTTTTTTTTATATATTCTGAGTCGAAACAGCAACTAAAAGCGTGACAGAGTGGTATGAAACAAGACAACGAAAGTAATTTTGACCCAATTGTAGCACTTGGTGGTGAAATTGGGGCCAGGCTTAGCCAGGATGCCATTCTGCAATCGTATACGATAAGCGACAAGTAATAAATGTATGAGAATGACAGATTCAAACGAAAAGTCGCGTGATCATTTCCATATAATATTAAGGTCACGTGACGATTATCGTATACGATTAAGATCTGAAATCGAATTGGAGATCAAAAATGTAAACAAATGGGATACCACCACAAAAAAAATTATCGCGAGAGGTGGGTAATCTAAAATCATTGAAATACTTTTAAAAAATGCGCACATCCATGTCACTGACAGTACGTATAGTTTTTAAATATTTAACAAATTTTTAATATCATACATTATTTTTTAAATCATATATTTCTCTAGTTTTAATAAAATGTAGGGTGTTTAATTTATACTACTGGCAATGATAAGAAGTTTTAAACATTTGGTTCGCAGTTATAATAATGTACTGAAAAAAATCAAAACAAGATGGTGCTCCAAATGACTCTTTTATGAATCCATAAAAACTCTTAAAATTTAGCATTATAAAGTTCATGAAAACAGATTTTAGTATTTTTAACTACAAATCCATCAATTTAATTTTTTTTTGAAATTGATTCGATTGTAACTATAGATGAAGATTGGAATTCGTTCCCCGACTATCTTAAAGATTAAAGTAACACGACATTGGTTTTCAAACATTGATTATGTTGATTATTTACATCATTCTAGCAAATTTTCTAGGTATTATTTTTGTAATCAGGAACCGTGGAAAATATGTTAATGATTGTGATACTTGTGTATCGAACATATTTTGACTTTCGCGTATCTACACCTAAACATTAAGTATTGTCTTAGGTTTAGCACCTGTAAGGATAGTTTGTAAGTGTGCAAATAAATAAAATAAAATAAATAACTCATAATATTTTCTTCGGTTACCGCGAGGATTACACATGAAATAAAACGGATAAACTCGCGTATATTAACTAATTTTAACTTCATTCCGACTTTTCGAACACTTTTCAGGGTTCGTGGTCTCATCCGTTTTCATAGTTTTATTTCATAAATACTCATCTCAAAATGCGACGTTAATTTATAAAGGTGTTAAAAAATAAAAAGTTTTATACCCCTGGAATGTCATTTTAACATTGACTTTATAATGTCATGTCATTGTCATAGATTGTTTACATTTTTGATCTCGAATTCCATTTCAGAGCTTAGGTACAGATTGGCATCTTGGCTGAGCCTACAGGCCTTTTTGTATTCGGTATGAGCTTTTACGCTGTACACTTATTAAAAGTGGTATAACAACATACTGGCAAGGGAAACGTAAGGATAGTTACGTAATAAGCAATTTAAAAACCGGTCAAGTGCTTGGCAGTGTAAGGGTGCTGACGGTATGCGAATTGCGAGCTTTTTGATGACTACTCGAAATTAATTAATGTTACATATGTAGGTACTTACACCGTCCGTCAGTAGAATCCGAAGAAATGTAAATAAATCTAAAAACTTGCACTATAAAAATCAAAGTTCAGAAGACAATTTTGGTCTTATCAGCAAAACTTAAACCAGCAAGTTAACATAAATCGCTCCTTAAAAATTAAATCACAGAACAAAATCCGGTAGCATTTAAATAACGACATTGTTCAATTTGTCTATGATTGAATTTCGAATCACAGATGCTTTTTTATAATAGCACTATAATTTTCAAGGACGATATGTCTAGTTAAAATTATTGACAGCTATTAATATTAACGTAAAAATAAATCTCTGAAAGTGTTTTACAATATGTGTCAAAGACAACAAATTCTTTGGAAAGTCTATATTTGTTTACAATTTTTCGGATTCTACTGGCGGACGGTACACTGACCTACATTTCTGAAAGATCAAAACGTCGGCTGCCCTTTTACAGAAAATACTCTGATATGGAAACATGTTGATTTCAAGTAGGTTTTTGAAGCATTTTATGTTTGGTGGATTCAATTTTAACCCTTTCGCCTCCAATGACTTCATATGAAGTACTCTTATGCTAACTCCGCTAAAGTCAAGCTAAGTAGTCAATAATGCCATGGGTAAATATTTTTCCAAGGAATATAGGCATCTACGGGTTGTTTATTAACCTTTCTGTCATTTGGAATCCCTTCATCAGGTGGAACTTAAATCGCAAAAATAGATCAAAGGTGAATTTGTGTTGAAGCCAATATTCCATGCGACCTATATTGTATGCGCTCTATTTACTCATTGTCGACTAATTAACAGGTTAGTTACTAGACAAATAAACCATGTCTGAACACTCGAGTAAAGCAGTCTGGCCTAACTTTATGCAAATAAATCGAAAGCGCCACTGTTGACAGCAGAGCAGCTTGTTCGCGGAAGTATGGTGCGTTGTTTTTGAGCAGCACTTTTGTCTAATTTTTAATTTAATATTTGTAATGTGTAAATGGCCCGAGAGGTGGCATTGCACGGAAAGCAAATAATTGATAATGAAACGTTTACCTTTTAAGCTTAAGATCATTTGCCATGTATTGTTTTATGAGATTGTTTTGGAGTTCTAGTGTATTTGTGCTTAAATAATATACAACGGTGACAAATTATATCGACTTTTAATTAAGGCGTGAAGGTATATCCGTTTGTTCACTTTGAAGTAATATTTAGAGGAACTATTACGTGGCCCGTATTTATTTATATCCAGGGTAATGGTGTAAGAAGGGCCAATACCAATCATGGGAACAATAAAGGCCAGGAAGAAGAAGAAGAAAATTATGTGACCCCAGTGTCATTTTAAAGAATGCATCGCATTAACGTAGTTGCTTTCAGTGTAACTTTCACAAATAAGTACCTGATATAAAAATATGTCTATGTCTTTCTCATAATTGAATTTACGTAAGTATGTATACACGGTGGAATTTAATCGGTGAACAGGAACCCATTTTTATAATTCAGTAATCGATGGCGGTCACGTTTATGTAGTAATTACGTGGAACCAAGTTTTTTTTTTGCATAATTTTTTTTTATGTTGAAATTATTTATTGTCACCCTACTAATGGTTTAGTCTGAAAAGTTTAATACCTCTTTTCAAACTATCAGCCATAGAAACTTAAAACATAAATGAGCAATAACCACTTACATGCTTTAATTTTTGCGATAGCCTCTATTCCTATGTAAAATAAGAGCGATGCATGGCTGATAGTTTGAAAAGAGGTATTAAACTTTTCAGACTAAACCATTAGTAGGGTGACAATAAATTTTAATTAAAGTTTAATTTCAACATAAAAATTTGTTATGCTAAAAAAAAAACTTGGTTCCACTTATGTACTACATAAACGTGACCGCCATCGATTACTGAATTAGAAAAATGGGTTCCTGTTCACCGATTAAATTCCACCGTGTATAAGGATGTCCCATATTTTACGAATTTTAGAAATTAAAATGCATATATACCCTAAATCCGTTTCTTTTACCTCAAAACATTCTGAAAATTAATTTCAGTTCATTCCTGTAACTGCAACCTATGCCGTGTTTTGGGGTTAAAGAAACCGATTTAGGGGTATGCGTTATTAATGGTTTACTAATGTTTGGCAAATAATTTTTCCCAAAGTATCACATCGCAAACTATTTTTCCCAAATTTTCATTTGGCAAAAATTCAATTGTCAAAACTACTTATCGCAATTTTACAGTTAGCAAACCTTTTTGTTGGCAAGCGATTGTTTAGCAAAGAATTACTTGGTCGTTTTTATTTTCCCAAAATATTTTTTGTCAAATGCATCGTTTGGCGTAACATACTAATCCCAAAATATTGTATGGCATACGATTTATACCGCATATACAATATTACATCGCAACCAATTTTTCGCATAAGTCATTTCGCCGAAAGATCATATTCCAATTGAATCTTATGAAATCGTTTTATTTCCCAACTAAATGGTTGGAAATTCTATCTTTGGCCTTGGTTTTTGATTGGAACTTTTTATAATGCATGTTTTCATGTGGTTGATGGTTTAGCTGGCATTTAGTTAACTAAATAATTACCAATGTTTTTGGGTATAGTTTGAGGCGAATTTTATGTAGGTATGTTTATGTTTTTTTTTAATTAAAGCTCACACGGGGTTTTATATTATGTTGATAAACAATTAAAAGTCGGGTTCTAAACAGTAATTTAGATGAAACTGATGAGGGAACGCAATGCCGAGGGAATAACAAAACAGTCGGTTCTGGCACTCGCCGGCCGCTACCGCGGCACGCTCGCTTCGCTCGCTCGGCTCGTGCGCTGTATGGTCGCAGTTTCACCTAACACTTCTCCTCGCTTCGCTCGTCGTCGTACCTAACGGTGGCTCTGGGATAGTTTTTTAATGAAAATGAAAATAAAAATATACTTCTTAGTACCTACCAATAAAATATATGAATAGTGATCATTATGATGGATTTGATTTTCTCACTTCATTCTTTATTATACCAATTATTCATGAAATACGTTTTTTGTTCCAGGCAAGTTCAAGCCAAGGGTTGTGCAAAAAAGTACGAAATTCCTGTATAGACCTACGAACTTTAAAATAATATTATCATTTGCCAGGCTTTTGCTATAAGTAGAGTTTGCGAAGTATCAAATTTGGGATTTTTTTTTGGATTCTAACTTATGACAAAATAAAACATTTGCTTAATAAAATCTTGACGAAGTGAAACTTTGCAAAATAATAATTTGACCGAATGAATAAAATGAGAAATGTAACTTTGCTAAAGATTTGTTTGGGAAATGAGACTATTGCGATAAGTTATTTGGGAAGTCATATTTGGGAAACATAATTTGCCAAATGGCAGTACACCGTTATGAATTTCTAAAATTCGTAAAATATTGGACACGATAATGTATATATTATTGAGTCTCATTTATATTGATGTCTATAATACAAAGAGCTCAAAAGAAATTTCTTGTTTACCTATCGTAATATTTTTTGCAATATAAAATAATAACGCAGATATTAGCTTGAATTCTAGAAATTTACCGTTACAATTTTAATTGAGTAGTGTATCGAATTTCCAAATTTGACTCTCCCGGGAAAATAAAAATAGACCACTCTCTTGAAAGATGGCCGGGCGTAATAGTAATAGTACTCCAACGGCAACTGAGCTACTACCGGCAAAAACTAGTTTCAGACTGAAAATTGTTGGAGGCCTATCTATACTTATCGAGAGGTATTTAACCTGAAACAATAACAATATTACATCTGTAATTTCTGTAATTTTAAATTCGCATTTTCTTATAAATACCTTTTTTAAGTTATTTTATCTATAGTAGGTAAATTAAATTAGTAATAAATTGTTTATTTTAAATAAAGAGTGAATAATGTAAATAAAAAAAATTACTTAAATTAAATTAAATTTAAGTTCTACGTTAATCATGATAACGGTAGGAGGAGCATTCCATGAGAACATGTCGTAAGCGACACGGTCTTTTCAATACTTTTGAAGCTGAGCTGAGTAAGCTGAGTTACGGTATAATAATTGACAGTGTTTCCTAGCAGGTAGCATATTTTCTTAGGGTAGCTACCATAGCGACACGTAAGCGACAAAAAGTAGATGTTTTCATGGAATGCTCCAGGAATACGATTGTCAGTGAAAGTATGCACCATCATTAGTCGCACAGCCTCCGCTGCTGTACCTGTGTGAGTGCTTTCTGACCGGCGCCCGCGCATCTCGCGCACATTTCCGAGGTATAAAAGAAGCGAACATAGTCTTACGTGGATCCATTGCTTTGCCTACCGGTATACTGGTCATTACCATTACAGTGCATGTATGTGATTGTGTTTGTGTTGTGACGTGTTGTGTGACGGATGACAGACTAAACGGTTTGTTTTCTTTTGACAGAAGGCGAGACGACGACAGGATGCGGTGGTTTGCGCTGGTAAATACTTTTGTTTTGTAAACATTCGTTGAGTTGTAAAGGATAAGTTAGGTTTTACTCGATACGTAATGCATTCTATCGCATACTGACATATTGGAGCAAGCGCGATGGCCTGCTTTACGTATCGAGTAAAACCTAACGTTACCGATACTTGCAAAGTAATAGTACGGCTATTGGTGAATATATATATAATATATTCACCAATAGCCACCAATAGCCATACTTATAGCTATAAGTGACCATACAGGTCACTTTTCAAAGCTTTTTGCACATAACGTGGCCTATGTACAAATATGTGAGGCATTTTAGTAAGACGTCTCACTTCGTTCATAAGAACGCCTAGACAGATAATTCATGTACAGTCGACGTCAAAGATATCGTTACGGTTTAGGTGACAAAAATATATGTACACGACTTTATTGCCTTGACATTACGGTCATGTAAATATATTTTTGGCAGCTAAATCGTAAGGATATCTTTGACGTCGACTGTACTACTTCCTAAGGGCTATTTATCGTTTATGTGTCATTTCATACTTACATTAGCCGTCTTAACTGGAACTATAGACTGTAAAAGCGCGACCGTCTACAGAACTTGGCTTTTGTATATGTTATAACACCCTTAATGCAAACCTGCATGCTAAATGCGTGCATGCTAAAGTGGCACACTTGTTTTTCTGGCGTCCCAAAGAAAGAAATTATATGTACGTAAATGCAAATGTTTCAGCTATTTATATATTACCAATCGAATAACTTTAATCCGGTTTATGGTGACGGTTCTGACCTTTTTAACTTATACCCCTAATGCGGGAATTACACTGAGACGTTCGCCGCATGAAACAATTTCGGTTGCCTGGCAACCTGGCACTTTGATTCTGGGACCGCATAAAGGTGCGTTCAAACTAAAAGAGCATTCGCTGTTCTAACCTCCCACTCTACGAAATTCGATCGGTACACAAAACGTGATTAGTTGATTTCGTAGAACGGGCGCTAGAACAGCGAATGCTCTTTTGGTTTAAACGCACCATTAGGTGAACGACGAAGTATCATACCCTAATTCATCATATCGTCAGCCAAACATCCACTGCTGAGTCCAGAGGAGGGGTTTATGCCATAATCGCCACGCTTCGCAGGCGGGTTGGCGATCCCAGTTTAGTACAACGCATTACAGGAATGCTGCTGCCCATCCACCGGTGGTTTTGGACGTAGTTTAACGACATACCCTAATGCATATTGGGTACTAATAATAATAACAGTACCCCGGATTAGTAACCAGCAAATAAGCAGTTAATTTTGACAGCTGTCATGTCTATACCTTTATCATTTCATAAACAAGGTCAAATTAATTCAAAATTTACGGCATTAAAATCGATACGTCGAGTTGTAAAAAGCACTCCTTTAATGCACTTTCTGTCAGTTAGTTTTTATCAGATTAGCTTATCATATCTAAATAATACAGCCATTAGACTAATTAGTTCAACGATATCTTAATCGGATCTAGTCTATTACGCTGCATTGAATATCGAAATTTTCTTGTCCATGTGTTCCCAAACTTTTTGTTGCTCTTCATCTTTCTAAGGATGATAATAATCTGCAGGCCGAGCCATGACGCCATTCTCCAATTGTTAACTTTTTAAACGTATAAATCAGCCAGTGATTCAGCCCATGCGAAGGCGGGAACAGCTGGGTTGCCAAAAAAACAAAACTGTCCCAAGGTTTTTTTCCATTTCGTTACCATTTTTTCATACATTTTTACGGCGGAAACGGAATGGAAATCTCGAAAAATGTATGTCAATTTTGGGACAACATTTTTCTCCTATTAGGATCGAAAGACCTCACGATTACGAGTAATTTGTAATTATATAAAAATAAAAAAATGCCTATGATACAAAACAGTGGTTTAATGTGAAAAAAAATAGCTTTATTGCCAAATAGTTCCGTAGAATTTAATCGGGTAAACTCATGACAGTTTTAGAGCAAAACAGTGTATCGGAAGTTCGATAGTCGTTTACTAAATAAGAAAACTAAGCATTAAATTTCTACAGAAAGTCATAAGCTTTAGACATAACATTCAAAACCAATTGACTATGAACGAAACGACTACATACATAGTGAAATAAATCTACCAACAAAGTATTTAGTAGGCAACCGGTTGCGCCATTACGAGTAACATCCAACACAACTATTACTTCACACGAATGCCGTCTAAGATTATGTTTAATGAACTATAAGTTCCTTGTTTTGAAACTATCTCGAGCTTAACGATTCGCAATGATTCGTATCAAAGACGAGTGAATATTAAAGATTGGCATGATACGAGTTTCGTATCTAAGATGATATAAGTTTATCGTCATCACATGTGATGTGGTTATATATTGAGTATATTTATGAATCGCCAGTTCTGGTTCTGAATAAATATTTTTTTTTTGCACTAAGTACTTGTACATAATGTTTAAACGTTTCAATTGAGGGACCAGATTTAATCGGTTGAAAATTGAAATTTTTAAATGGCATCTTTTTACAAACTAAAGATTGATTTTACAACGATTCAAGCACTTTTTACAAAATATCAGTCACACCTGTATTTTAAATAATAGTTCTCTCTTAGTGTGAACTTATCGCGATCAATTGAGGGACCACATTCTGTAGGTATGCCATATTTTCTTAGTCATACAAATCTTTTGATTAAAGTAGTCATTTACAGCAGTTGTAAAATTGAAATGGATTATTAAATACGTATACCTGATAGTCACGACTGAGGGTTCACTTTTAACCGAATGTAACTTCAGAGTGCCTATTTCTACAAATTAGCGGTTAAATTTATAATTGTTTGAGATTTTTTAAATAAAGACTGACACATTCAAAAGCTCAAAATTCCAACGTGGGCCCTCAATGTACTATTTAATCGCATTTTCATTTTAAAAATTGCCTTCTTCCTTGACTTTCCGGTGACCTGACATACGAAATTATATCACTTATCAATTCGTTAAAAGACACACACAATACAAGATTCATAATCGTTGGTTCATTGTATTCGGTCCCTGCTATAAAGCCGGAGCAATATAGCGACCAATAATACGTAACATTGCTAAATTTGTTGTATACATATAGGTACATGTACATACATTTATACATATTGTTATTTTTATAGGCGAGTGATAGTCTGAAATTTTCATATCTCTGTATCGGTTATAGTCACCGTACAATTAGCCATTAGAAATACCGGAGCGGCCAAAGTGCTCAAAAATATCTCAACAAGCCTTGATTGTCGTTACGTTTGAGTGCGTATTTAGATATTTATTTTTTAGCGCCTTGGATATATAAATAAATAAATATCTTGGGACATCTTACACAAATCGACCTAGTCCCACGGTAAGCTCAATTAAAGCTTGTGATGTGGGTACCAGGCGACGATATATAGACATTAAATATATAGACAGCCATGACCAAGGAACAAATATTTGTGATAAATAAATTTCTACACAAATGCTCTCGCCGGGATCCGAACCCGGAACCTCCAGCTTCGTCGGCAGGGTCACTACCAACCAACTAGGCAACAGTGGCTGACATATATAATTATGTACATCTCAACATAAATATATCTGATGGTGATGTGCAATTAAAATCTCTAGTTAAAACATATTGATCGCCAGTCATGGTGATTACGGGATTTGTATTGACACCTCGCTATTATTGTTAATGTTGGACTATGTGCAAACGCATCGACTGATCATTTGTAACTATTATGACCATATACATAAAGTGCATTAATGGTCAGTTGACCAATACAATTAAATGGATTTAGACTTATTACCGGTCAATGATTTGGTTACAATGAATTTCTTAACGATTTGGAAATTATTTGAAGTAAGTTAGTAAAATGTTTGTAATTTTTATATTCATTAGATAATTGCTTTCATATTATTTAATAAATGACATTTTTGATAACTATGAAAGGGTAAAAAACAGTACCTACCTACTTAAAATATTTTTTGTTATTGAGGTGCTGTTACCTAAATGATTTTTTATGCGTCCGGATACACACATTGCTTTATTTTAATCGTCGTTGAGATTATTATTAAATAACTAACCCCCTTATTCATAAACGTCCCCTAACTTAGCAAGGCTTGCTAAGTATTGTTGGTCCCTTTCGATATCATTAACATATTGATAAGACCGAAAGTTTATGAAATTATGAATAAGTGGTAAGTCCATAAAACAATCTTAACATGTACCTATGAAAAGTAATTTAATTTTAGAAACAAGTGGGTGGTACTGGTGGTAGGTACTTCATCTCGTTTATTTAAATCCCACGTTACTATTACGAAATTGAGGCGAAACTATGGAACTATTGATAATCACCTAATTTGGGACATGTTATTATTTATCGGCAACTTTCAGATTAACATTTCAGACATAAATAAGGCATTTTATAACGAAAGTGCTAATGGCGGCATAATTGAAGCACCTACTCAGTGATGGCACGTTTTTAAAAGAAAAAATAAATTGAGTCATTACGCACACAAGATCTCGTTACAGTCGTTACATCATAAAATTATATTGCCCAAAAAAAAACAAAAGATTGTCAGCAACACGCGCGGCTTCCCAAAATGTCCATTTCGCAACAATTCGGCCTCATTTAAGTTGGCCTGCCACTGCGAACACCGATTTTTTTTTACCGCGAAGACACAATTCTTTTTTACTTTCGAGCATTTACCTCCGAAATTTTTCAGAAAAGACTTTCTTCTGAGACCCTTATTCTTTTTTAAAGACCTATTCACCGACACCCCGCACTACCTATACTATTTTTAGTAAATTAAAAAAACACCCCCATTTTATGTGTAGGGTAGACCCGAAAAAAAATACCAATTTGTCGGCGTGATTAATATGTATACCTAAACGAAATTGCAAATTTATAGTACTATCTAACGGTCACTGCAGAGTTGGGCAAAAAGTAATATGATTACTTCTAAAAATTACATTTGCATGTGTACTTTGTAATAAATATTACAAAGTACACATGCAAATGTAATTTTTAGAAGTAATCATATTATTTTACAAAAGTAATCTGAAGGTGTAATCATATTACTTTTTGCCCAACTCTGGGTCACTGAGTTATGCTGCGGACAGACAGACGGACAGACGGACAGACGAACATGGCGAAACTGTAAGGGTTCCTAATTTACTAGCTATCGGACAAATGCGCGTCATTGTTCAACTCCAAAATTGATTGAATAATTAATTATTTAATAATTTTTAGAAAAATTACCTATTTCATACCGGTAACTATGAACACCTTTGTAAATAGTCACCTTAAAGCTTCGAAATCAAATTTTAAAAATTATTCGTTTAATTATTAATTTAATAAAATTTGGAGTTACGTCCATATTATTGCGAACAATGATGCACATTTGTCAGATCTCTGTATTACTACGGAACCCTAAGACGAACATAGTTGAGACCTAGCCAGGAAGTTTTGCAATACCATAGATTCACCGTTTGACTTTCTCTAGATTAAACCTAACCTGTCTGATAAATGCCGTCGCGAATTTATTGAGGAAGTCGTATTGTGTTAAACCCGCCTTGCCTTTGGCCTTTGTGGAGTAACTCCACATACAAAGTAGCAGAATTCGACGCTTATTATGAACGCTGTATTCCAGAATAGTACGCGCTTGAATTGGAATTCTAATGCTTCAAGATTTCAAATTACGACAAGATATTGTATAAAGATTGTTCATGATAAGCGTCGAATTGGGACGATATACCTGTAATTAAAATAAATTATATCATATTATGCACGACACAATACACGAACAGATTATGACTAAAATGTAGAGTACAGTTTGTACAGAATTTATATTTAAGAAATTGGAAAGTAGCCGGGTGGTGACGGCAGTACGAATACATTTGTCACCACCCCAACTCCTCCTGCAGGTGTCGTAAGAGTCGACAAAGGGATTGAAGTGTCACTTACCATTATTTAATAAAATATTGGTGATGGGCAGCAGCGTCGTCATTGTGGACACATTACTGCGATCGCCAATCTTGCCCAGCGTGGCGATTACGGGCATTTACCTCCTAATGCGTCTATAAGCATAGGAGAGGCCTACGTCCAGCAGTGGACTATCGAAGGCTGATGATGATGATGATGATGATGAACTTAAAAGAGTAAGTCATTTGGCACTACGCAAACGTGACGTCACTTTTGTGTATTGCATATAAAACTTCATAGTGACGATAGTTTTGGTTTTGACTGGTCGAAAAAGATGTTAATTTGACTTGCCAGCCATCATACCTGTTACAGTGGCCCTACTGTGAACTTCCTAATCTGGAAATTTCTAGAATTTGTCGCTGTCACTCTAGTGGAGGTATCCACTCATTGGAGAGACAGGAACAAATCTTCAAAATGTACGGATATCGAAATACAAAGTAGTAGGCCAGATCCTACGAGATGAGGCAATTTGGGCATAATTCGGTGCTCATTGTATACGTAAGAGCATTTTCGTAAGTATAAATCGCTATGACATTATCACATAACTATATTTCACGTTGGCCGTAAAGTAATCGAGCGGAACTTTAGCATGCCATAAAATGAGATAACCTAAAAACGATTCCATAACATAAGTAATGATGCGTCTCGATCTTATTTACATATCGCTATTCCAATCTTACAGTGTTGTATGTTACATTATTCGTTATACTTATTCAACTTCGGAGTTGCAGTAATCGATTCATGAAAATGTGACCTTTATGTTTCTTTAAAATATGGGTGATTTTTCCATCAAGTAAGTGTAGCAGATACGAGGTTTAATAAATATAGAGGTATTTTTGGTGAAGATTAAATCTCGACTTAATGTCAATGTGACAAAATTCAAATTTGAAGCTGATAAAAATGCAACATAGAGCGTTCTAATATAGGGGCAGCGATATCGCTAGATATAATTATAATCGAAAAATAATTATGTAACGTTTATGTAACACGTATGGCAATGTTTTAGTGAGGTAGTTTATCAGAAGATCCTGACCTGAGGTCATGGAAAGCTAGGGTCGCGACTCGAGAAAATGGCTTTTGCGTAACAGTTACTTAAGGCGCTGTTCCAATCGCTGTGTCGTACGATGTTGAGAATCTGGTCTACTACAAAGAAAATTGAAATTCGTAAATTTCGAGGATTTTTCTCGCTACAACGAAGGCGTCATTAGAGTGAGAGAGACAAATATTCAAAATTTGCGGATTTCGAAGTTCACGGTAGGGCCGCTGTTCATGTGCGTTCTTGTTATGTACTGTACAAGATTTACCGTAGTCACCTGCATGTTGGCCTTGTGGTGACGGCAGTAAGACTACATTTGTCATCACCCCAACTCCTCCTGCGGGTGTTGTAAGAGTCGACTAAGGGATTAAAGCGTCACTGACCATTGTGCATTGTTTGATAAAAGACTGATGACGAGCAGCAGAATTATCATAGTGGACACATTACTGTGATCGCCAATCCGCTTGTCCAGCGTGGCGATTATAAGCATTTACCTCACGCATAGTTAATAGGAGAGGCCTACCTCCAACAGTGGACTGAGATGGGATGATGATGGGATCGTAATCCGATCAGATAATTACATATTTCATACCGGTAACTATGAAAAGCTCTGTAAGTTGTCACCTTCAAGTAGGAAACTATTTGATTAATATTTTGATTCATCATTTAATCTACTTTGGAGCCATATCGACATAATTGTGAACAATGACGCCCATTTGTTCGAGACCGATATCTGATAGTAATATGTACAGGGTGACATCAGACAGTTTTATATTTTTTCTGTAGTTCTAACTAGCAACTGAATGCCCCGGGTGTCTTTTGAAAACAATTTATTTCGTTTTTATCTAATATTACCCTAAGGAATTTTGTCACGACGTTTTTGTTAGAAATTCACCACTTAAAATAAGCGGTAGCGAACCGCCCCTGAATGCTGTTCCAAAAATAAAAACAATCATGTTTTTCGATGTCAAATAACGTAATGAAGAGCCCCGTCAACATTTCTAACCTAAACAAAATCAGGGTCACCCTAATAGGTACATACTTATACCTAAATATTTTACATATTAAATATATATATATTCGTCAGGTTGTATGGTATTTTGTGAGTTCTTGATTCTCAGTAGATAAAAACACGAGGTGACTTTGCGTGATCAAAGATAATTCAAGTCTAGCTCCTATGAAATGTGCGACTGCTTATTTACGAGCTATTTAATATGACTTTCTTATAATCAGACTACATTAGTAGACATTAAGATTTAACATGATATTCCATGTGCAATGCAGTATCTAAATATAGTTTTTGCATTATTACAGATATTGGTGTTCGCTGCGTTAACAGCAGCAAGCCCTGCCCCCGAACCCAAAAAGTACAAGCCCGAAGTAAAGGAACCTAAAACAAATTCAAGTCTAACAAATGAAGAAAGGCAATTCCTGAGGGAGGTAGAAGCAAAATTCGGAATCAAACCCGATGTGCCTGTAGAGGAAGAGAAAAACAAGACTGAGAAAGTTACGACAGCACTATCACCCAAAGGAGACTCGCCTAAACTACCATTTCATGGAGTTATCGCTATTGAAATAGTAAACGACACAGACTCAAAAGGTAAAGGTAAAAGGACCATCGACGCTAATTTAGGATATGGATACAGAACTAATAATGGATATAGCTACTCGTACTTCGGAAAGCCACAAGAAAAAGGCAAATTCATGCTATATCCATATTCGCAAGAAGATATTCCTCCAGCGCGCCCTAATGGCCAGAGGAACCAATATTCAAAAGGAGGATATACAACAGCTTCCCCAAATGTAGAAATTCAGCCATCGCAAGCTTACGAGCTTGTTCCAGTCAAAGAAGAACAAACAAATTCTTATGAGTACAAAAAGCCCTCGACTGAGTTTAAAACCAGTTATGAAAATGTAAAGGGGTTAGAATCTCCCCCTCCTCCACCCTACAACTCAGGGCAGTCCAAACCTTCTACGTTATACACAACATACAATGGAGAGCATTTTTCCGGACTAAGCGGCCAGTTTCCATCAGTTATGCCAAACTACTTCGTAGATTCGTCTCAACTTCTTAAAAATCCTCAATACCAGAGTGCTGGATTAACATCAGATTACATTCGATCTCATGGATCTCAACTAGAGCAAAAAGTAGTTCCGGTCTTAGTTTTGAGAATCCCAAGTTCATACCTTAAAAATCCATCAGCTGAGCTATACGCTGACTTACCCCAAAACTACCCAGTATCACAATATCTGAACAATGTGAATTTGCAAGAGTTAGTTAATGAGTATTTTTCAAAGATTGGATATTCAATGGCGCCTCAGATTATGTCTTATAACCATTCACCGTTATCGGCGTCTGTGTCTGCGCCGGCAGCCTCCGCTCCAGCCTCTTCTCCAGTGTCTCAATACGAGCCACAACATTACGCCAACCCCTATGTGCGACCAGCATACACACAAGCAGATTACTCGGGAGTCCAATATTCCGCAGTGCAGCCTGTTATGGCTAAATATCCGACAAAATATTCTTCTCCTCAGTATTACATGACTTCGGCACAAGCTGTTTACCACCAGCAGCCTGTACAAGAGCAACAGTATGAGTACCAATACCAGTATGTTCCATCCCAAGAATCGTATCAGCAGTATTACGTTGACAATGTTGATCCTGAATATCAGCAAATTTCAAGCCAAAGAGCGCACGCACAACCGGCAACAGCAGCAGAACAAGTATCGAGCGTGCAAGACGCTGGTGTTCAAGTCCAGTACGAGGAAACACCAGTGTCAGCTCAACAGCAAGCGCATGAGGTTCCCCAGACTCCTCATTACAGACCACAGCACCTGCAGTCACAACAATATGAATCTGAAACAGAGTATGAACTTCCTAAAGACAATCCGAAGAATGATGCTCCTTCAAAAGTTTCCCTGAGCTACAGTACGCCTAAACCTCAATATGGAGCTCCACAAGAACAGCAGCAATATTACTCTCCCAAGGAACCGATCCAGAAAGAAACAATTGCCATTTACCCGTCATCTCCGAAGAGTCAAACAGTACAAAGATACCAATACGATCCTGAATCAGGTCTTTCTCAGAATTACTACTACCAAAAACAAGTCGGCGATGATTCTTCAAGCAAAACTATAGTCATCTCGGAGAATTACCCCAGCCAGGCTCACACGATAGCTACAGTTTTACCCTACCACAAAACGACACCCAAACCAAACAAATCAATGCAATCCGTGAATTACGTTACTCCACAGCCATTCTCTTCAAAATACCAGTCTCGGTATAACATCATGGTACCACAAACAGTTCTTGGAGGATCAACTAATAATGAGAAAGTATCCTATGTCAATTCCCACTCGCTACCTGCACACTACCTTCAAAGTGGGACACAATACAACCTAGAAGAAGAGTATACAACTGGACTTCATCACATTCCTCCTAGAAGTTCACAGAAGGCTCCATCCTACCCTAGAAACCATCACAGCCAACCAAAGCGAATGGTAAAACCTGAAAACAAACAAGACAGCACATTACTGTCGTCGAGGAAAAGAAACGAGAAAAATGATAAAAAGAAATCATCTTAGAGTAACAATCCTTTGTCTATTTAAATTCTTGAGTACCTACTCCTGTAAATATAGTAGTAAGTTAACCTACTGATAAGTGCCCTAATTTAGAATAAGTAGCTAAAAACAAGTTGAACCGATACATTTAAGTGGTTTGAAAAATGTGATACAGCAATTAAATTGATACATTGATTGCATGTCGAGAACATGTTCGTAATTTAAAATTCGCGTACGACTCGTACGAGTAAACTTCACCTATCGCATTGGTGAATACATAACTGTATCAATAACGTTTAATAATAAAATAATGTATAACGGCATCACTATGAGAGAACATGGCAATCAATATTTGATTGAATATTATAAGAGTTTTTGATTTCGTGAACACTAAATGCCAGACAAAATTTACATGTGCGAATTCTCAAAGGGAAAATTTAATCTACTCGTACATTGGCGAACCATGAGCTGTTATTTATTGTATACTATCAGACAAAATTATTATGGCTGTTTCAGAGTGCAATATGTTAGAATAAGTGTATATAATAAAACATCCCAATCTATAAGTGCCTTATTTATCCTTTGATGATTGTTCAGCAACTTTAAAAAAGCATGAAAGATGAGTATTGCCGAATAGAAAAAAATAACTAGGTAGGTATGGTGGGGTTGCATGTAGCCTATTACAAAAAATTATGGGGTTTTGAGTCGATTCAAAAAAACATTACATAGTTAAAGGTCTTTAATAAAACCAGGAGTTAAATTTTGTATAACAACTTTTGGCAGTGAAAAAGGGCGTCTAATTCAAATTTTCTATGAGCAATCAACAATTTTGACTAAGGCATTAACTACGCACATTTTTTTGCAATAAACCCTTTTAGCCCTTAACTTGGCAGTGTATCTTAAAAGATACATAGGTACTTTTTGACCTACTTTTAGTATATTTTTAAAGACAGATTTTTTGCTCTACACAGCGGCGAGGAAGCTAGAACGCACGATTTTTTAAAATTCTGTCAAGTTTAGGGTTAAGGACATAATCATTGATACTTAGGTATGTATCGTATTCTGATTACGAAAATGTTGGAAATAAATTCTGAGAGTTGACCACTATTTCCGGTGTGACATAAGTCACTAGATAAATTGTCCCAATATTTCCATAAGTACATCTAAATTTTCGATCCTTCCATTCTGTTAAAAAAATGGAAAACTTTTTTTCTATACTAGGAACGAAACCGCCCGAGATTATGAGTAAAAATCATACAAAATATTCAAGTATAACTTTGGGGGAAATTTGGAATAAAATTACCCACCTGTTAAATAAATTAAATATTTCTGAAACCATCATATTTCCGTAGACAACGTTCAGGAGTAATACAATTCTTGTTTAGGGCCATGGTTCCAGCTTCAGCGTACAGTCAAGTGCAAAAATAAGTATCGAAAGAATCCGTTCATAAATATGTTACGACGTTCTTATTACACAGAATTAGAGTGCACTGGGACATATTTTTGAACGTTTTCGTATACCCCTTATTTTGTCTTCGACTGTACCATCGCTGAATAAAATATATCTATCAGAAATATATTACCCGTCCATGTCTTTTACATGAGGAAAAGTATGGTGATAATTTTATCTGACATATTAACCGGAGATTGTGAACCAGGCCGTAAATCTACTTGTTTATTATAAGACTAGGAATTAATAAAAACAAAACCTATCTATTTATTTTGAAATTAGGTTACGAAATTAGGTGAGTAGGATTATAAACATAAAATACAAAAAGTTTAAAACCCGTACAAAGAAGACCCATGCACGTTAAAACTATCGATGCTATGTCAAAAATGCTGGAATTCATGTAGAGATGGCGCTACTTTATACCGCCCCGCGAACTTTACCTATAATAATTCTAGCACGACTTTCTTGTAAATTCATACGTTTTCACACAGATGGCAGCACAAGTCAAAATCGTTTCTTGGCTTATGTTCTTGAGAGACGAGATGAGGGGTGATCGGATGATGAGAAGTGTAGGTAGTCATGTGGGGTAAACGTATGTAGTGGGTGAGTGTACGCAGTCCCACATATTTCAGTCCAAAATATATGTGAAAGCTTACACTTAAACACTACGTACATTACTCGAAATGACTCTATGTTAGGTACATAGGCTCATAATTATGTAGAGGTACAATATAAAATACATTGTACTTAGTTGGTACCTATGCCATATTTTGTCAGGAATGGTGGCAAACAAGAAACAGAGAGGTAAAGTATATAGGTAAGACATGAAATAAATTGAAATTGAAATAGGCAGGTACTTTATTTTTCCAAAAATGCTCTTGCTAGAGTCATCATCCGCCTCATGTCATCATTGTCAACCTCCGTAGCCTAGTTGGTAGTGACCCTGCCTACGAAGCTGGAGGTTCCGGGTTCGAATCCCGGCGAGGGCATTATTTGTGTATTTATTTATCACAAATATTTGTTCCTTGGTCATGGCTGTCTATGTATATAAGTAGCTATATGTATCTAACTATTATATATATCGTCGCCTAGTACCCACATCACAAGCCTTAATTGTGCTTACCGTGGGATTGGGTTGATTTGTGTAAGATGTCCCAAGATATTTATTTTATTTATTTATTTATTTATTATCATCAACATCATCCTTATCAGCCGACCTAGCTTATTAATCCAAAGCCTCCTTGTTAAGCAAGCCTCTTTGCTTATTAATCTTATATATTATATTATCTTGTTATCAATCATTGGTTGCCCTAGCCAGAACATTAAAAAAAACGCAATTAGCCGTTATAAGTAAATGACAAATAACGAAAAAAAAATTATAAACTTGTCTATTTTTAAGGAGATCCAGGGCATTAAGTTGCTAGTTGTTAGTAGTGGAATTAAAAAAATATAACTGGTCGCGTCTCTGAGGTATGTACCCTGTATGTTTACAAAATATCAGCTCAATCGGTACCGGGGAAGTGGATCAAATTTAATTTGCAAGACTTGGGGACAGGTGAAACGGGTAATTCCATGTAACGGTAATGAAAGCGACCATTTTATCGTCTTGTTTATTTAATTATGATTCAAGTGTAAGTGTTACTTTATATCTAGATAAGCATCATTTTGATATCTAGATACAATAACGGTAAAACTTGCATGATTATTAAATAAACACGCGAGAAATTGGTTACTTACATTACACACTTATGTGGAATTGCCCGAACTACAGACTTGTAATTAAGATGAAGTCATCATCATCATCATATCAGCAGAAAGACGTCCACTGCTGAACAGAGGCCTTCGCCAAAGATTACCACAATGACCGGTCTTGCACCACTCACATACAGCGGACTCCTGCAACCTTCACCAGGTCATTAGTCCACCTAAAATGAAAACCTATGAATAAAAAAAATTTAAAGTTGTGGCATGTATTCTGAAATAGCTACCATGATACTTCAGTTACCTATTAAAATCATGGAATTAACATAAATGTGCATTCGATTATCATTCAAATCATAGCAGATTAAATTAGTGGTCAGTACCGCTAGCATGTCACTGTCCATTTATCTCAGAAAAGTAGAGTGATTACTTGCACAATTAGTGTGAAGGTATGCATCGATTGCTAATATATGCGTTTTCTTAAACATGCGAATGGCAAAAACGGTGGCAAAAGTACCATTTCGATAATTCACTCCAATCTTCCGCCGGCAAGATGTCTTCATCATCATCATCATATCAGCCTCTGCTGAACATAGGCCTCCCCAAAGATTGCAACAATGACCGGTCCCGCTCCACTCGCATCCAGAGGACTCCTGCGACCTTCACCAGGTCATCAGTTCACCTTGTGTAGGGCCTGTGCCTCCCGGTACGTGGCCGCCACTTGAGAACCTTTCCGCCAAACGGCCATCGGTTCTATAGTCATGTACAGACGTTCATCCTTAGTTATTTATTATCTAATAAATAAGGTTGCAAGTGCATCACTTCTGCCTTAAACTTCCATTTCCTTGATATTTTCTTCAGTTACCGAGACAGTTATCCATGAAATAAAACTATTGTAACGGATTAAAACATATCGCGTATATTAATGAATTGAATTACATTCCGACGTTGCAGGGTTCGTGGTCTACAGGTGGTGACAGGGATATAATTAAATTAATTAATATACGCGATATGTTTTAATCCGTTACAATAGTTTTATTTCACGCTATTTCCTTGATTAATAAAAATTAAGCACTTAAGTTGAAGTGTCACTGATCAATGATAATTTATTTATTGAAGATTGCTGATCGGTAGCATCATCATAGTAGACAGACACACTACTATGATCGCCAACCCGCTTGCCCAGGGCGACTATAATAAAAAAAAACAATATATTTATTATTTACTCACAGTTATCAAAACAATATGTAATACATTCTTGCTGGGGCCTCTCTTTAAGCTTACAGTGCCTGTGTTGAGACGCCCCATTTTTACGACGATAACTAAGTATTGGGCATCTACCTCCTAATGCTACGCATAGGTAATGTGTGAGGCCTTTGTCCAGCATTGGACTGTAATAGGCTGATAATGTGACTGTCTCAGGTCAAAAAAAAAAAGTAAACGGTCGAGCGTACTTATGGAAAAATTACCCTTTCTCGTATGGTTGACTATTTCACAAACACAACATTTGCTGGTGGTAGGACCTCGTGCAGGGTCCGCCCGGATAGCTACCACCGTAACCTGCCGCTAAATAGCAGTGTTTGCACTGCTGTGTTTCGGCTTGGGGGTAAGATAGCCGGTGTTATTACTGGCATAGATAGAGGCAATCCATCTAAGTCCTCAGGGTAGTTAGGCAGCGCATAGGCGATTTTCTGATAGCTATGTCCATGGGCCTCAGTTCCTGCTTTCCATCAGGTGGACTAAGAGCTCAGTTACCTTGGACACATAAAAAAAAAACAAAAATAGAAGGAAACGCTCGCGTATGGAAAAATGATATTATGGTCGACTTATTTTACGAACACAATTAGCTGCTATCGAAGCTTGCACGGTGATTACTACTCGTAGGACACTTGTCTGATCGGTGATTATGTAATGGGCCAAAGCGTGCTATTTCCTGCCGTTTTCCCTTTAAGCTTTGTAAACACACGGGACGGCGTCCCGACAACCGACCCTACCGCAAACTTCGATGACATGTCTTTGTAACTAATTTTGAAGTTCGTGGTAGTAGGCAAGGGCAGATATCACGCAGTCTATGAAAAATAATTATCAGAAATCGGACTATTCTGAAAAAAGTGGTGTATGGTCAATTGGTCATACGTTACAATCGGTAAGTGAAAAATTAATCATCCCTTATTTTCCTACCCTTAAGCTTGGTTTTTATTTTACATATATGGGACCAACTACCCCGATGTTGATCCCATATATGTAAAATATAAATATTTGATATGTGCTCACCTATTTTATTATTCATATTCTACGGAGAGAATATGATGTGAATAATAAAATACCTACGTCCACAATGTCAGTTCAAGGAGATTTAAAACTTTCTCGTCTCCTGATTAAAATATTGTCAAAGCAAAGTCAATGAAGTACTAATCATGAAAAAAATTGGACTCCATTCCGGAGTGCCCGGAAAGCGCCGGTTTTCCACCGTCGCACGCTTGGTCACTACCGACTAGTCGTAAACACAACCACAAATTTAACCATCACAAACCTACCCCGTGTGTCCGCACTTTAATAAGAACTTCCAGCAGACTTTAGACGCACCTTTTCCTGATTCTTCGGAACCGGTTACTTATGCCGGAATACCGGAAAATGCGCTGGGAAATGAGAGTGAAAATGCTGACACTAAGCCAGGCTGGTACCTACACAACGTAAGTATACAGGAAGTATGAAACGCAGGCCGATTAGCAGCGAATTAACGCAAGGGATTGTCACTGCACCGTACAACGCGGCTTTACACCTTGACGAATCAAGTAGGTACCTAAAGTACGTTTATTTTATTAATGTAGCGAGGTAATCTTTAAATTTCCGAAAATCAAACGAGTTCTATACTTCTCAATGGTGTACTTTTCAGAATTTGAAATTGATACTATTTATAAAAATAGAACAAAGAATGTGTTTCTTAGTTTATTCGAATTCATGAATAAACTGAATAATTTCACATGTTTACAATAATTCAATAATGATCATTTATAAAGATCTTTCAAATAGAATTAAACCAGTGATCGTTGCTACTTTTCGTTGGTGTACTTTCGGTAATTTGAAATTATGAACTATTTCTAACAATAGAACAAAGAAAGAACGATGTGTTTCTTAGTTCGGAATTTGAATTCTGATCTATGAATAATCTAGATAATTGGTTGACATGTTCGCAATAATTAAATCAATGATCATTCATTTGTTTATATTTTTGTGAAAATTCGTAAGTAACCGAAGTAAAGCACTGATAAACAAATAAATAAGGTATGCGAAGATATAATATAATAGGTATTAGGGCTTAAAATAGCCAAGACTAATTACCGGTCACCGGTATTCGAACCTAGGACCTTTAGCTTCGCGTTATAGGTACAACTACCGAGCTATAGACCCGAGCTGTCAACCCGAGACATGAAGACGTAAAGCTATAAAGACACATAAATATAATTAAACGGTTAAACTCACGTGTATTTAGTCACTACACGCGACATGTTTCGGAGAGCCTAGGTCTCGATTATCAAGCACAATCCCGCAGGTCCCCGCCCATAATCGACGACTGTCAGTAGGTATCTACTCGTAGGTATAGATATTAGATATGCGCCGCGCTCACGACACGCTTGGCGTGAACCGGGGGCTTAGTGCTTGATAATGGAGACCTAGGCTCTCCGAAAATTGTCTCGTGTTGTGACTAAATACCTGTGAGTTTAAACGTTTAATCATATTTATAGTTATTATGTCTCATGAAAGTTTGCGTACCGTCAAACCGTCATTACACTCATTATACCTACCTAACTCTAAGGAAGCCTTCCCGTTTAATTCCATCAACATCTAACGAGAGTTTTTCTAACCATAACGATTACTTATATGTGATAGATTTATAATCGTAGAGTCTATACGATCTTGGCTCAATAGCCAAGGGTCTTTAAATGTAATTGATGCAATTTAAACACAGTACGCGATTATACAGGGTGGCCCATTCAAATCGATCAGTATGGGATAAGACATACGAAGATCTGTTCTTAGGAACCATGTCATCGATTTTAATAATAAGGAAAACTGCGTTAATAAATATGAAAAAAAAAGCTTTTTTCTTAAGATTTACACAATAAACACCTAGTAAAATAAACGTAAGTACGCGAAAACAATGAATTCTATTCATTTTAGACATCATGTTTCTTAGAGACATTTACTGCTTAAGACCTACACAAACGAATAGTAATAGTGTTAGTTTATTTTTTCAAAACAACCAGGTTCGATTCCCTAGCTGGGTACAGTTTTTTTTTTCAAATGTATGAATGCAGTTTTTTTATAATCAAAATCGGTGACATGGTTTCTAAGAACAAATCTTCATATGTCTTATAGTTTCAGACTTTCGCATACTGACCGATTTGAATGGGCCACCCTGTATAATAATTGTATTGATTGAGTCAAGGGTCATTAAATTACGTTTAGTTCGTATTCTTAGCATAGTAGGTATCCAATAGGTTTACATATAAAATTGCGAAAGCGAAAGTATTAAACCTTTTATGTGTCAGGTAGATTACCAAAAGTATTGAACACGTATTTTTTTCTATTTTAACCGATCTCAAAAAAGGAGGAGTTCTAAATTAGACTATTTTTTTTGTATGTTATCTGCTCGATATCTCCGAGAATCGAACGGGTAATTTTTTGCTCGGCATCGATCTATTAAATTTATTTTAGTTGATTTTGATTGCATAGGGTCTATCCTCACATCCTCATCAGTATTACATATAATGTTCATCTTTCTGCCAAGCACCCTGTGTTTCTCTAAGTGTAAGTACCAAGATGACCCAATTTACTGAAGTTACTTAATAATATTGACATCGTATGCTAAAATCCATTTCAAAGCCGGTTGCTATACATATTTATTATTTACTCAATATTTCTGAATGAATAAGCCTTGAGAACGTTAGGAAGGGACAGTTTCATTTGTTTTCTTATTTTAACAATCGACACCATGAAGGGTTTAGATTAAATACTTCGCAACTAAGGGATTTCCTAAAATAATCTTGAAACTGCAGGCTCTAAGTAGGGAGAACTGGAAAAAACCGGCCAAGAGCATGTCGGGCCATGCTCAGTGTAATAATTCAGAAACTGTTCAACCTAACATTAAGTCGAAAATATTTTTTCGTAACTAGTACGCAAAAACGAACTTTCTCTTTTTCTCTTTTTGACGCACTTGTTATGAAAAAAATCGTCCCTTACACGTGCAAAAACTTTTTTTTAACTCGGGTGATTGACGCCCTCGTTTCACTCGGGCTCCAACTTTCACCCTCGCCGAAAAAAGTTTTCCCGCACTAGTTAGGAAATGTACTATTCCTACACAGTATTTATAAAGTTCTAGGTACTTTTGAGACAATGACAGAAAAACATAGTACCAGCTATCTGCACAAATCAGGTGTTCAAATTGAAACAGATGTGTAGCTGCGAGACGGTCGAGTGTTGCCCTCAAAAACACAACACAAGTGACAAGAAGCGCTAAGGCTGCTGCAGGCGTACCGCGAACGTAGAAATTCGTAAATTTCGAAGATTTATATCTTTAATTTCAACGAAGGTGTCATTAGAGTCACAAAGAAATCCTGTAAAATTGCGGATTACGAAGTTCGCGGTAGGGCCGCTGCTTCACTCTCGTTTTCAATCGCCGATGCTGTTCATGTTCTAATATCTGAATGTAAAACCAGGCAATAATCACAACGGATACTGATAATTGCTGGTCTTATTTGCATTTCCAATACAGTCAAGTCGACGTACATCTGACGTAGCGCAAAAATCGCAATAAATATATATAGGTACACGTCCTTATATTGATACCTAGTAATAAGGTTGTGCACATATATTTGGCAAAATGAGCGTATCGATATATTTGATCTTGACTGTTCATAGTTGCTCTATAACAGGGTATTTTGCATTTATTTAAACAAGATTGTATAGCTTTCCCTTCTCCAATTATAAATTTGAAAAGGTCTAAGTCATCGTAATACTGCTACGAATTTGTGAGAAATAAATACACAAATAATGCCCTCGCCGGGATTCGAACCCGGAACCTCCAGCTTCATAAGCAGGGTCACTACCATTTAGGCTACGGAGGATGACAAAGAGGTTGATGAAATAATTATTCAATCAAAATAAATCATCTCTTCAATAGTTATTTGTTATACAAGGGTGCAAAGTTGTATTTTAGCCGCGAGTATGAAATTGAAACACGAGCAAGCGAAAGGATTCTATAGTTGAACCACGAGCGAAGCGAGTGGTTCTAAAATAGAATCCTGAGCGCAGCGAGTGTTTTAACATACGAGAAGTAAAATACATTTGCACCCGTGTGTAACACAAAACTTTTCCCCTCACTGTAGCGAGGAAACTCAAAAAAGGTAATTATTTGTTCACATTACAATCATCATCGGGTTAGTGATAATAATTTTCCAAATGCATCAGGTATTTAATGCAAGATTTTGTCGCAGTAAACTTACCACGAAAAAGTAAACGCCACCAACGCCACCAACGCCAATGCATTATTAAATCATTCTCATTCATTATTTTTACAAAATTATAACAGAACACCCTGAAAGTTGTTTAGTTTACTATTTTTATGCGTGTTCGAGTCGGTAAATAAAGATTATAACCTATAATATTCTTTGACAATGTTGACGTTGACATTTTCTGCGTTTTGTGATTGCATCTAGTTATCTTATCATCATTCACTAAAACAATTGTTACTTATGGAATTTTAGGATTTATATGTTAAAATCATCATATTATATAAAGGTTTGTATTTTACACTAAATTTTCAAACAAATTATTTAATTATCATTAATATGGAACAATTTCCATGAGCATTTTACGTTTTGTTATTCCAAAACCAAGGTCATTACTTTGCCACAGTGAATAGTGTGCGTTTTTACACGTTCGTATTAAAGGATAAACGAGCACTTTACGAGCTAGTGAGGGGAAAAATTATTTTTGATTTTTGTAAGTTGAACATACATTACTGGTATCAAATATTATGCCTTTATGCCGTATACGGCAACAATCAGGATCCTATAGTTTCAACAATCAGGATCTGTTATAGGACCGCCTACAACTTTATTGCTTTGCCTAAGGTTGACTGGTAAAGAATTTCCTTTGGCATTTACTTTGTACTTGAAGGTTTTCTTTTCTGCAATAAAGGAAAAAAATCGTAAATTTCAGGAAATAATTCATTAATTAAAGTCCATATTATTGCTAACAATGACGCCCACCCCATTGGTCTGATCTTCAGTTAACTATAACACGTTTGTCGAGTTGTTTATAGTTAGTTCCTGCAACATAAACTTGCCAGTAGTACAGAGGTAGCAGACGATTATCTCAAAACGGAAGGCTGAGGGCTATTCCCGCATATAGTTAACAATAGCTACGCATAGTTATAACTATAATATGTATTACGACTTTGGTTAAAGTAAGAACGTTACTCTACAGCTGGACCACATTGCCCATCACGTACCTCTTGTACCTAATTGGAAATTACATTATTACAGCACGTCGCCAACAAGATTGATTAATTAATTATCATTATAATTTTCCGTTGGTTTTCTCACCGTTTACTAATATAAAAGTCACATTTTGTTTAATTAGAATTTATACGAATGTTCATGTTACTCGCGGGCGGAATCTTGAATACCTACTTTTATTTTTTGTTTAAAATAATTATAAGAATCTGTTGTTTATTTTATAAAACATTTACGGCCTGTTTCACATTCTCCAGTGGCCTATTTCACCATAATTACAACTGTGACAATTGTAAAATATCATTGTAACTGACGTCACAGACCTCCGTAGGCTACGGCTACCACTTACTATCGGACGGTCCATGTGCTTGATCACCACCAACATAAAATGATTACTAATAACGTTATTAAATCGTTAATAAACTACTTTTTATTTTCTGAAACCCGTGACAATTGTCGCAAGGCTTAGTACAATTCTCATTTAATCTTGACATAAGGCTCGGCATATGTCGGAATTTCGCTACAATTGTCGTGTTTTTTGTGACAATTGTAATTTTGCTTCGCAAAAATGTTGTTATTTACTGCTGATTTATTAAAGTTCCTGCACTAAATTTTATATTGGTGGCAAACAAACGCACGGTCCTTCCAATAGTAAACGGTAACTGTAGCCTATAGACGCCCTAGATTGGAGAAACAGTAAATTTACAATTGTAGCACTTGTCAATATGGTGAAATTGGGGCCAGTTAAAGCTATCTGTCAGATAAAAAATAACACTATCTCTTTCTTTCACCTGGAAGAATAAAGAGAGCGTGTTATTTTTATCTGACAGATAGCTTTAACTGGAGATTGTGAAACAGGCCCTTAATAATTTGGTTTGTTAGTTAAATTAGATAATTTGTAACTTAATTTCATATTTGAGTAGTTTGCTTGATTTCATGTTTAGTGACGGCCAGCGCCACTGGTGGTGGTTTTTAAAAGTTTAGAGATTCAATCACGTGAGAGAGATGTAAACAGATTATAACTTTTACGATGAACAGAAAATATTGTAAAAATATAAAAACAAATTGGAAGACTGAAAATGTGTTACTCTGGGATTTCCGTGGTGGGGGCCTAAGCCTCCATCACAACATGTATACCTACGTGGTTTGCGAGATATGCATGAGACATTTTACGTGAGCCGGCTGGGTGGGGTGTAAACTCTGCAGCCGCACGTACGGTGACACACGCCTGTACGGTCAGTTACAAAGTCATGTATCCACTTTTTCATCTTATTAAAATACAGTAAGGCGAAAAAGTGGTGTACATGACTTTGTAACTGACGTACTCACTAATTTTAGGTACCTGTGATTTTATGAAGTAATTCGATCTTCAGGCAAGGCTATCTGAAATTACTATTTGAAATAGCGATAAATCACCTTTTTCCTGTTATTACCATGTTTAAAATCACCTAAATCACGCTGGATTTATGCAAAATTATACTACTTAAATTAGGAGAAATAAAGGAAGAAGGAAAGCCGAAAGGGCTTATTAACATAAAAAAAGGCATGTTTAAGTAGCATAATTTTACATAAAACCAGTGTAACTCAGGTGACCGTAACCATGGCCAAAACAGGCAGAAAAAAGTTGACACCAATACTATCCATCCTTCTTGTATTCATAATCTTTTACTAACAAGTAAAAGATAGGAAACCTATCCGCTGCCGACATAACGTCGCATCAATCATGTGCTAAGCCTAAAGATATATTTAAAGCCTGTAAATATGCTAATTGCTCATCGTTATCGGTGTACAACTGTGGAATCCAATTATGTTTTTATTGGTTGTCCATAAAAGATAGTAATCGCGATTGAAATTTCTACGCTTTGTTGATCTTTGATCCCACCACGGCTACTAGTTAGACACCAAAACAGATGCGTTTGCGTCGGTCACTTACTATCAGAAACAATTCAGGAATAAGGACTAGCAATCTTCATGTAAACTTCAAAAAAGAAGTACCTTTGCCTGTGAGGTTTTCGGACTTGGAATAGGCCCCTTCGAAGAATTTCTTAGTAGTTTCAGAAGGGCCTTCTGTTTTTTTGAAGTCGGTTGAAAACTGTTTACTTAATAAGACAACTAAGGATGAATAAGCTATACCTATAAAGTCAAAAAACTATTTTTAGGACAGGAAAATCAACATTTAATTAAATATAAATTCATTAATATATACATTTATTAACCACCACCCCACATCAGTGTATCTCATTTCACTCCTGGACACAAATCTCTCCTATTACGCGTGCGTATGGATGCATTTTGGGAGCATATTATTTTCAGAGAATGTAGACTTAAAGATCCTTAGTTTTTATTAATCTCTGACGCTAGGAAGGTGCAAAAGTATCAGAGAGAGAAAGACAGTGTATTTTACAAGTGATTGCTCCGACTAGGGGGTAACTTACTGCCCGTGTGATGAATGCACTCCGTGGTTGTCAAACTTTGATAAAATTGTAAGGTATGGACTAATAATTGTATCTAGTAGTTGATTAATTATAGGTAATATATATTATGCTGGAAAAGAGAAAGACCAAGGAGGACTTATATGGACCAAGTAAAAGAAAAGTTAAATGTTTCATCATATCAACAGGTCAAAGGAAAAGCTGAATGTAGAATAAGATGGAAATTACTCCACCGACAAGAGCCTTAGCTCTTAAATTTAATGATTAAATATTATGCTGGATCATAGGGATTCAAGAATGTATCTAAGCAGGGGAACATATTACTTGCCAAAATGTATGGTATGGCCTAAACAACTTCCACCTTCAGGGTTGGTGAACTTTGTATTTTTGCTTTGGTATATCATCATCATCATCATCAGCCAATTGACGTCCACTGCTGGACATAGGCCTCCCCCAGAGAGTTCCACAAAGATCGGTCGTGAGCTGTCCGCATCCATTGGACACCCGCAACCTTTACCAGGGCGTCGCTCCATCTTGTGGGGGGCCTTCCCACGCTGCGCCGTCCAGTGCGTGGTCGCCACTCGAGAACACGCCGACCCCACCGGTAAATGACAACTAATATTTATAATGAGATTAAGCGAAACATGCGCACATAATCTTCCATACTGTATCATACATACGACAAATTTTGTATGTAACATGCACACGGTGGCTTTTAATACGTGCGTTTCCGTTTTCAGGGCGATTTTTGGAACGCAGAATAGGCAATCACCTATCTGCCAAAAGAAGTCCACTGCTGGACATACAATGACGAACTTTTACTATGGGGTCAACATCCGAATTACGAGAAAAATTCAGCCGTACCATTTAAACTCACAAAAACATAGCAGTCCTATACCCCAAAATACCAGCCATTACCTTGTGGGTTCCCCCTATAAACTGCAGGTACTAGCTAATAACTTACTTACAAACAGAATGTAAATAACAGAAGAAGCTTTTTCAACTTTTCACCCTCAGACACTACTAACAGTACGCAGGACATTTACCACATCAACCTTTGACTCTCAAAAACCCTATGATCCTTCAGGCCATAGGCAATTCTTTTCCCCCTGGGCTACCCGAAGGGCATCACACTGGGAGGAGTAGTGGGGGCACCATCTGTAAACTATCTATGCGCTAAAAAAATTATTTAATTGTATGAAATAGTTGATTTTTCTTATAGTAAAAGTTCGTTAATGTGACCTCAGACTAAAATTTGGTCAGTAATTAAAAAAATCACCACGTATATTGATAAATAGGCACATAGAAGACAGCAATAGCCTAAGAACACATTTTTGTGATTAGCACACAAAGGCCCGTATGGTATTCGAAGCCAGGACCTCTAGGTTCGTAGGCAGAGAGGGGAGGATTCTTTAATTTTGGGATCATTTATCTATTGATAGAAAAAAGTATGAATTAGTGTATAAAACGTATATTATAGTCAGTCCAAAAATCTGTCAGTGGCCAATTTCAAAAATTTAGGCGTGAAGTCTTTTAATTTACCATATTTTTTACTGACAGATATTGTTGGACCGAATAATGTTTACCTGCAGTACAGGCTCTGCCTAGTGCAGGAACCAGGCTAACTATTGTTGTAAACCCATACCACGAATAAATGTCTTATGTCTTATATCCTATCCCCTGGTCCCAAAATAAAGGAATGCCCAACAGTCATTATTAAGAAGTAACCATCTCCAGTGGCCAACAGTTTGAGCACCATCAGCGGGCATGCAAGTGTGCAATGCACATGCACACAGAGCGCACGCCACGCTCCGCTACCCCCGTATATAAGCCTGGTACAAACTAGCCTTGAACTTTATTTACTCCGCTACGTTCCTTGTCCCTAGTTGTCGTGAAGTGCGGAATATGTGACCGGACTGTTTGGGAGATTGTGTTGTTTACGAGTGAAGATGGAAGCCGTACTGCAAACGGTGAGGATGCCAAACGTGCTGTAAAAAATTAAGTAAAGTTACCGTCAAACGAGCCAACTTTAGCTTTCAGGGGAAATATTGCCCAAAATTTTTTTTTTTATAATTTTGTTATGTAGATGAATATATCATTGTAATGGCAGACACACTATTTAGTATACAATAGAATATGTGAGTAGCATCACTGAGTATTACTTAAAAAAAATAGTTTTGAGAGCAAGGTTTCCACTGACGGAAAAGTTGGCTAGTTTGACCGTAGTTGCATGATTTATTTCGAGTTGCATTCAAAATACGGAATATGTACTTTACTTTTTTTTCTTCTTAGTCATGTGGACATGCGAAAGCACTAAGCCATACTTCCTCAAATGTCTTTAGACGACGACATTGCACGCATCAGGTACTTAACTTAACTTTTTCACTTTTATGAGTTTTGAAAATACAATGAGTGTTTTGCAAAGAGCTTATTTTTGTCTTCAAGTCTTGACTGAGTTGCCTTTGAGACGACGTCCCTCAACTTAATCTATCAAAGTAGTGTACACATTTTAAGTAGAGAAGACGCTAAATAGAAACTTGCTCGATAAAAATGAAAATAAATAGTCATAGAATAACGTATGTCAAATTACGAGTAAAATAATATGAGTTTTTAAGTAACTCGTACAATAATATTAAGTAGGTAGAGAAAACCTAAGCAGAAATTAGCCCGATTATCGTGAGAATAAACAGAAGGATAAGGTATGTTAATATTACTACTTTGAAAATGCTGACTATTATCTTTAGTTTATTATACCTAACCTAACGGTTGAAAGATTACAAATATGCGTTCAATAAAGGTTAACCGAATGGAATTTAGGAAGATGGAATGTTCTCTGTTTTTTGTACAATATTCATCATCACTGATCACAATGATCAATACTACGAGTATGTCTAATTATGTTATTATTAATCTCGAAAACGGCTGTAATAGTTGATCTACCTGAGTATCATTTCTAGGAAATCGTTTTCGAATTTCGTGTTTGTCCACCACGGAGGGGGTGTATTTTTGAGATCCGAGCACTGGAACTCAGTAATGAAACTAATAATTTTTAAAATGTTTGGAGAGAAATTTCTGTGTTTTCGTGATTATTATTAGTGGGAAATCGTCTGTGTTTACAAAAAACCATTGATTATATTTTTAAAAACATTTATTCTTCGTTACCTATTGAATTGAAAGATAGCCGGGTGGACCAATTTGAGAGCTTGGAAATAAAAAATAGGTATATGAGTAGGTACAGAATCAATATACTTCTAATAAATCATCTTTTCGAAGTAGGGAACTATTAAGTATTACATACGCTTATTATTTATGAACAACGCTGCATCTTTAGACAATATCTAGTCGTAATTTGAATTCTAACAATGAAGTATTAGAATTCCATTCCAATTACAAGCGCGTACTATTTTGGAATACAGCGTTGTTCATCATAAGCGTCGATGTAAGTAGTACTACATACTTCTCATTATAATCAAGATCTAAACTTTACCGTAGTAAGTAGCGTTACTTGATTTTACCATTTTAACATTACCGAAGGCGGAGCCACACTGAACACGCGCCCGGTGTGCCTTGGTCTTTACAATGCAATAATGTGAAGCGTATTCTCGATAAAGGTGGGTTTACACCAAACGAGCGAATGCTCATTCTATCCCCACTCTACGAAATTCGTTCGTTACACAAAACGTAATTCGTCGAAATTCGTTGATTTCGACGAATTAAGATTAAGATGATAAGAATAACCAAATAAACGTTTCCTTACATTGTCTACTATGATTTCCGTTAAAATTATCAACGACCATATGAATAGTTAGGAAGTCTAACAAAGATCAGATACCTACATACATAATACAAGTATTACCGACGGAACTACAATTCCAAAAGAAGCAACAAGTGGTGACAATTATAGACATACCTAACAAAGCCACAGTTATTTACTGTGTTAATTAAACGTTACAGTAATACATTGTTAACTATAAAACATTATTATAGGTAATTAGTGGAAATTCAAATTCTGACACACGATAAATCAAATAATTGGACATGGAAGTAATAATTAGGTTTCAATACATAGTTTAATTATTTCCAGGCATTTACTGCTCATAGATAGGTAATACACACCAAAGAAACTTGTACATAATATATTGAATGACGATTATTTTGGCGATATAATAGGAAGTCGTTTTAGCGTCGCTTGTTTCAACGTACACTCAACCAAACTTGTGTAGGACTTTGTCATGATAAGTTCCTAATGTTCCTATTAAGAGATTTCTTACGATTTGATTCACTTCATTTAATTCGACAGAGTTCCTGAGTGGCCTAGGATTTCAATTGGTTGACTGTATGTATATTACTTTAAAATAAATAAATATCTTGGAACATCGTACACAAATCGACCCAGTCGCACGGTAACTTCAATTAAGGCTTTTGATGTGGGTGCCAGGCGACGATATTAATATAATAGATTATATTAATATCGTCGCCTTTTATATGTGATAAATAAATACACAAATAATGCGCTCGCCGGGATTCGAACTTGAAACTCCAGCTTCGTAAGCATAGCCACTACCAACTAGGCTACTTTATTCAGAGGCTGACTTTATTCATTACAATTATAGCTATCAATTAGTGAATTATATAATTTCCTTATTTAATTATCCATTCAGCGAGGCAACGCAGCCAATCTTATGGGCACTTTGCCCAGTGGCAGCGATGTAGGAGACATTTGTATAATATAGTTTATGTCCCCGTAGTTCTTAAGGTACCTAGGTTTAGTTTAGCGTAGTATAGTTTTTGTTTTCTAAGGGCTGATTTTTCAATCCTCAGTTAAAAGCATTACCATCCTTATCGCTGGTCATGAGTCAAAAAAAGATAGAGCTAACATTTATTTGACAGTTACTGTTAACTGGGGATTGAAAAATCAGTACTAAGTATTTATAATTTTACTTGGTACATATGCTTATTTGTTATAAATTAATGTAACTTTAAAGTTAACGACATAAAGCATTCAAAAGAGAAAACCTATTTGCAAGCTTCCTAGTCTCAACATCAGCGCTATGCTCTGGAATACTAAATTACGGCTCTAGAATGACAAGCGGCCATCAAAGTCAGTATTACCTTTTTAGTGCAACGACCCGATCGATAAATTACTAGGTACTTTACTACCAGGTACAAAATTAAATTCATCGATTAGTAATACACTTGTGAACATCAATCAAGTGTCATTATTGAAGCTTAATTGGTATCAACGATTAAAAACGACTTAACGTTACATAATCTCAATAAACATACGCCGTTTTACAGATCAGCGATTCAATTGCTCTCACTTACATACGTGAAGTGTAGGTACAGCATAGGTGTGATTTTAAAGTGAATTATAAGCGCACGGTATATGTGATTTGTTATAATTTTATACTGAGATTTCTTACGTAATTAAGGTGTATTTAACATTGTATTTTTGATGATAGGTATCTGGTATCGTTAGCCGAGTTTAAAACAATAGACTTGATATTATAAGTATTTTCTTTTTCATTCGTCTTACTTGCTTGCAAAACATAATTACAAGTTTTCTACATGTAAACGGTGTCTTGATTTTCGTTTCTTGAGTCTCTTTTGATACCTATCTATTTTAAGAAATGTACTGTACAGTCTTAAGGCTTAAGATGTCGCATACCTTTACATTAAGACTGGGATCGGAACCGGTTTTCTAGAAAAACCTCGAAATAGCTCAATAATTTTAAATGTTTTCTTGTCTTTATGTAGTACACACTTTTTTATGTAGTTAACAACATCGTATTTTGTAATTAGTTAATTAAGAATTATTTTATTTACCAACCGAAGAACGAAAAAGAAACAACTAGAAACCCATTCTTTTGTATGAAGAATAATCACCAAATTAAAAATTTAAAAAACCGACTTCAACCGGTTTCTCCAAGATTCCCGATTTGTTTCCATCATTGGTTTCCTCAAATCCTACTTTCTGAATGCAAATTCTTGTAAATGAATGAAAATTACCAAAAGCGCCATATATAACAATTGAAGAGATCCCTCGATTTCTCCAAGATCCCATCATCAGACCGCAACTTTGTGCCAATGGGACCATCTCGGGGTAATACACGTTCGATCACAAAAAGAAATTTTAAAATCGGTTCACTATTCTCGGAGATATCGGGTAACATACATACAACATAAAAAAAAAAAACAGTCGAATTGAGAACCTCCTCCTTTTTTGAAGTCGGTTAAAAATCAATGCTCTGAACGAAGAGGTATATGCGACCTTAGTTCGTAAGTACCTAAGATATCAATACATGCGGATCGTCCGAAATGGAGGCATTCTGTTCATACTGCAGTGCAAGCCTTCGAGAAGAAGAGACAAGGGCAACTCGACGCTAAGCGGAACTCGACTACAACTACGTAGGTGGAGTGCTGACTTGCAGCAAATGTAGTCGCACATTTGTTGCAAAAATAGGTAGTCGCATCAGAGCACACGATTTGCATTTAGTTGTTGAACTTGTTGATTATAGAAGTTGGATATCTCTTTTTTTTTGTTGACGCAGGGGAGATTTACGCATCATCAACACGGGCTGGGGGAGCCCATGATATGTGGGGCTCGCTCCTCCAAGGAGGAGAATACCCACTAAACTCCCCTGCGATGTTGCCCTCTCTTCCGTTATGGGGAGCATCTTGGGATCGTGTACATTCTACCACGATCCTCCCCCATTCTACTACCATGATCCTCCCCCAAGTTGGATATCTCTAGTCTAACCATGCACAAACTATACCGCTGGTTCAGTGGCAGAACCAACTATTCGATAAAACATGTAGCAAATAGTTTTCTGTCGTAAAACACTAATTAGCAAAACCAAGGGAAATAGTTCGTTCTGCCTTTATACGACGATGCCATAATGGATGTTATTAAAGCACAGGATGCTGTTATTTCCTACGCATTATTTACACATTTTTCTTCCTATTTCCCCTTCGTGGATTACGTACATTAGGTACTCATACGTACAAAGCGAGTCTAGATTTTATATTAATATTAACTTCAAGTGTTTAAGTAAATGAGAGTTATTGGTTTAATAAAACTTTTACTTAATTATTGGCGTGTTTGTGTTCGCGAGATAATTATTTCTTTACATTAAAATTTTTAGCATACCCGAGTAGAATTATGACTTTTATGAATATTCATTAGAAATTTGTAATTAGGCCAAATCTGAGAAATAAAATCTTCATATTATGTAGGTTTAAAACATATACTTTTCTTTTTCCTCGCAACAATATTGTAATCAAACATATTTATAATAAAGACGTACCTACCTACACCACCTTATAAATATAAATATGGGCTGTCCCAGAAGTAAAGAGACAAGATTCGAATGAAAATATTTAATAAAAAAATCTTACAAAGCACTAGTATTTACATTTAGTTAAATTCAGAATTTCATTTTATTTGCTATTTTATATCAAATTTGCTTGTGCAAAGCCTCTGTAGCAAATTTTTCTAAGGTTTATTGCTACTCGTCTCATTACAGCTTTTCGAGACCTAGCTGCCACAATTTTAGCCAATTTAGCCCATCTATGATTAAATCCAGTCAACGATTTGAGTTTTTACGTTGTTGTTTACATAAAGGTCAATAAGCTTTAATACCAGGAGCTTGGGGAACATTTGGGGTGTTGTTATGTTTTTATATAAAATCTATCCTGCAGCCTCTAGATGTAGTTGTAGAGTGACTTCCGTGGCGTAGTGGTATGACGCCATATCCGGCCAGAATATAATTTCTTCCCTCTGGTAATGCTTATCTATGAACGAAATTTATCGCATTATCATACATTCCCTCAAATAAATACGTGCGTTCATAGAGCCTGTGCAAATATTTGGTTAAGACGTATTGCCATTTTGGTCTATGGCTTGCCAAACGAGATATTTATTGAAAAATTTGACCTATGCTACAATTTTTTGCGAATAATCTACGGAGTTCCGTCGAGTCGCATGGTAGTATTGCTTCCCAGGAATATCCGTTGGGTCCACGGTCACCTAAGTCTCATCATCAATTATGAGAACTTTTTTCAGTGTTTTTTCATACACTCTTCGGCATCCTCTTTTAGCTCGCACTTCCTGGTCCTTAAAGTACTTAGGAGCTGACAGTTTTGCAAATGCTCTAAGCTTTAGGTCGCATGTTTTAATACGAGCTATACTTGACTTCGATATTTTCGATTTATCCGCAGCAGCTCTAACAGACATCGAAGGATTCCGTTCATACACTTTTTTTACTTTATTTATGTTCATAGATATGGAAATAGTACATTTTATATTCCCGAAATCTTCTTGAAAATATATTCACGCGATTCTTCAAAACGCTTTATAATTCAATACAAAGTAGTTCTCCTTACTTCTTCTGAAGAAAAAATTCATATCGTGTCCGTTTTCCATGACATTCATAATTCT